>JADDOH010000490.1:0-78318 GCA_016648135.1 Agrypnia vestita
GCAAATAATAATTATGTTTTCCAGAACGTCACGGAAATATATCGCCTTATGAGGTTATGATGATAGCCGAGTATCTGTTTATGTTAATGAGTTTATCGAAAAGTAAGAGGAGAAAAAAGAGGAGAATGCGAAATTATTAACTGCAAAGAGAAAGAAGGACGGACATTCTATGCGATCTTCGATCGATACAGCTCGATGAGTTCGAGAACAATTTCGTTTCCCCGCATTGTCATCTTGACAGATACAGCGCATGCGTATTCACTTGTAAACATACCACGTGGTACTGACGCTCCGCGGAATGTTGCAGTGAGTACGCTCGGGTACCGTGCGCATGGCAACGTTGCCACGGCACGTAGAAATGCCGCGCTATGTTGTGCGCGAGGTCGCGGAACAGTGCACGACGTTGCAACGTCACGTAGACTCTATGCCGCGCGTGCTGTTGAGGGACAATTTGTCCCCTAGTGAATACATGGCTTAAGTTGCACCACGAGAACACTGAACACTTCGTCCACGGAATAGACCGATTCGATGAATTTGTTTTTTTTCGTTTTTGGTCATGCTACAACATAATTTCTAAAAAAAATTAACCCATAAAAACATAGTTTTCCTTATAAATCCATTATATGCGAGGTCTCGTTTTCCATTTTATTGTATTGGTTGTTTTTACAGAATAAAGACTAGTTTTGTTTTGTAGCAATTTTAAAATAAAGATATCAATTCTAAAGTGTCCATGATTTAAATAATTTTAGAATAATGCCAGAAAGTAGGTACTTGCCCAAACATCTGAGATAAATTTGCATTTTTTTGTATGTATGTATGTTTGAGAAAAAAATGTAAAAATGTAAAAATGCAAAAAAATGTAAAAATCATCGACATCAAGTCAATGTGCAAAATTTTTAAAAATTATAGATTTTGTGCAAACCGACCTGCGCAGATTTATCGATCGCACATTCTGTACCATTTTGATTTTGCCAAATTAAAAAAAAAACCTCCCCTCACGCAGCCCAGCGTAGTATTCTACATAACCCCCTCCCTTTATCAGGCCGGGTGGTTTATGGAAGCTCCCTAAGTACAAGCAATTGAGTATAAAAACAACATTTATCAAATGTACGCCTATATTATCGCTGGATATCATCCTCAAGTGAATGGATCATTTCTGGACCAGTGGCACGGATCTTATCTTTATGGTTGTATTGACATTTTCGTCGACAGTCTGGAGAAAGTAAAGTTTACACTTAAAGAGGCAATACTGCTTCGTTACTGACTTCAACTGTTAATATGTAATGGTGGGTAATATATATTTTTCATACACATTGCTGCTTTGTACTTTATATTTTTAATTTCTGTACTCATGTTTTGGTGCTATTCCTGATACTTTTTATAATTTGCTACTTATAACTTATATTGTTTAATATATGTTCTTTTTAATTTTATGATATATTTTTTATGTAAAAGCCTATACGAATTGCTGCTCGTTACTCTATATTTTTTAATTTTTATACTCATGTTTTGGTGCTATTCCTGATACTTTTTATATTTTGCTACTTATAACTTATATTGTTTAATGTATGTTCTTTTTAATTTTATGTTATATTTTTTAGGTAAAAGCCTATACACATTGCTGCTCTTTACTTTATATTTTTAACTTTTATACCCATGTTTTGGTGCTATATAGATATTGTTTAATGTATGTGCTTTTTAAAAAATTATATTATATTCTTTATGTAAAAGCCTAATAAATAAATAACGCCAAAGAAAAAATCAGCACGCAATAAAAATGATGTCTCCAAAACGAAAAATTACGCGTCTAGGAAATTTGGACTTTCGACAACACTTTCAGCTATGGCTTAATTTTTTTCAGTCGAGCGTTGAGCAGGTTGAGCGAGCAATGCTTTATCTTTTCTCATCGGCAACGCTGCCGGAACTTTCGAATTTTTTGATTAAATCAACAATGAGGCACTTTATGTCGACCAAAGGTATTTCGAACTTTACGAACTATTACTATAAAATCTTCACCAATTTCAGTGCCCTACTCATCGTGTATCGATGCATTTTTATTTGCGAGATATCACGTATCACTGTTCTCCAGCTTTTACAGCCATTCAGAATCTTCTGGTTTGAGTTTCCTTGGATATTTTGCTGTGTTTCTACAGAATTTCTGATCCCATTGCAGGGTCCATCATGTCTTGTTTTGTTTGTTGATGATGTTGTGGTTAATTATTGACTCGCAATACCGTGTCAAAAACAGTATGTGTCTGTGTTTATGTATTCCGTGGTAATAATACCGTGTCGGAGACATGTATTGTCACGAGTTGTCTTATGTTATATGTTTGTTCCATCTATTGTGGAATCCACAACGAGATTGGTTTTGAAGCGCCAGGTACCAGATATCGTTTCTGTTTATGTTCATCGAATGCTTATTATAGGTCTCGATTGCCTCCTTGCAAGACGTGCGTGGTGACTTGGCTTTTCGAGAATCTTCGGCTCGAATGCAAAGTGATGGCCAGTATCCAGAAAGTGCTCAGCCAGCGCTGGTTTTCCTGAATGGCCAAGTTTGCAGGCCCGCTTGTGCTCTTCAACCCTTTTGGAAATTGAGCGCGCTGTTTGTCCCACATACACCTTCTCGCAATCAAGTCTATCACCACCATACGTTTCAAGATGACTTCGATCCTTCGCTCATCTCTACAGGTCCTTTACTTTGGCGTTCGTCTAGATGTCGGCCAGAAAGGTCGTAGGAACACGGCAGAATATCCCAGAAAACTCAAATATGACGTTTCTAACCTTGATAAATAATTTAAAATATCGGGTGAGCTTCGATTACATTTTATTTTTTACATATGTTCCGAAGAACTGACTGAACAGGAAAAGGGTGTCTTTCAACTCATTGGATAAACTTCCGTAGATAGGTCCCAATTTACCTAAATCCTCTGTATCAGGTTTATTTCGATTGATGATTATTCTTTCAGAACTCGTGAAGGTGGCGACAGCTTCAGTTAATGGAAGAACCATGGCTCTCGTTGAGCCAGATGTTTCCATCATCAAAATCGAACCCGACAGCCCTGGTGAGAGCGGCCATGAGGGAGATGGTGGCGAACCGGGCATAGATATATCGTATCTCGATATAAAAACAGAATGCTCTGAATACTCCAGCAATGTCGACCAACCCATCGGTAATGCATTCATTGACATCAGTGGACTAATAACTTTACTATCTCCTCCTCTAGAAATCGTTTTTGTAACTATTCTGATATACATATCCGATCGTCAATGTCCCACAATGTTTCACATTGTCAATAAAATAAATTATTTCGTTAATACTCCAATTTTTTACTAAACATCGCATAAATATATATATTTTTATATAAATATAACAATTCGAAACAAAGTGAAAATTGACTGAAAATTGAATTTATAATCATGTATTTGATAAATGTAGATCAAATTTTTTAAACATTTAGTTATTAATCCAAAACTGTACACATTTTGAATCATCCTTAAATTTTAATTACGTGCCAAAATATACTTTTTTTAATATTAAACCGTTTTAACTATCAAAAACACACCCCTTTTAATTTTCACGGGGAATTTATTAATTAGAAATTTTAAAATCAAAACACTTAAAATTCAGGTCCCACGATGACTTCTGGTGTAAATGTATGTTCTATATATGTATTTTTATTCTATTCAACGTTAAGTTTTGTAATGATTTTATAATAACATATCTATCTTTGTTTCAGAAGATTATTCTAGAAGACACGAGAACAGTTGCCTAAATGTTGACTCTTCTGTAACTACCGATGTAGTCGGAGAAGATAATAATCGTCTTAAAACAATCAGAGAACACAGCTCTTACAATCTGCCATATTCCAAAAACGTTTTTCAAGAATATAAAACACTCGAATATTCTCCTGATAACCCCTATGCATGTACCGTCTGTAGTTATACGAACTTCTCCAAAAAACACCTCAAAATGCATATGCTGACTCATCCTGGAGAAGTTAAGATAGAACCGTTGTTTTGTTTGGAATGCAAGTACTCTTGTACGTATAAACACGAATTGGATGATCACATGCTCGCGCATGCTGAACAGAAGCCGTTCATGTGTTCTATGTGCAGCTATACATGCAGTCGGAGTGACCACTTAATGGATCATATTAGTACTCATGGTAAAAAGAAACGATTCTCCTGTACGGTCTGTGATTATACGTGTAATTTTAAAGGAAACTTAAAGCCGCATATGCTGATTCACTCTGGAGAAAGACCTTTTTCGTGTACCGATTGCAGCTATACCTGCACCACGAAAGGGAGTTTAAAAACACACAGGCTAACTCATACTGGAGAGAGACCCTTTTCCTGTTCCAAGTGCAGCTATACATGTACACAAAAGGTTAACTTGATAAGTCATACACGCACGCATACCGGAGAAAGACCATTCTCATGTTCGTTTTGTAGTTACTCAAGCACTACAAGAGGAAGCTTGAAGACTCACACCCTCACGCATACGGGTGAAAAGCCCTTCGCCTGCTCCCTATGCAGCTATACCTGTACTCAGAAGGCCAATCTGGTAACCCACACCCGCACCCACACTGGAGAAAAACCTTTTACCTGCTTTACTTGCGGCTTCAAATGCACGCAGAAATTCAATTTAATAAGCCATATTCGTTCTCATACCGGCGAAAAACCATTCACATGTTCCTATTGCAATTATTCTTGTATTACAAAAGCGAGCCTGAAAACCCACTCACTCACCCACACCAGAGACAAGCCTTTCTCGTGCTCGGTTTGCGACTACAAATGCGCCCAGAAAGTTAATCTGATAAGCCACATTCGTTCTCATACAGGAGAGAAGCCATTCTCGTGTTCAGAATGCAGTTATACGTGCACGACGAAGGGTAACCTGAAGCCCCACATGCTCATTCATACTGGAGAGAAACCTTTTGCGTGTTCGAAGTGCCAGTACACGTGTACTCAGAAGTTTAATTTAATCAGTCACATCCGTACCCACACGGGAGAAAAACCGTACTCGTGCCTCACGTGCGGGTACACATGCACTCAAAAGTTTAATTTAATCAGTCACATCCGTACTCACACTGGTGAAAAACCTTTTTCATGTTCCTATTGCAGTTACAGGTGTACCACGAAAGCGGGGTTGAAGACTCATTCACTCACCCACACCGGAGAGAGGCCCTTCTCATGTTCCATATGTAGCTATAAATGTACCCAAAAATTTAATTTAATCAGTCATATTCGTACTCACACTGGAGAAAAACCGTATTCTTGCTTAACGTGCGGGTACACGTGCACTCAGAAGTTTAATTTAGTCAATCATATTCGTACGCATACTGGGGAAAAGCCGTTCTCGTGCCACGTGTGCGCCTATACGTGCAGTACGAAAGGAAACCTAAAAATACACATGTTTACCCACACCGGAGAGAGACCTTTCTCCTGTTTGCAGTGCAATTTTACAAGCACTACAAAAGGAAACTTGAAGACACACATGCGAATTCACACCGGCGAAAAACCCTTTTCTTGTTCCAATTGCACTTTTACTTGCAGCACGAAAGGTAACTTAAGAGCGCACATGCTTATTCATACTGCACAAAAAACAGGAGAAAATGCGTTAAACGAGACGGATGATAGCGGCCCGTACATAAATGGAATTAGACTAGAATAAGTACCCCATACATACAATAGTTTCCATGAGACAGAGATTAAACAAAAACTGGGACTTTTCTATGGAAATTAAATGTACAGAGCGTTTTCCAGCTGTAAAAATCTGAAGAAAATATTGTGTAACCATGACCTTAACTCAAATTTGCAAGTTTTACAAAACTTATTGATGCAATGAAGAGGCTGGTTGTGCAAGGCAGGTTCGAGAGACTCCGTCCCTGCGGAAGATCACCGCTAGATCTGATGGTCTTGGTAGATCTGGTGAAGTGTGCAAGCAGTGGCTCACTCCAAGAGCCGTCAGGAGTGCTGCAGATAGAAACAGATGGAGAATTTGGCTGTGGTGTCTTGTACCGAAGAAAAAATATGTGTACATACTTAATCTCAAAAGTACAATTTCTCTCCAGTACTAGTACATACATCGATTATATTTAGTTTAACGCATTAAACCGCATTTTAAGGAAAATTCTTTTTATTGTTTTGTTCTGTGTACAAATACGAACATTATGTTATAAATATTTAAGTCACATTTTCGACTCAAATTATATACGCTTTTTTAATTAAATAAATATTATGAAATGAGACCCTTCCTGGACTGAAGCTCAAAATATTATTTGGTGTTGCCATTGCGACCTCGAACTTTACGAGCACTCCATCAAATTTATTAGTAAAATTTTACAGAGATTAGCTAAACCCCTTTAGGCTAGGAGATTAGGTCACAGTGGAAGAAATGTACTTATTTGTGTCTATATATTTTGATGTCCTGTGGAAAATTAAAGTCTTCGAGAGACTTGGCTTCTGGCTCGGATGGATAAGTCTTCACCATATGTGCACTTAACAGATGAATTTAAACGTCCGTGAAACCTTTTGTGTATAGTTTTCTGGGATATTCTGCCGTGTGTGTGTGACCTCTCTGGCCAACGTTTCGGATCCCATTGCAGGGTCCATCATCAGGGCTGATGTTGGACCCTGCAATGGGATCCGAAACGTTGGCCAGAGAGGTCACACACACACGGCAGAATATCCCAGAAAACTATACACAAAAGATTCTGAACGGCCGTGAAAATCTAAGGACATGTCCGTGAAACCCTCAGAACATTTTTAAGATACAAATATTAACCCCCAATAGATAGCTACCAGAGACGTTCCAAATACTACAAAATTTGTATAATGCCTAAATACCTCGAAAATTTTAATTAATTCGTTAAGTCTGAACTTTATGTAATAAGGATTTTGATTGGATAGAAACTATATCTTAAAATAAGTACCTATTCAATAAAACTTATTATTTGTTAGAAAACATCAAGAAACCTCATCTGTCATCAACATGTATCGACATCATAGAAAAGAGAAATATTAATTTTTCTGTCAATGTCCATAGACACGTCCGTTCACGCAGATCGGAGAGTCTTACGTCATGTCAAATCTTGTCTTTCAAAGTGAATTTTTATTTTAATTAAACTTGATAGGGCGTTTAATGCTCGAATAATCCGCGTGAGGCGCAGATTATGCGACGCAATGTGCAAAGCGACCTTATCAATGGAATGTCAATGAAAGTAGCGGGAGTTTCAAAACACAACACGTATATTTAAATATTTATAGTCCGTCTAACTTATCTGAAGAATGGCCAAATTTGGAACTAACGACGCCATATTGGATTATCTACAGCTGACAGACCTTTGACAGACTTTGTTTACAGAGGGGTTCACGACTGTTTCGATAGGTTTTTAAGAAAATTTTAGATTGTCACCATGCCAAAAACCATTAAAAGCGGTGTTCGGGAAATAATCTTGAAAATGCACACGTTTTTTGAAGAAGAACAACGTCTAAAAGCCCCAAATATACCGTTTGATTTTGTTCATAGACTTATTGCCGCCACTTCAGGTTAGTGCTGCCATGCAGTTATAATGATTTTCCCATACTTAGTTTTTTATTTTACTATTATACAATTTCTTCAGGTATTTCTGAATCGGCAATTTACAAAATAGTTAAAGAAGGTAAAGTGGCCGTGGAAATGGGCATTAAAATATCTACACCCGGAAAAAAAAGAACAAAGATAAGTGGAAAAATTGAATTAGAAGCCGTAAGATGAGAAAAGCTTTAGAACATATTTTATTCGATAATTTTTTTACATAGAATTTTTATTATATATACTTTTTATTACATAATTCATTAACAAGTTCATTTGTATAAACGTATTTTTTCAAAAATAAACTTTTGTATTTATGCACATTAAAGACTGGTTGCATCAACTTACTTTATAGCAATAGTTCATTTAAAGCATAGACTTTTACGAGAGCGAGTTGTTTGATTGGTGGAAAATGCAAAATATCTATGCTTTGAACGAAAGATTACTATAAACCAATTTGATACGACGGCCCTAAACCGATTGATATCCTTAGGTGTTACTGAGTTAAACATGGTGGTCATGATCATTAGGTATGAGGCACCGAATAAAACCGGCGCCACACTGCGCGGATCTTCCGCCGCGTCTCTTCTGTCATGGAACATCGCTACATTTCTTTTCATACAATGTGCGCTTATTAAACACACTACGCGGATGATCGGTCGATCTATTTGCTTTGATTTGATTTGACGCAACGGAAGAAACGCGGCGGAAGTGTGGCGCCGGCCTAAAAGAATTATTATTGTTTGTTTTTTTTCTGAAAATTTTATTTTTCTTTGATTTTGAATAAACGCCATTTTGTGACGTTGTGTATTTTGCGAATGTATATTTTGATAAATTTATTTGGACGTTAGTTTACATTTTTTGTTTTTTATTGTGTCGTATACTGCTTAGTAACTTGTTTAAGAAAAAACGAATTTGCAAAGAATTCCCTCTATTTGCTTTGCCGATTGGCGCAACAGAAAAGACGCGGCAGAAGATCTGCGTAATGTGGCGGCGGCCTAAAAAAATTATTATTGTTTGGTTTTTTTCTGAAAATTTTATTTTTCTTTGATTTTGAATAAACGCCATTTTGTGAATGTATATTTTGATAAATTTATTTGGACGTTAGTTTACATTTTTTGTTTTTTATTGTGTCGTATACTGCTTAGTAACTTGTTTAAGAAAAAACGAATTTGCAAAGAGTTCCCTAAAAATAAGATAATTTTTAGACTATGGGCAGCACCACAACGATTGGGACGCCCTCCTTTATTCTCCAGATAAGTTGGACGGGCTATATACGTTTAATAAAATAAAGCACAATTCTATTCAACCCTTTTCAACTAAAAGACTTAGCACTAACTTAATAATTATCCCTAACTTACACGCGAGCAGTCCGACCTCCACATAAGTTTATCGTGTCCCTGTCACATTCAGTTCAAAAACATCACGAAAAAAACACATTTCACTAGGAGGCTCTCGTGGCCGCAATCTGGATGCCGCGGGTGGCAAGCCGCGTGGGGAGCGCGTTTGGTCCAGGCTTGGCGCGTCCGGTCGCGGGATCTGGCTGGAGTCTCGGAAACTCGCGGGGAGCGCACGTGGTCCAGGTCGCGGAAGCACATGGCGTCGGTCCCCCCTCGCCGCTGGGGCCGAACTGCAGGAAGGCGCCAGGCCTTCCTAGGGAGCCAGCCGTGGTGAAGCGGCCATCGCCTGGGTGGTCCGAGGCACTACAGGCCGCCTTCTTCTCAAGCGACGGATGGCGCCGACCCGCGTTCACGAAACGTGGCGGCGCACACTGGGTCGAAACCGTAATTTGAGGGACTTAGGGACCAACTTTCTTTTTTACTTTTTTCTTTATGCGGATGGATAGAGCTCATTAACCTTATCAATAGTTGTCCTATGATACTTTTTCCTAAACTCTATAGTTTGGGCAAAAAAAAAGGTTTGTATTTTTTGTATGGAGCGGATCAAATAAAATTAAATTTCTGCGAAGTGGTGACTGACCCTGATCTGAAACCATTTTTTTCTCATACCTTGTCTAGTCTACCATCGTTTGATGCTATTAACGTGTACATAAACTTGCAACTCTACCAGATAAATGGATCGAAAAAATAAAAAAACGTAAATATTTATAATATTATTTTTTATTTTCTTAATTTCTTTTATGTCAAACTAAATATGAAATAGTGAGTACAAGTACATTATAACACAGATAATCAACAAAATTAGACTAAAAACTAACTAAATGAATACTTAATAATACAACAGAAAACTTATTTTTTTACAATTGTAGATAGTAGTTTTACGATATATATACAAGGTGTACCGGAGCTAGCAGCAGAAAATTGGCCGGTAGATTCCTGACTATGTTATGAGTCTAAAATGTTCAAGCAACCATGGCCTAATATCAATAGTTATGGAGATATGCAATATCAAAGTTTGCCTTTTTAAATTTTTGCAAGGTTTTTATCATTTTATTCGACTTGTATTAAAGCGAATGAATTTTTCATAATAGATATAATTTACTGTAATGATAGTTCTACTTTTTGCAAAAAAAATAAGTAGTGTGCTAGACGGTGCCCTCCTACGATTTTATAAATAATTCGAGTACCATCCGCTAGACAGTACTCTAACACGTAGTGTGTTGCATTTATTTCATATGAAAGCACAATATAATGCAAAACAAGTAACTATCAAGGCCACATTTATATTGAGCCTTTGAGATGAGGGCTATATTGAGGAAAAAACAATTGTGATTATGTAATTTCTAGTCTTATTGTAGTGTGAGTTACGGTGAAAACTCATTATTAACCAAAATTGATAAAAAATTATAACATTATAATGTAGGTAAATTATTGATATTTGTTTTTAAAGTGGTAAAAATGGAACCAATCAGTTTTGTGATAGCTAAAACAAGAGATACGTGTCTTTGAATCGACGATTCAAAGACATTTGATGCGACGAATCAAAAAATGTGCATTTTCAAAAAAGCGGAAGAATCTAAATCATTTAATTCTGATGATCTTTAAATTAGGTGAAAGACAAACTACATAACCTCTTCATGAGTTTATTAATAATTTTATATTGTGCTAGTCAAGTGTCGGGAATATCTGTTTAAAACTTTAATACGTATTTGTTTAATACTTCAGTGTCGATGAGAATTTCTGATACTCTCTAAACCTGAGTAGCAAAATATAAAATTATAATTAAACTCTTAAACTTTGTTTTTCACCTCATTTAATGATTATTAGAAAAAAATGTATAGATTGAAGAAAGCTCCTGTATAATTTTGTGTCAATTTTTTAAATAAACATATATTATATTCGATAAAATTGGACTATGAATTAATAATATGTTTAATATTTAAAGCAGGCCGGTTTTTAAAAAAACTCAAGTGGTTGAGTTGTAATTTAATTTTTTATTTAGTAATCCAGATACGTCAATGAAATAAAATTGTTTTAATATAACGTCACAATAATATATATAGAATTGAAGTAGAAGCAATGAAAATTCGAGACTAAAATTCTGGTGTGCTTGGCTCCTTCCATCTATCCTAGTTTAATTCATGGAGGCTTATTTTGCCCAGGTATTATTATGGAGACTCAGGATTGCCCGGAGGTTAGTGGCAGATGTCACGTGACACAGAACATACCATCAGACTGCCTGTCGATGACGGTCTGTCCTCCTGGATCCTCCTGCTTCCCTTTTGACCTAAATGTGCCAAAAGAAGATAACTTCAAAATTTTATATTGAACCGATGACCGGTAGTTCAATAAAGTGAATTGTATATGCCTTTTCATATAAGCAAATCATTGCAATTGAATTAGTGTTGGTACAGTGCGTAAAACACACATTGTTTCGTTGTGTTAAGTTTGCGGATACGAGAGGAGCGTATCCGTAAACTTAACACAACGAAACAATGCGCGTATTGTGCACTGTACCCAGACTAACTCAATTGCATGCTTATATGAAAAGACCTACACCACTCGTTCGTTCAGTAATGTGAACTGTTCAAAATGAGCAGTTCATTCATGAACTACTCATCTCTAATTGCTGAACAGCTGAACAGACCTGACGAGCT
Organism: Agrypnia vestita; assembly: GCA_016648135.1. Taxonomy (NCBI): domain Eukaryota; kingdom Metazoa; phylum Arthropoda; class Insecta; order Trichoptera; family Phryganeidae; genus Agrypnia; species Agrypnia vestita. The sequence goes on from JADDOH010000490.1 coordinate 11,634, forward strand.
TGTAGGGATGGGTAATTGAAAAAAAAATATCGATATATATCGAATCGATATTTTTAAAAAGTATCGAAAATAATCGATATACATTGGGAAAAATATATCGATATTTATCGATATTATTTTTTCAAAAATGTAAGGGGAATAAGCTTCACCGGAAAAAGGTCACCGGAAAAAATATATCGATTATCCGAGAAAAAATATCGATGACCAAAAAAAGTTCGCCAGTAAAAAAGTGAAAAAAGATACCCAAAAAAGGTCGCCGAAAAAAAAAAATCGATATATCGGAAAGAAAATATCGATATATCGGAAAAAATATATCGATATATCGGGAAAAAATATATCGTTGACCAAAAAAAGTGAAAAAAGATACCCAAAAAAGGTCGCCAGAAAAAAATGTAAAAAAGTCGCCAAGAAAAAAAAATCGGTTATCCCAGAAAAAAATATCGATATATCAAAAAAAATATCGATATTTTTTACCCATCCCTACGAGCTTGTTATCTTTTTCCTGTCAGATAAGCATGTGTTAATATGGTTAATATAATGCAAGCAATTCACACATATTACCATACATATTTTATCTTATGACACCTACTCGATTCGCAGAAGAATGAACGAAATACATATAATTTTTATTGAGTCGTTCAAAAAGCTCAATATGTAGAAAGCGTGCAGCGTATCTTGTGTTCTGCCATTTCGAATTCCGAGTTAGAAGTTTTGCTATTTTTTATTTCGTGTGAGTACATGTTTTTTGTGTGTACCTATATTGCAAATTCAAACAATTGTTGGTTCATCCTATGCACCCATAGAGGTAATATTGTCGTTAAGCTATTTGCGGGTGTGTCCTAAGTTAGGTTATGAATTTGACGTGAAATTTTGCACGCATGTACCCAATTGATAAAATTATGTCCTAGTGTCATTTAACATTCGTTTAGGTATGGTCTAGCATTGACACATTATAATAGGTCTAGTACGATATTTCTCGGATATATGTATGTGTAATGATAAAAACGTTTAAGTTAATTAATAAACGTTCAAGTTTAAAGTTTAAAATGCTATCCTATTAAGGTTTATGTTACTACTAAATAAATAATACTAGCTGTAACCCTTGAAAAATGATATAAGTACTTAGGTATTTTTACATGTCGGTTCCTAAAGAATAAGTATGGAAAATTTGGGTAAGACCTGTCAAACGGTGTAGATTTGTATAGAAAATATATCGTGGGGAGAGGATGGGGTAAAAAATAATTTAAAATAAATAATTAAAGTTACGGACGTTAGATTTTTATGTGTAACATGTTTACGCTCGGTTCATGGGCTGGGTTCGCAGACATGGGCTGGGTTCGCAGACATGAGCTGGGTTCGCAGACATGGGCTGGGTTCGCAGACTTTCTTACCGACTCGTCCAAACGTTACCGAGAAAAGATGTACACATCTAGTAAGACTAGCTATTTTTTTAACAAAATCATTTTTTAAATATATTTATTTTTTATCACACCTCTGGTAGGTACAAACTTGTGATACGCAGAGACGTGCACTGCATATAAGAAAAAAGCTGAGCATTACTAGAAACTCTGGGAAATTAACATAAATTCAATAATCTACATATTGTCAAGGAACGAGGCTTTGGGAGAAAATGAAAACACTAGAAATTTATTTAGTTTAATTTATTACCAAAGAAAGTCCTGGACACGAGTCAAATTTTAGTGCTGTTCTTAATTTTGCAGTCGCCAAATGTCTTCCAAAACATTTCATGCATTTATTATCAAATTGTTCCTTAATTCGCATTAATTAACGCTATTTCTAGTCCTTGGATCACTTCTGAAAAACTCTGTTAGATATTCGCTCGTAGTAACAATTCGCCTTGGTTTCCTCTTTAATTCACTTTTTACTTGCGCTGGTTTCACTTACTAATATCGCGCTTTGTAGTACCTATCACTGATCACTGATTCACACTGGTTCACTGTTCGCACGGAGATGTCGCTTTGGTAATTTTACAAACTCAATTCCCGAGCCCGCGTCGCGTGACTACCAAAATTCCTCCGAATGATTCATTTTAGAGTTAACGAGAAATATCGAATGATCCATATTATTATCTTCTTAACGAACATTTTACCGTTAATTTATTTGATTAAACTTTGTTAATACATATATGAATACATGTCTTTGTTCATACTGATATACACTTTATAATTGTCTTTACTTAATTTGTGATATATGTACTTAGCAAAAATATGTTTTTTTTTACATTCTGTCACAGAGTATTAATTTGTAAAGAGGTGAACAAATCCCGTTTTTATGAGAGGGGATTGGATAAGTGCAGAAGAATGTCCCCCTTGCGTCTATTTAAGGCACATTTTACATACGCATTATTCTAGCATAATCAAATCCCCTTGCAAACAACAATACAACAATTATTACAAAAGATATTGTTTTATAAATTTCATATGTAAGTACAGTAGCCGGCAAACATCTTGAAATTCTACGGCGTAGTAGGGGGAAGTTTGCGCATCTACCTTTCCACCAACGAGACCCAAATTTCGTCTTCTGCGCATTCCCCCACCACGCCAAATAATTTCAAGAAGTTTGCCGGCAGCTGTATGTATATGTATACATTTGTAAACGATCATGCATGCAGATGTATATTTACATATATAATGTACACTGTCATTTAGATATATATAAGATTTTTATTTTACTGTAATAGGTGTAAACCGTAGAAATAAAATAAATAAATAAATACATTATTCTGCCGCGCACTTTCTTCGGCGATCGAACATTATAGAAGCCTCTAGGGAGATGACACTGTCACAGTTGGCTGCACGCCATCGCGTGTCGCTATTGTCTATTTTTAGCGCTTAGTACTCAGTACCTCGTAACAATATACACGGATGATTTATGATAATTACGCTAGTGCCCGCCGTGTGGCAGTTGTATCTATTATTTTAAAGTTTACCGCCACTATCAAGCGAAGCACTATTATTTTTCGAGTTATTCTTATTTTATTACTTTAACATCGGGTACACATATGCGCTCATTGTCGGTCCCTAAGTCCCTCAAATTACGGTTTCGACCCACTGTGCGCCGCTCGCGTCGCGTCGTTGGGTTCAAAGGGACGAGCGCGATGCTTGAGCGCGTAGGTATGAGCCTTAGAGTATATATATATATACTCTAAGGTATGAGCGCATTCGGCAAATGTGTGAACGGTAGATCGTGATCAGCATGTTTCGGCGAATGTCTCGACGAGCGGCGAGACGCGGAATGAGCGCGTATGCGTACCCGATGTTAAAGTAATAAAATAAATGGTGACTGACCCCGCTTTGAAACCTTTTTTCCCATACCTTGTCTAGTCTACCATCGTTTGATGCTATTAACGTGTACATAAACTTGCAACTCTACCAGATAAATGGATCGAGAAAATAAAAAAACGTAAATATTTATAATATTATTTTTTATTTTCTTAATTTCTTTTATGTCAAACTAAATATGAAATAGTGAGTACAAGTACATTATAACACAAATAATCAACAAAAAACCCAACAAAATTAGACTAAAAACTAACTAAATGAACACTTAATAATACAGCAGCAAACTTATTATTTTTACAATTTTACGATATATATACAAGGTGTACCAGAGCTAGCAGCAGAAAATTGGCCGGTAGATTCCTGACTATGTTATGAGTCTAAAAGGTTTCAAAGCGGGGTCAGTCACCACTTAGCGGAAATTTAATTTTATTTGATCCGCTCCATGCAAAAAATACAAAACTTTTTTTTTTGCCCAAACTATAAAGTTTAGGAAAAAGTTTCATAGGACAACTATTGATAAAGTTAATGAGCTCTATCCAAGAAAAAAGTAAAAAAAGAAAGTTGGTCCCTAAGTCCCTCAAATTACGGTTTCGACCCACTGTGCGGCGAGGCGCGAGGCGATATGTACGACGATTAGCGAGCCTGCTGTTTACACAATTGCCGCAATTTGTTCAGATGGTTTTCTAGACTTATTTACCCTTCTGATTCATTTAATATTCTAAAACTTATGATGATAAACGTGTGATGACCTATGTATGCAAAAAGAATAGATTTTTACGAAAATGGTTTCTTTAATTGGTGAAAAACGCAAAAATGTATGCTTTTTGTTTAACTATTTTATTTATTTACACTGTTTATTTAGTTTCATACGTGTTGTATGGGCTGATATATGATTTAAATTAAAATTTATTGTATTACATAATCTACAATCACTTAAAGATTTTCATTATCAAGTTTTTGAATCCAGTTTAAACTCCTTTATATTTATTACTGTGTTTTGTATTGTCTTCGGCAGACTATCGAAGATCTTAAGGCCTTTACATTAGACAATTTTGTAAATTGTTTTTCTTTTTCTTTTGAAGTCTTATGCTATTGGCGCCTCTTGTGTTGTATGAATGAAAATACTTATTTTGTTTAATCTTGTTATCAAAGTATTTGGCAATAACCGTGTCTGATTTTAAATGTTTGTACCAAAACATTATATTGTATTCTTTGATTTACTGATTCAAATTTTAAGCCATTCACCATTTTTGTTATTTTTGTCCTATTACATTTCAAAATTATACGAATTGCTTTGTTTTGCATTAATTATAGTTTCTTTAGCATTCCTTCGTTGCTTATAAACAATATGCTATTATTTATGCTTATAAATAAAATAAACTGGCTCTTTTTTAATATATTTTAATTAATTTTTAATATACTGTCGTACTCAAGCCATATAAATACAACTTAATTCAAAAATTCTTTCTGCGGAATAACAGACAGATCAACTGAACGGCGTTTTTGGAAGCCATAAAGATACTGATTGATACACATGCTTATTAGTGGCAAGTGAGCATGCGCAGTATTGGCCTTCTTTAGCCCTTGCTTATTAGTGGCATGTGCATATTAGTAGCAATGTGCTAGTACATTAGCATGCTCAAAAATCAACCGGCGGTTGATTTTTGAGCATGCTAATGTCATTCACCATGAGAAGGGGTATCTTTTGAGCATGTGTGAACAGGCTTGCTTATATGAGCATGCTTATGTCATTCTCGGCTGCCGGCTAGTATCATAATCATAATCAATGCGATAATCAATGCGATCTTCTCAATCCGCGACAGATTAAACAAATATGGCGCGTTGGGGAAATGATAAAACATTACTTATCGTGACTTATTATAGGAATCACGAATGTCTGTGGAATACTCGGTCACCGCTATGTAAAAATAATAAAGCAAGAAATAATGTTTATGAAACTTTATTAAAAGACATGAATCATTCAAATCTTACAATAAAAAATATAAAAACTAAAATCAAAAATGTGCGGATGGAAACTCGGGAACTATTTTGATTTAATGGTTCACTTGAATTTTCTATTTCAGTTTGAAAAGTTTCAATCTTAAACTAGAGTTCCTCTCTATTCTGTGACAAGAGCATGCCACTAATAAGCATGTGTGTTTCATTGTTAACTTTGAGCTTGCTTATTAATTTAGGTAGGAATCAAACTATAAAGTATTGTGTAAAGTATAAAGATATCAATATTGGCGTCATTACAATGTTAAACAATAACTGTCAAAATACAGAAATAGATATTGCTTATTTCAGAATACGGCCGAGTTATTGTATGACATTGTAATGACCCCAATTTTGAAGTTCTAAGTTTGACAGGTTTGAAATCCATGAATTCAATCAATCAGAAAGCTCTAAAACGTAAACAAACGTTAAGTTATTCACAATTATGAATAATGAGCTTTCTATCGATTGAATTCATTAATTTCAAACCTGTCAAACTTAAAACTTCAAAATTGGCGGCATTACAATGTTATATAATAACTAAGTGTCAAGATACAGAAATAGCAATATTGCTTATTTCGGAATAAGACCGATTATTCTGTTTCTTAAGACAATAATATTTAAAAGGGTCAAAAATGCGCTAAATAATTGAAATATCAACTTCCTCTTTCACTAATTCGATAATTTTACTATCTTACTAAAGTGTTGTTTTCGTGATCATTCATTGCGTTTGAAAGCAATGTTTAGTGTAGCATTTTACTCTGACATATTTAACTTGTAATTTAATAAGTGTATTAGAGAAAGATGATGGATTTGTTTATTGAAAATATTTCAAATATTTCGCTTTTATTATTATAATAAAAAAACAACCGACGGATGTTTCGACGCTAACCTTTAATTTGAAAATCTTCAGTAATCCCTAGTTTTCACTGACAGGCCCGAATTCAATCATTTTCAGTGCAAAAGAACACTTTTAAGGCGTATCTTTAAATTATCTAAGGTCTGAATTCAGGGTCAATACTTAGATAATTTAAGGTTAAGGTACGCCTTAAAAAGTGTTATTTTGTACTAAAAATTACGCTTTTGAGGCATACCTTAACCTTTAAATCACTAAGTATTGACTATGAATTCGGACCTTTAGGTGAAATGTCGACATTTATGGACAAAAGCGACATCAAAGTTAACATTTTTTTTCGATATTTTTTACTTATTTTCTGTAAAACGTTGTACTATCACTACAGTAACTTATACCTATAGAATATTAAAAATTCATTCACTTTGTTACAAGTCGAATAAAATGATTGAAACCTTGTAAAAATTTAAAAAATATTTTTTGTATGGTTTTTGTCATTTTATTTGACTTGTATTAAAGTGGAACGGACGGGGTTGAGCCATGTAAAAAAATGAAAACATAATCTGACAAATATGAGCGGCGCGTGGCCAAACAAATCAGCCGCTACACACAGAAAATTGCTTTGGAGACGAGGTGTGTATGCCACCACTGGAAATTGGGTTGCCGATCGGAGCGCGCGCAAGTCAGTGCCCAGCGGCCGTCGCCGCGACTGGAGGGGGGCCGCCCGCGCACGCTGCTTCCAACCAGCTGTAGAACAACATCGTCCGGACACTAGCCCTGAGGAGGGCCCTTTGTTAAATGAATATGAGAATGTGATGCCTGTCTTGGCCGCCGATGTTATTTCCAGCCACAAGTGTCGTTACAAATATGTGTGAAATTTGTATATGTTATGAAAATGTTTTAAAAAATATGTTGATGCCTTGTGAGAAGCAGCGCTTGGCGCCCTTTTGTATGCAATATTGTCATGTGCATTATATTGAATCTCTGATGAGAAAATGTATTGGAATTTTATGAATTTTTATGAATAAAATGGAAATAAATATTTTTTTATTAGGCACCTACTGGTGCGTGGACAGAGGTTAGAAGTTTGAACCGAAGGGATTCTTCCGCGATGTAACGCCCCAAATAAAGTATGTGTGTGGCACGCGGTTCCCGCGATGTTCGCCAACACTATATGGGCATTAGTGTGGCACGCAATATCCGTCAACACGGGAGACGAGTCTCGCTGCAGAGGGCCTCGTCTCTTTCTTTCCGCCGTAGAATCCGCCGACGGGCAAATAAATGTTTTTGAATATGAGAGATTTGACAAGCTCACCTGACCGGCTATAACTTCTAACGCCTAGTACCTACTCAAATTCCGAGCCCCCGTCTGAGATGCGTAAATGGGATACCCTCCACGGGGGCCCGAAGGCCTGAACCTGGCGCCATCGTGGAGATGGTCCATCATGAAATAAATGCGTACTGGAAGACCGTGAGAAAATTTTGTATTTTCTCGATTTGGAAACGGTGTACGCCTGCTTTCGGGCCCACGTCGCGGTAAGCTCGCGCACACGGCTCGCCGTGGAGAATATTAAAAAGTCGAATTTTTAATCGACGATCAGAGCGGCTTACCGTGGACGAATTCCTACTTATGTAGTGTCATTGCATTCCTTTACTGAATGCCTGTCTGGAGAATATATTTTTATATATGTGGAATGATATAGGCGCGCCTGAGAGTGGAATAAAAAATTGGTTTTGGCGCTTCTTTGAATGCCTGTAACTCAGTAAATATTTACCTGACATATTTGGAATTACTGTTAAAATGAGCGCTTGCATGCGCAATTTATATTTGTCATAGCAAAACTTGTAAAAATACTGTTTTTGATTTTTTATGAATTTTTGAAAATTTGAGCCGTTTGTGGCAAATTTAATTTTAATATTTTGGGCCTTGTATGACCCAGCCTGTCCAAACAACTGTGTTATTATCATCTGCTAGGTCTGTTATTACAAATTAATCTGTATCTGCTATATGGAATCTGCCTCGCGGTGGAATTGCGCAACCGCGACTGACGTAGTTCACCGCTCGGCCGCTGGGAGCGCTGCGGCGCCTTCCCAGAATCCGGCAACCTTATTGGCTTATGTAACATGCTATGACGCAATCTTTTGCAATTTTGAATTTGGTATAAATATAACGCATTGAAAAGCGAGTACTATAGTTACGCAACCCGCGTGGTACGAAAATCGCTGTTTGGACAATCTTCTCGCTGACTTTTATTTCTGACCCCTGCTCATCTTCTCTGGACTTCTGCTTTCTTGGATTTTTGTGAACACTGCCTTCTGACCTGGACTTCGCTTCGGATTTTTTCTTCGAATTTCATACGATAAAGCACTACCTCGGCGTTTGACTTCTGGCATATCCACGGACTACGAGCTTCACAGCAAATTCTGGTGGCGATCTCTGCCTCACCAGCGAAGACAACTGAGCCGCATAAAAAGTGTTCTTGTCCGGAACATAAAGTGAACGAATTTTTAATATTCCGTATAAGTTACTAACTAAAGTGATAGTCCGAAATTTTACGAAAATAAGTAGGAAATGTTGAAAAAAAATTACAATCGACATTTCACCCAAATTAAGAATATTTTCAATTCAAAATTGCAAGAAGACTCCCCCGAAGTTTTTGCTACTAGCTACGAGACACCCTGAATATTATATACGGCAGAATCCGGATTATACAGCATCTGATTGACTGGAACTAATTTGAAATCGAAAAAATAATTTTTAAAACGAAAATGTTCCACATTATTCATAATAACCAAAAACGTGTTTAGATTTGAAAACGAAATGATCTCTCAAAACATGTCTTTAATGTTTATTATTTACTTTATTTTAGGGCCTTTTGACATCAATATATTAATTACGCTAACCAATGTCGTTTGTTTCTGTCTCCATATGATGATTTCTATTTGCATACAATAATTTTGCCACGTTGCTTATCGGGTCCTGTGGCGCAACCATAAGCAATGAATAACACGTCTGACTACGGATCAGAAGATGCCAGGTTCGAATCCTGGCAGGATCGAATTATTTTTTACGGTCGAGAATATTTTTTTTGTTGAAATTTTAATTACATTTTTGGTTTGGAACATTCATGTTTTATATTATTTATATTAAATTTTTTTTATTATGTAACAAACCAAATTAAACAAAGATTAATTTTTTATAATGTTGTATAAAAGTAATCAACCTGCGAGAAGAGAAGAGAGTAGGTACCTACCTATCGAACTGTGATTTATTCCGCTCTGACTTAATAGTGAATAAATACTTTGTTATTTATTCGTTTAGAAATACTGAATAAATACTTTGTCTTAATTATATCTAAACTACCCGTAATTAAAAGTGGAAATTTGCCGGAAACTATTGGCCAAGAAGCGGCTGACGTAGGCATAGGTAAACAATTGTGTTTGCTGCACAGCAAACACAATTGCCCGCGAAGCGGCCACAATAGCAAAAATGGAAATTTGCCAGATACAATTGGCCGCTTTGATTGATTGCTTTCCTGCTAGTTTATATTTAAATGCTTCCAGTTGTCATTGTCACTTCTTTACAAAACAGCGCATAATTTATGACGGCTGCGGTGCTTACAGTCAACTGTCAGGGTAGGGTTGCCAACTTTTATTAGAAGAAATAGTCTGAAATAAAGTATATCTGATTTCAAAGGAGGTAAATAAAGAGTACGGACTTATAAAAAAGAGTATCATTTATTTCAAATTTTTGAAATGGTATTTTTTGCTACTTTTGGCAGCACATAACAATTTTTCATTGTTTTTGAAAGAATTGTACGACTCCAAACATTCTAACTCTAAGGCCCGGTTGCGCCATCAGAAGTAAGAGTAAGAGTTAAGCAAAAAGCATAGATTTTTACGAAAACGAGTGTTTTGATTGGTGGAGAATGCAAAAATCTATGCTTTTTTCTTAACTCTTACTCTTACTTCTGATGGCGCAACCGGGCCTAAGTTCATTTTTTATTGCGACAAAATAACGTAACCTCAAAACAAATTGTGATATTGACATCACAGATTGACATTAGTGGCTGCGTTCAGAAGCGTCCGAGTGTGGCTTGGGGAGTAGGAATTCCCAACATGGGAATACCAGCATATGAAAAGTAAATAGTTGACTTTTTTGGTTACGATATATGCGTGACTGGCACTAGTATAGTAAACGTTGTGCAAAAAAGAGTATTTTAGCGTCCTCTATTAGTGTTATAGATTATAGAGTACGCCTACGTGATATAGAGTACAATACTCTATTTTAGAGTACGGTTGGCAACCCTTTGTCAGGGGCACCACAGTTTTTGTTTTATTTGCGTAGTAAAGGAAAATATTTTCTTGACGAGTTGCAAGGTGTTTTTAGTGTGTCTTCTAATGGTAAACATAGTTTGAAGAGAGACAGAGCATCTGACAAACTGCAATTCAAGACAAAAAATTAATCACAGTGATAAACTATTTATAGGTAATTTATCAAGTTTCAAGCATTTACAGAAATCTAAATCTTATGCAGGAGCAAATTTCTAAAATTTGCAAAAAAGGATTTGACATCCCGGCGGCACTTTTGTTGTGGATTTTCGGACAAAAAAGGGTTGGTTGTTTGATCTGGAGTAAAAGTAAGAGTTAAGAAAAAATATAGATATCGCATTACCAACGGCAATATCTGTAATGGTTTATGGGAATGAGAAATTTTCAACCATGGGTGGCGGTAGTAAAAATACAATGCATATGAAATGAATATGCATATTAAACATATTTACAACTTTCAAAACTCTGATAGATGTCATAGTCTATCATGGATGAAATTGGTGAACGTTACAGTGTGTAAAGTGATCACTTAAGCCAGCCATACAATACGTCGTAAGCCTTGGATACCCAAAAAGACTTCCACACCTACTTTTTTATATAAAAAAGTAGCTTCGTCTCTATGAGAATTTATAATATATCTTGATTAACGGTGTCTCTCTGGGGGGATCCAGTATTGTTTTCTTGAGAATTTTTAAAAATCTCAAAAGTGTAGATTGTTGCGTCAATCAAAACACCCCTTTTCGTAAAAATCTAGCTTTTTGCTTAACTATTACTCTAACTACTGATCAAACAACTAGCCCTGAGGCGCACAAAGTGTTTTTTGAACTATCCATCCCAAATAATCTAGGTATATAGAAAACTAAATATGAGGATCTCTTGCGAATTAAAACCCGCACAAGACTGCGTGCATTTAACAAATTTGCAATTGGGTGCACGCGCTTGTTTACGCGCGTTAGACGTTATACTTCTTTGGCATACGTAAAAAACATGTATCATGCTGTATACCTTGCGTTGAAACATAGCTTCTCAAAAGCTTGCCAATGAAACTAAAATTTCCATCAATGGATAAAAAAATATGAAATACACGGTATTTAAATACAGTACCTACCCATATACCAAATTGCATTTTGCTTGTTTAAAAAAGAGAAAAGGAAACAATAAGTACATAATTCAATCACCGTAATAACACATTATGAATTTGATCACAATTATATTGTTACGAGATGGTAGAATCATAAAGATTTGCGCACTATCGAAATCTCTCAAAAGGTCCATGAATGCCTGGAAGCGTTATCGTTGGAAGTATGGAGAAGCTTCTGGAAATATGGAGAAATTACTGTAGATGCGAAGAAATTAGTTGAACAGACTCGAATTTTCGAAAACCAACAGTTATTACTTTGACGTTTCGGCGATACATAGAAACCATGAGTGACATTCGTTGCTAGCGCGTATGTTTTCCAAGAAGACAATTATAAAAGCAAGTCGAGATGAATGTTTAATAATAGAGAGAAGATATTATGAGTTATATATCGTGAAATTTCTCTGTAGACGTGGATTTGCGATCAACTCTAAAAAACAAATCAATTACTATAAAAAAATATTTTTTATTTTTTTAACAAACAGACCGTCATTAATGACCCTAATAGATGGTCCTAGAGTGAAATAATATATGGTCCTAGAGTTATGCATGTATTCTGGGCTACATTGAATATGTTATGTTTGAGTACTACTTTAATTTTTTTTTTAATTTTACTGTTTATTTTGTAAACAAAGATTAGATCATTAGATAGTATTGGTGACTCAGCACAGTATACGGTTCGAGGAGTCACCACTGGCCACAGGTGTGAATGAATCATGTCATGGTCAGACCTTATTCCCTTATCAATATATCCTTTGGACATTGATAGCCGCCAAGACTGAGATAAAGTTGATTTGTTATTAAATCACTTCCGTAATGAAGTGATTTTATAATAATTCACCATTTCAATAATACGAAAATTGAGACGGTTGGCTCTGGTTGGAATGAGCCTTATTAGATACCTAGGAATTATATTTATGTACCTCTTCACTAAACCTTTAAACTTTTATTAATAAACAATTGTGTATTTAATGTTTGGTTTTGGTACCATAAGTACACTGTTGCCCCGTTCCGGAACGGACCACAACATAACCCCAAAAATATCATTTTTAAAACTATTTAATTTAATAAATATTTATGATATTGATCTGGTATTCCTTTCAATCCTCGGAAATATCCCAAAGAGTACAACACCCAAAGAAAATAAAATGATAATGTGCAGTAAGACAGTCAGAAGTAAAAAAAATGTTTTTCTGTAGAAAATCAGGAATATTCTATAAGATACAGTTACGTCATTCTGCTTACTTACCTTCCATCGGCTGGAAACTTGTGAAGTATGATACGTCAAATTACTACTGTTTCTTGTAAAAGGATAACAACATTTATGATGTCTTGACTTGATGCTATCCGCAACCACAGTTCCGTTTGGCAGTGAAGGACTTTGCTTAACTTCAAACCAATCATGCATTTCTCAATTACTTTTATATTTCAATTGTTTTGTGAGTAAAACAATTTTCGTATTTTTTTCACTTTTATGATATTTTCACTATGACAAAACCATGAGATCTGTCTGAGCATTACTTCTAGTTGAAGCTCCACACACTTTACTTGTAATATGGCAATAATGGTTATAATAAATGTCTTTTGTATTGTGTAATATTTTCCATTTCAGCTTGGTCGCTCTCTTCCACCTCTCAGTAATGTAACCAGCGACAACTCAAGCAATATGGATGCCGACAACAAACTGACTTATAGCTGCGAGCAATTTGGAGATATCTTAAGCGAGGATACCAAAATTACCCACCCCGGAATAGGGCTGCCTGATTGGGAACCGTATCCATGCCCATACACGTTAGCGCAGTTTGCTAATGCGGTGTATTTTGAGAATAATACGAGTTTACCCAAGGGTTGGAAGCTACTGACGTCGGCGCGTAACACAGGCATTACCAACGGCTACTTTGGTGCGGCTTATTGGTGCCCTTCTCTGCAACAGGTCGTCTTGGCACATCGGGGTACCATTCTGAAGAACCCTGGAGCCATATACACCAATGTTATTGGAGTAGTTTTTACAAATTATTCACCTCGGATGATTTCGGCAATAACATTTGCTGAAAATGTGAAACAAGTCTTACGAGAAATTAATTATAAACGCGGTGTGCGTATACATCTTTCTATCACAGGTCACTCCCTAGGCGGCTGGCTCGCACAAATCACCACCTTTACTCTGAAATACCTGCTAAGGGAGGGCGAGCGCTTTTGTAAGATCCAGGACCGTGACAAGTATGCCAGAGATGGCATTCACACCCACACTGTAGTCTTCGATAGTCCAGGTTGCAGAAACATGTTAGATGAAATTGTCGATTCCTATGATTTTCGTTACAGAAAGACCGTTTCTTTGAAAACATTAGATATATCAACATATATGTCCGCACCGAATCACATAAATACTTTTGGCCTACACATAGGAGAGGTGTACCGAATTCTTACAGATGTATCAAAGTTTAGTTTACTTCAGAAACACACCCCAATGTACACAATAGCGACCCACGATATGGAGAATTTAGTGAAAGCACTTGAAAACGGAAGAGAAATAATAAAAATGTCAGACTGGCCTCTAAGCAGCCCGCTTAATAAGGAATATAGACTATTTCACACAATGGTGAGCCACGCAACTGACTATCACCTGGAGCCTGTGGAAGATGATCAACTGCAACTTCGTTACAAACCTGAAAGTTCAGAGAACTCCTGCAGTTTGAGAATTTTCTCCGATGTTGAGCTACAATTTCTTAATTTTTGGACTATGTTTAAAAAAGACAACATGAAGTTGAATGTGATAGAATTGTTTCTCAAATCGCGCGAGTTGGGAACAGTTCACGATTTATTGGAAGATTTTGAGATTATAAGAGAAAATCACACAATTTGCTGCAATTCTAAAGAATCCCTGCACAGGGTGATCAAACGCACCAAACAATTGGTACGGTGGTTCGAGGTTGAGCTCATGGACGCCGTGAAGCAGCAAAGTGCGGAAATTCCACGAATATTGTACGTCACAGCCAATCAAAACTACCTAAACTTCTTGCCCGAATTCCTAATGGATTTTAGAGACACTCTCGGTCTTCAGAATTTCTTAGAGTCTAATTCAAAACGTATTTTATATATTGAGACGGAAGACAGTCAGTTCGAAATTGCACTGCTGCACAATATATTCTGCCTGTTGCAGAAAAAGTGGAAACTTGGAGAATTTAGATTGTTAGACAATTATCTGCCACGTGACAATCATACATTCTTGGATTTGAAACGAATGCTGGAGTTAGAGACCATTGTCGACTTTGAAAATTTATATAAGTCAGAATTCACCAATGATAATTTGTTGGTCATTGACTGCACATCTGTAGAAGATCTACAAATCACAAAGAATTTTACTGAAAAAATATTTAAACATTTTAGTGAAAACATTCACAAAAAGATTATTCTTATTTTATCAAACAATCAACGTGCCTTCGATATCGATGTGTCGGTCAAACATGTAAGCTTGTCAGATCTCACTGAAGAATCGCAAAGGAAACTCTTCGCTAGAAAGTTGCTAGCATTCAAAAATGAGAAACTGAGCTTGCAACAGTGCCTAGGACCGGATTTGGCATTTAATGATTTTCTAAAAAATATTGAAAAGAATAGTTTAATAGACAGACAAAGATTAAATAAAACAATTACAGAGTCAAATTACTTAATAGAAATAGTGGACCCACATCTTCAGTTCATCAATTTGGATGTGCACTATTCCAAAATTGAAAAGGAAGTGAGTTTGAAAAGTATCATTAGAGTCTTTCGCAAATATTCACCCAATGTCCTGCTGGTCATCGGAGGCCTCGATCGAGAGGAGCTGACGACTGACGGGCGATGGAAGGAGCTCACAGAAGCTGAACAGTGCATGGAGCAGAGGGTCTTCACCACTGCAGGAAACGGAGAACTTATGTTTAAACAAAAGTGTCGCAAAAACCCAAATCTCATTGTATATTGGATCGAAACAACAGCTGCACACATTTATTGTAAACAAGTTTTTGACAAAGGTTTTTATATTGGAAGACGTTTCAAACACACTGTCATTATTGACCTCTGCAAAATTGTAGAGAGGAGAGATGTTAAGGATTTATTTGTGTTTCAAAATGTTGCAGATAAACGTCAGCTCATGCAGTTAATTCCATTATCGAGAGAACACGAAGATATATTTTTAAATGATAATAACTTCCAAACTGCAACCAGCGGCGAGCAGGCTGATGCTATTATCAAAAGCACTTTCGACAAGCCGGTACATATTTTAAAGCTCCAGGAAGATGGTAATCCGCGCCTAGTATGGCGAGCCTCCCGGGGTTCTCTGGATAACTTACGCCCATATGTGACTGCTGGTACGAGTGAGCCGATAGATGAGCGAGAGTTGTGTAACAGAAGAAACGAGGTGGTGATAATCGTTGACGAACCCGGTATGGGTAAGTCAACAAGTCTTATGAACATGTCTTGGCTCATCGAGTCATCTTGGGTGATGTTTATTAATCTAAAACATTTGCAAACTGACGTTTTACCTGCCGAACTTAACATTGCCACAGTTGCTAGTTTTTTGTTGTTAAAAAATCATGCCAATGACAGTCTAGTGTGTAAAATGTTGCAGCATTGTCTCACATTTGAGAATTCAATTAGAGTGTTTTTGTTAATGGACGGTTTCGATGAAATAAAAGAACAGTGTACTATTCCACAAGTGAGTGCGCGACAAGAGATTCTAAGGTTACTTAAATATTTGAAAGATGAAACAACTGCCACCATTTTGTTGACTTCTCGAGAATATCCAAGAAAATGTTTGGAAAATGAAATGTCCGTATTTGCAACCACTTTTGAAGAGATCAGTATCAGACATCAACAGGAGTTTCTTGTAAAGTTCTTGCGTTCACACTTAGAATTAGAACTAGAAGACTTTGAAGAAGAGGAAGAGAGGAAACTAGAGAGGTACGTTGAAATGCTCTACCGGGAAGCTAAAATGGTGCTCGGTATAGATATTACCCATTTCATGGGAATACCTCTCCAAATGAGGATGTTGGCCGAAGTCTCGCTGTCCGAAGCCAAACTATTTATCAAATTGCCTGGAACTGCCCAAAAACTTTTTCAAATCACAGACGTATTTGAATTATATCAAAAATTCATTAACACAAAGTATGATATTTATTTTGAAGACAAATCAGAAATATCCGGTTTGAACAGCGTTAATAAAAATGTGCTTTTAAAAGATAAAATAAAAAAACATCGAAGGCTTGGCTTTTCGACCATTTTTCCTGACTTTGCAAAAGAAATATTAAAGCTTAAAGCCATTGTCAATGATGACTTGATTGAATTGAATAAAATTGGGTTGATTCAATTCAGCGGCGATAGAGATCTCGATTTTGTCCACCGGACATTTGCCGAGTATTTCAGTGCAGAGTTCCTGATTGAATATCTAAGCAAATATGACGAAATGGTAGAATTATTACTCTTTAAAGTTCTACTGCAGCCCAATTATCAAATTACGAGGATGTTCTTCAGTTATCAGATCCATTTGCATCCTTTGAAGGAGGAGACACTCCAATTGTGTACAGAGAAGTGTCGTCAGCTTTGGAACACTAATCGTAGCCTGTTTTTCAGTCAGCAACAAAATGCATTTCATATAGCAGCCGATGAAAGAAATGAGCAGATTTTTGACTTTCTTCTTAGAATTTTGAACACGGATATGACACGGGATGCTTTCATCTCTTTGATTTCAGCACGAGACGTGCTCGGCCGGACGCCATTGAATATTGCTGCGGCAGATATAGACAAAGACTCCTTGAGTTCTGAGAGTGATAGGATCATATTTTCTAATATTATGAAAAAAATTGTAATGAGTATTGAGAATTTCTCGTTTGAATTTAAAGAGAAGCTTCTTTTAGCAACATTTATTAAAAGACGGGTTTACAAAGTTTTGATTAAATATTTAGAATCTTTCGAAGAAATAAAAGTTGTCCTTAAAAGAACTCAGAATATTTTAGACAAAAAATCATATTCATTCCTTAAAGCAGTCAAGGCGGATAATCTGCATGCTGTGGAGGAAATATATAAAAACATGGAAAATAATACAGAACGATACTATTTATTGCTGATGGCAAACGAGCATACAAACACTGCCTTGCACATTGCAGCATCACTTGGACACTCTCGAATAGTTCGATTTTTGATTCATCAAAATGTTCCAATAAATGTTTTGATGACGCATAATAATGTTGGCAGAACACCTTTGCATTCTGCCGCTGCATTCGGCCATTTTGATGTAATACAACTCCTAGTAGAGTGCGAGGCAGATATTCACGATTTAGACAGGGACGATAGGAATGCTCTCTCCTTGGCAGCCTTCATGGGACATCTGTCTGTGGTAAAACTTCTGGTGCAGCATCGGGCCAACCTCAACTCTCGCGATCAAAGTGGCAGGACCGCACTTTCCTTGGCAGCCTTTAAGGACCATGTTTCAGTAGTCGAATCGCTAGTCTGCACTGGTCGGGTAGACATCAATTCGCGGGACCTGCAAGGCAGATCCGCTCTATCTTGGGCAGCCTCCGGAGGAAGTCTGTCGGTGGTGAAGTTCCTCGTCCGCACTGGAAAGGCAGATATCGACTCTCGAGACCTTCAAGGCCGGTCCCCCCTGTCACACGCTGCCTCTGGTGGTCACCTCTCTGTTGTTGAATTCCTAGTCTCCTCCGAACGGTCTAACATCGATTCTCCAGATGAGCATTCCAGGACTTCACTGTCGTGGGCAGCCTGTGAGGGACAACTTTCAGTAGTTAAGTTTCTTATCTCCACGGAGAAGGTTAACATAAACTCTCAAGACGAGCAAGGCAAATCCGCTTTGTGTTGGGCGGCCTGTAAAGGCAGGGACTCAGTAGTTGAGTTCCTAGTCACTACTGGAAAATCAGATATAAATTCTCGAGATGTTCAGGGAAGAACCCCTTTATCATGGGCAGCTTCTGAGGGTCATATGGGGGTGGTTAAGTTCCTCATCTCCGTTGGGCGTGTGGATATTAACTCTCAGGACGAGCGAGGCAGGACTGCATTATCTCGGGCAGCCTCTGAAGGGCAAGAATCAATTGTCGAATTCCTCATCACCAAAGGGCAGGCAGACCTTAACTGTCTGGATAAATGTGGCAGAAGTGCTCTGTCATGGGCGTCCTGTCGAAGACACCTCCCTGTGTTAGAGTTGTTAATTCAGAAAACGGCTGAAATAATTTTACCAGACACTGAATGTATCTCTTTTTTGCTACGGTTAGCCTGCTGTGGAAAACTTTGGGCCCTTGATCTTCTAATGCAGCAGCAGGTTGTCGTGCCTGGAGAATGTAAAGAAGGTGATGACATTTCATGGATGTCCAGGGAAGATTTGCTCTCAGATGTCTTAGAGTTTCTACATCAGCAGAAAGAAAACGTCTCTTCATGGCATGAAAATGGCGCTAATGCAATACTAATAGCAGCCCAAAATGGAAACTTCCCGGTTGTTGTGTTCCTAGTGTGGCAGGAGATTTTCATTGACCACCGTGACGACGATGGCAGAACCGTTTTGCGTATGGCTAGTGAAGGGGGGCACATTCGTTTAGTAAGGTTTTTACTCGGTCGGGATAGAAAGGATTGGGCAACAAAAATGTTAAATAAATATAACGCCCATCTGAGATGGCACAGAGCCAATCCTAACTCGGTGGACAAGGCCGGTGTGACAATTTTGCAGAGTGCCTGCAGGAGTGGCAGGTGGGAGGTGGCACAGGAGCTGCTGGATGCTGGCGCTGATCCTAATTCAGACAATTTTCAGAACTGCAGAGCTTTGGAGTATGCCTTAGATGCTGAAATATGGCCACTGGTTGAATCCATGCTAAGAAAAGGAGCATCTACAGCGTATTTAAATGAAACACAGAAATTCAAATTACGCACACTTACCCAAACACACCAACACACGCTATAACCTCACATATGATATATTTGTATTATGTTACTTTTGTAAATTCGTCAAAAATTTTATACCAATATTTGACAGAATTATGATCCTACAGTTAGAAGCACGACCTTTCAATGTAAATATTATACAAATATATTCACCAACATATGCACCAACAGCCGACCCTAAATATGATGATGAAGTTGAAAGACTGTATGAAAGAATTACAGATACTCTGAAATCGACAAAAAGTAATGACATAAATATCATTATTGGGGACTTCAATGTCAAGATTGGGCAAGGTCGCCGTTCACGCTTAGTTGGAGATTATGGTCTTGGACAATACAACAACAGAGGTGACAGAATGTTTGAATTCTGCGAGGAACACAATATGGTAGTTGTTAATACGTGGTATAAACTACCAAAACGCAGGTTATATACATGGATATCTCCACAAGACAACCCAACAAGTCTCAACCCAATCAGGAATCAAATAGACTATGCTCTGATAGGAGAAAGATTCAGAAATAGTATAAAACGTGCTACAACATATCCTGGAACTGATATAGGATCAGATCATAACCCACTTGTTTTAGATATTAAACTCAAGTTGAAAGTAATTACAAAAAGTACTACTACTACAAACAAGAAAATAAACACTGAAAAACTGAAAAAAACACAGTTATCATTAAATTAAATGAAAAATTACAACACAATAATAATGTCAACTCAGTTGAACAACAGTGGAATGATCTTAAAAATATTATAAATGTCACCTGCAATGAAAACCTGAAACCTAAAAAACAAATTCGTAAAAAGCAATGGATGACAGATCACATATTAAATTTGATGGAACAACGCAGAATAGCTTATAACAGGAATCATAATAGCAGCGAATGCAAAAACTCCCAAAGGATTATTAGACGCAAGATCAAAAGAGCTAAGGAAGAATGGATGAAGAGACAGAACGTGAACAGAGACGTGAAAAGTTAGAACGATATGATCAGATCCACGATGCATTTAATATGCATAAGAAACTGAAAGAATTGACTGGTCTTAATAAGAAATCTAAACCAACATGTCTCACAGATGAATCTAATAATTTAATATTGGATGATTCTGTGATTATAAAAACATGGGAGGATTATATTACAACTCTCTTCCAAGACTCTCGCATTGATATTGAAATACCAGAAACTAATCGAGGTCCTGTAATATTAAAATCAGAATTGTTGCATGCTATCGCAAATTCTAAGACTAGAAAAGCATGCGGACCTGACGAAATTCCTATAGAAGTTATCAAATCAAGTTATGAAAACTATATTGACTGCCTACTAGACTATTTAATAAAATATACGACACAGGGATTATCCCCCAAGATTGGTTGAAATCACTGTTTATCACTCTACCCAAAAAGCAACACCCGAAGAAGTGTAATGACTATCACCTTATAAGTCATATGAGCCATGTCCTAAAAATAATACATGCCAGAATAAGACATAAGTGCGAACGTGACCTAGATGATACTCAATTTGGGTTTAGGCATGGATTTGGTACCCGTGAAGCGCTGACAATAATAAATATCTTATTGCAAAAATGCTATGACCAAAGAAAAGATATATGTGCTTGCTTTATAGACTATGAAAAAGCATTAGACAGAGTAAAACATACAGATTTATTTAGAATATTACAAAGATGTGATATAGATGAGAAGGATGTGAGAATAATTAAAAACTTGTACTGGGAGCAAAACGCTATTATTAAACTTGAGAATGGGGCCACTTCACGAGGCATTCCTGTTCAGCGTGGAATCCGACAGGGATATGTTCTCTCTCCTACATTGTTTAATCATTACTCTGACATGGTCTTCAAAGAAGAGCTAGATAATACAAACCTTGGCGTGAAAGTCAACGGTGTGGCTATCAACAACATCCGATGTGCTGATGACACCGTTTTGCTGGCAGATAGTGTTGAAGACCTACAACAACTGCTCAGTAAAATTAATTCCACTGGCGAACACTATGGTCTAAACATAAATATTAGCAAGACCAAGTTTTAGCCGAGAAAATCATCCAAATGTGTGCCTTCAATTAAAGGGTGTCAACATTGAGAGAGTAAAACAGTTGAAGTATTTGGGCAGTATTATTACTGACAATCTGGACCCTGATACGGAGATTAAATGCAAAATAGAGACAGCCCGTGCATCTTTTAATAAGATGAAAAGTCTACTCTGTAATGACGACTTAAACATAAAGCTCGGACAGAGGTTGATCAAACGCTATGTATGGTCAGTTCTACTTTACGGTGTTGAAGCATGGACGCTGAAGGTGACTACTCTAAATCGCCTAGAGGCGTTCGAAATGTGGATACATCGTAAAATGTTAAGGATATCTTGGACTGACATGACTAGTAATGTTGAAATTTTACGTAGAGCAAATACAAACAGACAGTTACTCAACATAGTAAAGCTCCGTAAAATTTCATACTTTGGCGGCATTCCTGGCTTTGAAATATCCGTGATTGGACCGGGATAAGAAGTGTGGAAGAGCTGTTCCGCACTGCACTGGACAGGGAAACTTTCTCCCAGATGATCGCCAACGTCGGGGGGACCCGACAGGGCACATGAAGAAGAAGAATGTTACTTTAATATACAATAAGAATACTTTATCAAATACAAATAATTATTTTACTATATATCTTCATACTATATTTTGTATCTACATACTATTGTAAACTATGCTTTTCTCAACACAGATATCTCTCGTAAGACAGGCACAATCCAACCAAAATTTGTATATTCAACCTAAATAGAAATAAACAAACAAAACAAACTACCAAACCTGTAATTTTTGATAATAATAACCGGATGAGTAGACAAAATCTTCACTTTCTAATCGCCCATTGATGAGAGGGTGTTCTGTAGGTTTTTGTATGTCTTATACAACAGACTTAGAGCCAGTTGTTTGAGCATTAGTAAAAGCAAAAAGCATAGATTTTTACCCTGCCATCAGCCCTGACGATGGACTATGCAATGAAATTCGAAACGTCAGCCAGAAAGGTCGTAAAAACACGGCATAATGCGATGTGTTGGATAGCTGTGTGTATGTGAACAGGATGGAAGATCGGGAATGCATAGTGTGACCGCGGAAACATACGGAGCCACAGACCATTCCAAATTGTGCTCTTTGGTAGAGAAGACACAATTTGGAATGGTTGTAATTAACTCAATGAGGACAGACGCACCGTTCACCCAGGACCGTTTTAAAAGCAAAAGCTCCTATATCGGTCCTACTCATTCGCCGCCAGGTTGGCATTTTTTAATGCTAAGAGCAACCGTGCAACCCAGCATAGCAAAGCAGAGTTGGGCTGCATGGCTGCCATCCAAAATTTGACCCTCATTGTCCCGTCCGTTCACTTCTTTATTTTTTATGTTGTGTTGTAAAGTACTGAATAAACTTGTGTCCAGCATTTTAATTTCAAAATCGGAACCCCACTGTAGAAGAGAGAAAACGTTACGTCTAGAACAGCCGGTCAAGATATCACAAGAAGTTATTATTTCAAGTATTTATTGACAATTATATTTACAACAATTGCACCATGAAGGTCTAAGCTGAAAAAAGCAGAATCTAAAGTTTAAATCGAGTGATGATTGAAGAAGTCTTCCATAAATTCATGGATAACTAAATATTTTCGATTACGGCTATCCAAAATTCACAAGAACAGAAAATATGTCAATACATACATTAGCAATAGAAATATGTGCGATCATTACATAAATATAATAAATATTGCACTTTCCAATTAAACACATAGTTTTTCACAAAATCAATGCGTTTTTCAAGAGTTTTATGTTTTTTGGCGATTAAATTTATTTTTTGGTACCTTGAATTTTGAATTAATAAGTTATATGAAAACCACCATTCAAAATTTGAAAAATCCAAAAATTTATTAATTTTTTTTAACGAAAATTTGATAGATCTTCTTGATTGTCGCCACGAGTCTGCTTGCAAAGTTTCAGCTCAATTGCATCATGGGAAAGGTGTTTAAAATGGATCCAAAGTTTTTTCGGCAGACAAGAAGACAAGCAGACGCCACGAGTTAATATAAAGGGAGTAATAAAAAACATGGACAATTTCTAAAAGTTGTCAACTTATATATAGAAACCCTTTAGCCACAGATAATTTACACATAGTTTTGAAGCTTAAAATTTCAGGAACATGTATATACTGGCACTTGGCAGAAGATAACCTAAATTCAAGATTATATTACATATATATATATTAATGTTGGACTCCTGAATAAGGACCATAGTTAGGTATAGAAAATTGTATTCCCTACAAGTTATATCATTTATATGCTAAAGTTGAAAAGTAAGGAAATAACACAATAATTAAATTTTAGCATCCCTTTTCAGGTAGATATAAGAAGTCGAGATCGATCGAATAAAATATTGATTTTAGAAAAATATCTAGCCGGCATGTTAATTAATAATAGTTCAATAAAAAATAAAATAATTAAACAGAATTGTTTTATTTTATACAGCGTAAAATTGGGAATTCACCGAATCGTCGCACGTGACATCACAAAAAATCAAGTAAAAAAATAATAGATAATAGCTTATTAAGCCTATCTCGCCCTACGCATGTATTCAAATTTCAAATCTCTAGTCATAGTTCGTGTACACAAATCTGCACTCTATGGTAGTGTACTTTAGAGTTGAAATGAAATTACCCGTCGAGCCGTCTATGACGTCTATGGCATGTACAAGTCGACAGCGAGAGATAAAAGAGAAATAAACGGAGACGTTTTGTCTTGCTCTCGCTCGTTGCTTTGCATTGCGTTAATCTCGAATCGTCCACCGACCACGGCGTCCGCTGTCCACCGTCTACGAATTCAACTAGTCCATGCGATAAACGTAAACGGTCGACGCGTCGATGCAACGTCAACGGTTGATTTCAATTAGTCCGTCCATTCAACGCCCATCCCTAGTAAATAGCAGGCGCATGCAGTGGGAACAAGAAACATGACTTTTATTTAACCGTGTATGTATTTGGGAAAAAAAATCTAAATTAAATATTTATCTGGCAGAATATTATGAAATATTAAAATATGAATAATATGTTAATTATTGTGATTGGAATATTACGAGACATATGTCTCGTTCCTTCTGCACACCCCTGGTATATAGTCGGTCACAGCATAACCTAAGTTAATGCCCACTGCACGCCACTGGTATATTTACGTATGCACTATTTCAAATATAATTAATAATAATAAGTTTTAAATAAGGAACTAACCTTGGCCAGCGACGTCCTCAATAATTCCACTTCAGCTTTTAATTTTGAATTCTCCTGCTTTTGCTGTAAAATTTTGATTAATTCTTAGTTTTTAAACTTAATTCCCATCATTTTAATTATAAAATAATAATCTTTGTACTGGGTATTTATTTTATATAACAGACTAATGTTTTAAAATAACTTGTTAGATCACTTGAGGGGTATAGAAGCAAAGCAGAAATATCCTAATGAGGTGTTTTTAAGAAAAATACATAAAACCTGTCACTACTCAAGGAAATTTCTCTGGAACCTACATCTTATTGAAAATAAGTTTTAAAAAGAAGTGCCACTTCAGTTTTGCTTTTATATAGATATGTATATAAATAAATATTTAACTTAAAAACGAGTACATATATATTACCTTGGCCACCTCGAACTTTAATAAATCCAATTCACCCCTCAGTAATTTTAATACTTCCTCGTTGCGCTGTAACATATATTAAGTACATCATATGAGGGGTATAAAAGCAAAGGCAGAAATATCCAAAAAATTTAAAAAATGTTTTGAATGCAGTCACCGAGGATTACTAATTTAAAATGTGCTAATTCTAGATTTATGTGTCTATCCCTTCCAAAATCATCTTTCCTATAAAGTTAAAGGCTGTATTTCCTATAAAATCTAGAATTCAGTACATTAAATACAGTACAGTAAATGAATAATCCTCAATGACTGCATTCAAATATTTTTTGGATTTTGCTGCCTTCGCTTTTATGATTTACCTGAAGAAGATTTTGATTAGGAGGCTCATTAAATCGTCTGCATTAAAATCTAGTTAATTCTAAATTAAATAACTAAAAAAAAATGTCCCTTTGGTTCGTTCAATTGATTCAAGTAAATGAAAAAATCTTGAAATTCCTAAAAAATCACTGTAAGTGAGTGCCAATTTCACAAAATAATATAAATATTTTTGCGTTTCGTCATAGGGGCTGGCAGAAAGGATAAAACGCCAAACTTTTCTGTCCTGGTACATTGATTTTGCTTTTTCCAGTTTCTAACATATTCTCAGGCACATTCTTCGGCTGTTCAAGCTTTTAATAGGTCTTTCAATATTTGGTTTATCTAGTCATGCCAAGTCTTTTGCGGACACCTTCCATCTCTGCTGCCTTTAGCACTCACCTTATATTCTTTCTTTACCGTTGCATCGAATTTCTTTGTAACTTTGATATTCAGAATTTTCATTATACTGGTGATATAACCGCGGTTAAAATTGTGCCGGTCCGTACCGCACAATTCTCGGAAATCCGTCCATGAGTTCGACCTTTTTTTTTGGACCAGCAAGACAGATGCGGCTATATGCCACATTCCTTGTTTTGCTGGATTACTTGATAATTACATTTTAGGCCGTAGAATAAGTTATAATAATATTGTTATTTTAGAATAAGATTTGTTATAGTGTAAATATTATTTCGTAACTAGTATTAGATATAAAAACGCAAACAGTAATTTACGAACATTGCCCACGGGAATAATGATTTTCGCGCCGAATATTTTTCCGCGCGAAAGTAGCAGACGTATCCGACCCCCGCGCGGGTTGTGAGTATGGAGAAGGGGGTGCGCGGGGAGAGGCTCCCTGGGCAGGGAGAAGAGAGATCGGCGCGGCAAACCCGAGATTAGTTCGCCCCGACCGCCCTCCCGGCGAGTCCCAGCCTCGGGACGCCACCCGCAGAGAAGAAGACGCGGCAACGAGGATGGCCGCCTTGCTTCGATGGCGGCCGGTCCTCCAGGAGGGAAGCCAGACCCTCCCGATGACGCGGATCCAGCGACGGCGCGGATGCAGGTGCGCGCGATACGCCGCGCGCGGCGTCCAGATGCGGAACGCCAGCCGCGGCCAGACGTCTCCAGGTGCCCCCGCGGATCCTGCGACCGGATGCGCAAGCGCGAGCAGCTTGGAAAGGCCCCTCCGAGCTTGGTCGCGACCTACGCGGCGTGGTAGAGGAAGCCACCCGCGGCAATCGCGACTGCGGCTATGGGGGCCGCAAATAGTGAAGACGAGTGTTTGCGAACGATACGTTTTTTTGTAGTGATAAGTGACAAAGACACGATAAAGTTATGTAAATTCGGACTGCTTGCGTTTAGGCTAGGATTAGTTTTAGGTTAGTGATATATTTTTTTTAGTTGATAAGTCTAAAGATAAGAATTGTGCTTAATTAAATAAATTGTGTAAATATTCAAATATTGGTGGTTGGTGTTTTAAATTTCCCGCTCCCCTCCCTTGGCAGATGCATTTTAATTTTGATATAGAAAGGACGCGAAGCGCCTCGCGGCGATCAATCGTGATTGATTGATACGCGTTCATATCACTATCATTAAAGAACAGAGCTGGTCCACAATACTTTACAGGTAGATTCCTGCCTTAATTATGACTCGAAAATATTCAAGCAATTAGACAACATCAAAGTTTGCAATTTTTTTCAATATTTCTGATTTTTTTTTACAAAACGTTGAAGTATCATATCAGTAAGTAAAAATTCATTCCTTTTAATACAAGTCAAATAAACTAATAAAAACCTTCCAATTCCAATTGGAATTTCTGTTTCCAATGGAATTCCAACTGGAATTGCATTGAAAAAATGAATTTTTCATAATCAATATGTTACTGTATTGATAGTAGAGATGAAACGGATATCCGTTAACTATCCGGTATCCGGCCTATTTTTACTATCCGGCCAGATACCGGTTAGTACCTCAATATCCAGCCGGATACCGGATATTTATTCAACTTCAAAAATTACCACCAGAAAATAGATAAAGGAAGATACTAGCAGGCAAATAAAAACCACACAATCATAGAAAAATTGTTAGTATTTATTTAATCAACAAATTGGTTAATACTTAAAATTAACCAATGGCAAATTAAGATGGATGAACATTAATGTCTCTGCATTTTGAGGGGTAAACGATTGCGCTTGTTTTCGTAAACAAGACCGGCTTTGAAAAAAATAGTTTTTCGCTCTAAGCGCTGCTACAAGTAGCTGAAAGATAAATTCTGGCAAGCTTTGTCAAATTTGGATTCCGTTTTGAATTAGCTGACCACCAAAAATAATGGTCGCGACTACGATCGATTCGAATAATAGTCAATCTCGCTTGCAATTAGGATCTTTTCTTGTTCCTGACACCGACTATTATTTTTATTTGCCACTTCGTCGAAACAATCCCGAAGTGTGTCGTGAGCTTCACGAGTGACTGTGGATCCGTCAATCAGTTGATCTGTGACAGTATCGAAAAATATCTTTCTTTTAGCAAGCATAGAAGATGGCGATAAACTTCCACTGTTGGAAAATTAATCGCGAGCCATTTTTATAAATTCCAAGATTTTCTGTCGGGCTCTTTCTGATGATATCTGGTTTTCAAGTTAGTAAAATCATGAAGATATATTAATCTTTTTTTCTTCTGATAGAAAGCACTGTCAAAGTCATATCATGCTTTCTGCTAGACCAATTTTTGCCAGTAGTGCAGTAGATCATTATTGAAATTAAGCAGTCAATAAAATTTAATATTGATCTTTGAAAAGCTATTTTTAGTAGGTAAGTACTAAGTTTTAGTTTTAGAATGGCTCAGTCTCGTTGAACAAAAATTATCTTAAAATTGTACTCGTAGAGTAAGATAACTAAAAATTTATTACTTAATTAATATTGAACATTTCTTATTTATTTTAGTACAGATTCGTCTTCAAAATGTCAGCTTTTCACTCCTAAGAAAACATATTCTGCGTACACAATTGATGCTTTCTATGACACTAAAAACGAATTTTTCGGCCGCGGCCTGTCGAATATTGCTTATATTTACCTTATAATTGTAAATAATGTTCAGATTATTACTTTTATACAAGAACAAAGGTTTTAAGTCATCGTCCCAACTGTCCTGTCCTGACGATGATGACTGATATAAATAAATAATAAAAACCCACATTTGCGAAAAAAATGCTGAAAAATGCATTTTTATACATCAAAACCCGGTAGCGTAGTTTAAGTCATATTTTTTCACCAAATAATTAAATCAATTCAAAACAAAAGATAAATGGGCCTAGCGAATATGAGGGGTATAAAAGCAAAGGCATTAATATCCCAATAAGGCGTTTCTGAGATAAATACAAAGCAACTGTCTATACTCAAGAAATATGAAACGTGCATCTGTGCATGTGGATTGCTGTGTTGCTACCAAATAGTGGACATTGCTGCTTTCACCAATTGAGCCCTTGCCCGGAATAACGTTGTATCCAACAAAACCCTCATTCCGAGAAAAATTGAAAAAATGAAACCAGTTACAATTTATTACATTTTATATTTTAAATATAACAAACATATAATTCTTAACTAATCTCAATATAAAATAGGGAAAAAAGGCTATTAAATTTGAATCTATTGTAAAAAAACATGCTGAATCAGTGGAAAAACGTTGTATATGAAATTTTCGCAAACAACGTTATTCCGCAAAATGTTTTTATTTATTCTGCTTTACTTAATAATGCCTTTTAAAGGCAGCATGCTCATCTAACATGAATTCACAAATGTCATCGAGGTCCTTGATCTTAAACAGCCTAATTGGCAATGGATTGGAATACATTGAAGTTAGTTCCAGGCTCCCTAACTGCATGATTTTTTTCAAACGGTAACTAATCTTCCCCTTCTTCCACAAAGAGTTGGTAGAAGGCTGTAGGAGGTCCATGATTCTAACTTTTTGTGGAAGGTTTCGTGGAACATTGTGATTGTGATGGGATCATCAGTAGGTAAAGAGCTTTTACGGAACGATAAGTTTTTCGTACATATTTTACGTATCTCCGTCTGTTTGCTGAAGATGGCATCGGACATTCAATTTCTCAAAACACAAGATGAGATGATTACTTTTTTGATTGTAATTCAGTAACTTGAATGCTGATTTTTAGTACACTGTTTGGATCGTCATAGTACTTTCACGAACCTTATAGAACATTCTCCTTCCAGAACTTTCAAGAAATGTATCGAATGTATAGGAACCTTCTAGACACACCGACACATTCCACCACTCAGTTTAGATCCTTATAGAACTTTCGGGAATTTTCCAGAACCTTCTCCTTCCAGAATTTTCTAGAGCAGGTTTTTCCGGAACCTTCTAGACTTACTGACACAGTCGGCGGGCCCATTCTGGAACAATCTGAAGTATGTGCGGCCTTCCCATTACAAAACAATGTGCTAGAATGCACATTTTCGTTACCCAATCCCACCCACGCTCAGCCACCCCCACCAAGCTCGCACATTTTCAATGGGACACCAAGGGCTATCCACCACCATGGGTGGTAGTATCTGGTTGTGAATAAAACTTGGCGGATAGGGAAACACGGGTTTCTTTTATATATATATATATATTATGACGTGAGGTTCTGATGCTTCCATCAGAACTCGTCACCACCAGTTTTGCTCAGTCGGAGAAGAATGGGACTCACCTTACTTCTACATTTCAAACTCAGGGTATTTCTGGTGTCGTGTACGCTGCACTTCAGCTGTCTCTCATTTTAACACATTTTAAGTTGCAACAGTTCAATGACAAGGGTTATACAACGAAACATTCTTTAGTTAACATGTGAATTTATTCAAACAAATTTAATCAAAAATTAATGGTGCCACAGAAGGTGACAATTTTCCGTAAAATATTTTGTGAATTTTGCACATCGAAATCTTTTTTTTACAATAAATAGAGTTGAATAATTTAATTTACCGCGCCTCGACATCATCACAAATATTCGAGGTTACATTTCTGTAAGTATGAGTGATATGTAACTATTTAATTATTTTCATTAAACTCAATGATCTGTGCACATTTTTATATCTCAATACTTTGAGCATTCATTGAGTCATTAATACCTACATAATTTGTATTTATTTTTATAACTATAACTTCTACCGCGTGTACGTGAGTACACGCATGAATTTTTTTTAAATAAATAAAACATTAAATATAACAATTCTACAACTGATTATTGCTGAATTTAATGCTATATTACAATATAATCAATTATTCTATAGTAATTTGATATGTACTTAACCTTCCAAATATACCGTTTAGTAATATCAGACGCCTTGCCTCAACTTTACATATGTATGTATGTAAAATGCAATTAATTCTGCAAAGTCTTAAATAATTTAATCTGACTGTCTCAAACGATAAAGCATAATTTCAATCATGAGATGTGAAATTTTGAAATATTCAACTGTCAAAAAATAAATTGTCATTTTGTTTGTTCCATATTTTTCAACAAGATAAAATATAATAGCACTTTTAAAGAGGAATGGAAAAAATTATTTAAATGTGTCGAGACTCGCTTTGAGTAAATTATTTATTTTTCGAGTTGTTTCATCTTTTTTTTTCAACGTTATTCAGCGAAATATAAAAGCTTTTGAGTGTACGCATGAGCCGCAATTTTTTGAATTTTTGAAAATTCACTAAAAACTAAAGGTCGTATTTTAGTGAACGTTTATTTCACTGAAAGAGTACAACTGGAAGCGTTAGGTATGTCTTAAAAATAATACTGTCTAAATCCCGCTATTATTCCTAGAATCTGGCACCTACGTAGGTTAAAAAATAACGACCAAAATGACTATTTGATAACATAGCTTTCCAAAGCTATCACAGATTCTGGAGAATGGAGAAGCCTTTGATGTTTAAGTTTGGGGTTCTTTCTGCTCCAGAACCTGAAATTCTACTTATCAATATGCCCAAATAAAAATGAGCTTCTTTGGGGAACAAAATGTTGTAGAAATAAGTGAACCACTCAAACACATGTCTCAACAAACATTTTCGTGAAATTCAATCATCCGCTTTTAATTCTGCATTAACTGGATCTTATATGGGTGCAGTTTCAAGTCCAGTATCAAAATTCGTCACAACGTTGATTTTGGTACCGCCATAGCAGCAGATCGCTTGCGAGTAGACAAGCCAGGATCTTCTTTTACAGACTCATTAATATACACGATATTCGTAGTTTTCTTCTTATTTAGCGTTGAACCGGTCTCCTCGTAATTCCTGGGCCACTATTTAATTTAATTAATACAAATTCACACTGAGTGATCGGTAGTGAGCGCGAAACAGGCGCCTAATAAGAATCGTTGTTCTTGTAAAACTGTTTTACGCAGAAAGCTCGTTTTTCCCCCGTACAGCGATCCATTGCGACTAAATTTCCAAGGACCAAACTCACGCGCACTGTTGCCCATGCGCCCCGACTTTTTGTGAATAACTTAACGTTTGTTTACGTCCTAGAGCTTTCAGCTTTCTGATTGGTTGAATTCATTAATTCCAAACCTGTCAAACTGAATTACGTCAAAATCGGCGTTACAATGTTATACAATAAATAAATCTGCGAACGTCTTGGCGAGACAATTCCCCTGGAATATCTTAAAACGTACTCACTTGAAAGAGATATCAACAGCAATATAAAGAACTGCATTATTTCACTCGATTCTCGGGCAGCACTGGACGCGAAGATTGCGTGTTAACTGGTGTTTGGTACTGCGGACGTCGGGAGTTTCCGCGATACACTCGTGACCTCACGGACAGTGTCGGATTAAACGGTAGGCGGACTGGCAGCCGCCCGGGGCCCAGGCAAAGCGTACCAAGTGGGGGACGTGCCCCCGAGCGATGCCTGAAGAGGGGGAAACCATTTGACTAAGAGCGACCGCTAGACTTACGTTATAGTATCAAACCTGAAATTTTTCTGTAGATGTTGACCATAGTAGGTAAGGAGGTTTGGATATTACGACATTAGAGTTCGGGGGATTTTGGCAGATAATAGGTAATATAGGTACAAAAAATGTATAAGTACCTAAAACGTAAAAATATCTGACCTGACGATTTTCGCGGTTCATTTATTCCGCTAGAAGCATTGAAGGTCTATAAATGATCATGTCATTTACATTACAGTAACAAGTTTGAATTTTATATATTTTATTCGAGCCACTATTAAACAATAATACTCGATACATATGAATTTTTGCAAAGATTTTTTTTATAATTTTTTTCGACTTCTATCAAAGCGAATGAATTTTTCATAATCGATATAAGTTACTATTATGACAGTTCAACTTTTTGCAAAAAATAAGTCTAAAATATTGAATAAAAAAATTCAAACTTTGATGTCGCTTATCATCTTAGCTGTTAACATTTCACCCAAAGTGTAAAGAATATTTTCTATTCAAAATTGAATGAAGAAGACTTCTCCAAAATTTTTACTGCTAGTTTCGAGACACCCTGTTTTGGCGTGGGCTATTTTTATTTCGCCGCCCAGGGCGATGTAATCCGCCACTGGTAACGTGAAATCCCCTCACACGAGTCAACAAATAAGATTACATTAAGATAAAGCACAAAGGAATCAATCTGTTCTCTGTTCTTCTGAAAGTGATAAAACAGGAACAAAATTCCAGTGAAAATTTTATAATTATTACCCAATTCAGAACGGCTGTCGCTCTTTATACTTGTCTTTATTTTAAAACTTATTTTATTTTAATAAAATGCATAGACAACACGATTAGTGATGGTCAAGCCAATATTTCACTGCAATATCCCACTGTGGTGTTCCTGAGATAAATACGAAAAACCTGTCCCTACTCAAGGAAATTTCTCTGGAATCTACGAAACCTACATCTTATCGGAAATAAGATTTTAAAAACAATTCCCACCTCAGCTTACCTTTAATATACGTATTCAACTTTTAACCCTCTGAAACTTGAATTAATTATGGCAGTTGTAAAAAATATTTGATGCATGATAACACATCACAGAATTTTTGAAAATTTTTGGTGTTTTTTTTTTTCCTTATAGTTTAGAAGTTTTTCTATGTTAGTTTGATTATACATTAGGACTCAAAGGGTGTTTTTTTATTAGTATGGGAAAAAAACAGCTGCTGCAAAAACATACTAAAATCCATGTAATAATAAAAAAATTACAATATAATAAAACATTTTGTAATAAGTATTTAATTAAAAAGAAAATTATAATAAAATTTAAAAAAAAACACATATAAAACATACATAAATCTAAACATAAAAGATCACAAGCAAGTTGGGATTTGAAACTTATGATAAGTATACTAATATCTATTTTATTGAATAAAAAGTATAACAATTGTAATAAAAAACACATAAAAATGAACATATTAGATTATATTAGGACCCAGGTAGGGCGTGGAAGTCCCTGAAGCAGTTGCGAGTAGGTGTAAAGCACAGATGTACCTGGCACCGTTGGCATTTCACCTGCACGATACCTTGGATACAGTGTTTGCATCTCAATGGCTTTTCAGCATACTCAGGAAAATGCCCCCATCCACCAAAACTCACATCATCAAGAGGTGTCATTTGTCTCCCACGATATCTACTAGATGAAGGCGACGATTGCTTTTGTGGTTCATTTGAGGGTCGACCTCTACGAAGTACCTACGTTGATCGCACTACTGGATGTCAGAGCACGCCCAATCTCCGATCGAAACACTACCAATGATTTATATCTTTCAACAGCCAGTTTTGCTATCAAATAGTGGACATTGCTTCTTTTGCTATTTACATATTTGGATATTACTGTCTTTGCTAGTTAGGTATGATGTTGCAGTCTAAAATCGACATCAACTCTCAGGCCCGAATACAGAATGTATAATATGATTTAAAGGTTAAAGAACGCCTTAAAAGTGTAAATTTGTACTGCAAATTACGCTTCAAAAGCGTACCTTAACCTTTAAGTAATTAAGTATTGACTCTGTATTCGGGTCACGTCAAGTAAGAGGCGGCCATTTTGTCATGTGACACATCCTTGGGGGTTGTTTGATTGAAGTGGACATTGCTGCCCTTGCTTTTTACACCAAGATGATGTTGCTGTATTTACTTTTAATAATTTGGAAACATAAATTTGGAACTAAAATGGCAGTGAGCAGGAATGTTGCAAGGCAGGATGCTACAAGATGACCTCCCAGAGTTTTGAAATGGATACCTGTGGTTTTTGGTGACGATAATACGCATGTGTCGAGCCTCGCTGTAAAACATATGTCTATGATAATGGTATAATGCATTTTTTGGATATACTGTGTATTGTATTTTATCTTATAAATAACTATTTTACCCCGATCTTAATTAAAAATTTAAGAAACCTTGTTAATAAAATAATAAAAATGCAATAAAATGTACTTACAGTTGCATAAAATATTATGAGGGGATGTAAATTTTATACGGATACAACAAGAATTTTAGATTACAATTTACAGAGATGAAAAAAACCCAGGTTTTGTAAAAAAAAAAAAAAAGGACGGCCGTCTTTTAGGAAAGGGGTTTGTGTTTTTACGAAATGTGTACGAGGCACATTGCATTGTTGTGTTGGTCTTTATACTCGTAAACACAAACACAACGAAATATTGTACCTCGTACGCACGGCTTACACATTCTTTTCATTCGATTGTCCATCTTTAATGAAAAGAAGTATAGGTAGAGTCCGTTCACTTAAGGAAAGCCACTTGCATTAGTTTGAGTGACAATGCAATTGCAAAAACTCGTAACATTATTTTGTTTGAGTAAATGATAGACGCAAAAAATAAATATAAATATTATTTTGGTTTCTGAACCTAAAATGAGCATAGGTACATTTATTATAAAACACTCATTCCGTTTTCAAAATTAATATGATTTCAAATTTTTTATTTAAAAAATTGACTATATGCTTTTTTAAATACTTTTTTAAACTACTTACCATAATTTTTTTTTTAAATTTCAGTTTATTGAAAATTAAAACTTGGTAATAAGTTAATCCACTATCTACTATATCGAATGCCATTGGTATTAATCAATAATTAAAATATATAATTCTCTACGTAGAATAACAATGTACGTTACCAACGCTACCAGAATGCTCAAATAATAATGTGATAATATAATATACGTAATCGTTGATGGGTTAAAATAAATTATATATAAGCAGGTGTAATTGTAGTTAAATGATTTCAAAATCTTATAATTCATTTTATTCAATAAGATAATCTATTGTCCCTGTATCGGCCTCCGAATCCTCATCTAAATTTATATTAAATTGATTTAAGTCTGTGGTCACCGTATCGTGATCTTGCAGTCACCGTATCTTTAAATAAAAAATATTAAACAAAGAAACGATCGCTCCGCGTGACTGCCAGGGTGATACTGAAGTCTGCCGAAGTCACAGAATAAATGACTAAAGTGGACATTGGAGTAGCTTTAAAAAAGGAATATAACTACACAATTTAAGTGTTACAGAGGGTATCATCACTCATACTAATTCAAGTGGCTTTCATAAAGTGAACGGACCCTACACGATTTTTACAATAGACGTTGTTTTATTTTAATTTTTGTAAATTTCGTCCCAAACGAGTGTCGAAATGTCTTATTGTAATAAAGCACGACTTATTTACTAAATCATTACACTTCTTTATTATTTATTTTTATACATTATTTTTTTTTATTATTATACATTTTATTTTTTATATATACATATAAACTTTATTATTATACATTACACAGTATTTAGTTAGACATTTTCATATTTTTTTCTAAATTTACTAGCTCATAGTTTTTTTTAAACAAGTCGAACTTAGTGGAACCAAAGCATGTACCAAGAAATTTCCGTTAGTTCATGTCATATAATTTGGTGGTCTGTGGTTTAAACCTATAAATTAGATATTTGTTAAAAAATCCCAAAAACGGTTCGTATTTTGCTTGATAGAACGTAAAGGCCATTTTCGCGTGGTCAATCGATCGAAGGCTCGGTTTGCCTGCAGCGCTCCCGTGACACGATGCGCAGTGACAGCAGCTGTCAGATTTGAAATGGTGACAGCGCGCGGCGCCCGCGGACTCTCCTCAGCAGCGCTGGTCTCCCAACCCTCAGCTCCGCACCCGCGCTCGCCATGAGGCTCCCTGCCATCTCTCTGTGCGTGGAGCTGGTCCTACGTCTCACCATGGCGCTCATTTTCCTGTAAGTTTTTATACATAATTCCCGCCCGCGATTTCGGAAAACATATGCTAGCGCCTACGCAGCAACTGCGTTGTATGTTTGTCAACCAAATTCGCGTCGCAGAATCGCGAGAAACAATTGAACGATGAACGGATAACACAAATATGATCTTCAAATATAAATTCTGAGTTTTACTTTAGCTGTTTTGTTTCTGAAAAGTGATATCTTGATATCCCTCTGTGACCATTGCCCACAGGCTCTTTTCGGACACAGCTTGATGATATTTTAATTAACACTGCATTAGAGAAATGAATACCTATAAGAATAAGAAAAGCACTTTTGCATATCTGTGAGGTCTATTTACATTTTAAAAAAGATATTTTTATTTGTGCATTACGCGCTTATTATTTTACAATTAGTTAACATATATAAATCCCTAATGTCTTTTTATGTCTTAAACGGGAAAATTTATACATTTCATTGAAGAGCATAAATACAGGCTTTTTGTTCCGAAGTTACATATTTTTTAAAAACAGTGAACAATGAAGTCTGTTCTCAAAAATCAAAATTGAAACAGTGCAGTGTTGCTGTACTGTAGATGATTTAAACTAAAAGCATTAAAAATTAAATGAAACTAATATTTCACGTAGGTAGGTGATAATTTATGTTATAATGATTGCTTTTTTAATGTCTGTTATTAAAAAATGATAGTAGTGTTTCATTTATATGAAAGACAGGAAGATTGGCGAGTTCCTTTAAGTAATGTCTTTTTAAATAGACTACATAAAGAAAATGTTGATAGAATAGAAGTTTTGAAACACTATTTTAATTCGAAAATCTGTAAATAATGATCAAATATTTATTACTTACCGATCTATAATTATTACAATAATAATTAAATGTTATTTTTTATAGTCTCATTTCGTTAAAATAAAATGCCAGACCGATGGTATCCATTAGTATACGTATTTACATGCTT
Organism: Agrypnia vestita; assembly: GCA_016648135.1. Taxonomy (NCBI): domain Eukaryota; kingdom Metazoa; phylum Arthropoda; class Insecta; order Trichoptera; family Phryganeidae; genus Agrypnia; species Agrypnia vestita. The sequence goes on from JADDOH010000490.1 coordinate 49,404, forward strand.
AATTTATTTAGATATAAAAGAGAAATAATTTATTAATGAGGATTTCAAATGCTGGAGGCATACAACAGGTTTGGTCAGACATAATGCAATTTGGCTGTTAATAATTATGTCTGAAAATCAATACACTTATTTATCCTACGCCTTTTTCAACCTTTAGACGGCTATGCCTATTCCCACTTGCAGCGTTATTTTATGCTTCTGAAAGATAAATAAATAATCTCAAATTTCTTAATAAATATTTCATATTTCACTCCATGTTTACACTAACACACACAAGTTTCGTCATTAAGAATGTCATAACTATAAAATTCAAATGGTTTTGCTTTGTTTATATAAGTGTAAATTGAATGTAGACAGATTATAGTGCAAGACTTACAGCCATTGCTGACAAAATGCCTACATGGCGATATTGTTCTTGTTCCTTTGCCTTTCACCAAAACCATTTTTTTAATTAGTGAAAAAATAAATAATATGTCGCGTATATGAAAAGACCCCTGTATGCAATTTTAATAATGTGTTACCCTTTTTCTTTAATGCAAAGACGCATTCTGTAAATAAAAACCCCATTTTTGCTTCAATATTTTTGAATTTTAAATACTATTGCGAATTTTTACGGCCTTGTGTGTAACAGTTCTCTTTATTTTTATATGTTTTTTTATGGAACCTTAATAAACTATTGCTTTATGATAACAGAAGGATTAACTTTTAAAACATTGTAATGTGTAATTTCTGGTGGAAATTCATTAATGGCATCGAATTTATCCAATTTTTCAGTCAACGCCATAATTTCAGACTCCACCAAATTTTTTTGGTCATGATAGAGGTTTTTAGTAATGTATGTATCAAAATTTGTTAACCTTTAGACGGCTAAGCTAGTACAAAGTAAGTCTGTACCCACGGGCGAAAGATAAATAAATAATCTCAAATTTCTTCATAAATATGTCATATTTTACCCCATATTTACACTGACACACAAGGTTTATCATTAAGAGGCCCCAGTATACGATTTTCGTATTTGCTCTCGATTTGATAAATTTAACGTAAACTTGTTAAATCATTTTGCAAAACCCATAGCTAAACAGGCTTTTAATCAATTTTATTATGATAGATCCATTTACTCTTGAAGCATTTCCTTAAAAAAATATGAACAAATATATTGTTACTCAGATATTGTAAATCAGACAACCGAATTCTGATTTGAAAGAAAAATGATCTTTAACAGACTATACGATTTAATTTATTTAAATTCTTGAGTATGGGGTATAATTGTTTGAATATTTGAATATTAATAACAGTGAAATTTTCTTAGTACACATGTAAAATTTAATTAAAATAATCGACGTTTTAATGGTTTTATGGATACTAAAATATAGGAAACAGAAAGTTTAATTTTTGTCTTTTTTAAAATGATATATTTAACTTGTCGAAAAATATTAAAGTCTGAATAGCACCACTTCTTTTTCAAACTTTATACAATCAATTTGTAAATAAAATATATGATCTTTATTTGAAAATATAGAGATTAAGTGTACCAAAGATAACTCTATTTGCATGAAAACTAAAATTGTGTTTTGGGGTTATAATTTTTTTGATGTTACGAGGGCGGTCCAATAAGTACCTAGCCTCGCTGCCCGATGGCGCTACTATTGCAAGAGAAATTTACTCTTGTGTAGTACATTCTCGTAGACGACTACTGTCAAAGTTTCAATCGAATCGGACTCGTAGTTTTGTTTTGACCACGTGTGGAAGTGGGCGTGTCCGCGGATTTTAGAAAAATGGAAAAAGAGCAATATCGGTCGGTGATTCAATTTTTTGTTTTTAGAAAAGAAATCGCGCAGCGAAATCAAAGAGCGCTTGGATGCTGTGTATGGTGACTCTTCTCCTTCGATGGCGACTGTCAAAAAATGGTTTAATGAGTTTCAACGTGGTCGCACATCGGTTTTTGATGAGCCACGCCCAAGTGACCCGAAAACGGCTACCACGGAGGATAACATAACAAAAATCCACGATCTCGTATTAGCAGACCGTCGATTGAAGGTGCGCGAGATAGCTGTGACAGTAGGCATCTCAAAAAGCCGCATGGGTCATATCCTGCATGAAATTTTGGGCATGAGAAAACTGTCGGCGCGATGAGTGCCGCGTTTACTCACTCCGGACAACAAGCGAAACTGTGAGACTACTTCAGAGCAGTGTTTCACGCTGTTTAAGTGCAATCCGAAGGAGTTTCTACATCGTTTCGTGACCGTCGACGAAACATGGATTCACTGGTACACACCAGAGACCAAGGAACAGTCGAAACAGTGGACTTCACCCGGTGAACGTGCTCCGAAGAAGGCGAAGACTGTCCTATCGGCCGAAAAGGTGATGGCCTCGTTTTCTGGGATTCACAAGGTGTGATCTACATCGACTACCTGGAGAAGGGCAAAACGATCACAGGGCTGTACTATGCCGAATTATTGGGCCGATTCGACGCCGAATTGTAAAAAAAACTGCCACATTTGGCGAAGAAAAAAGTGCTATTCCACCGTGACAATGCACCGGCTCACACCTCCGCTCTCGCCACGGCCAAATTGGTCGAATTGGGCTACGAACTGCTGCCCCATCCACCGTATTCTCCAGATTTGGCCCCGTGCGACTTCTTTTTGTTTCCAAACTTGAAAAAGTCACTCGCCGGGCAGAAATTTGAGTCGAATGAGGAGGTCATCACCGCCACGGAGGCCTACTTTGCAGACCTCGAGAAAACGTATTTTTCAGACGGGTTAAAGAAATTGGAGCTTCGCTGGATCAAGTGTATCGAGCTAAAAGGAGATTACGTTGAGAAATAAATTGCCACTTTTCCAAAATTTTGTTTTTCTTTTGTAGGCTAGGTACTTATTGGACTGCCCTCGTATAACAATATATTTGTTCATATTTTTTAAGGAAATGCTTCAAGAGTAAATGGATGTATCATAATAAAATTGATTAAAAGCCTGTTTAGCTATGGGTTTTGCAAAATGATTTAATAAGTTTACGTTAAATTTAGCAAATCGAGAGCAAATACGAAAATCGTGTACTGGAGCCTCTTAAAGGCTGGTTGTTTCAAATTGGATCAAAGTAAAAATTTGTTTAAGGCATAGATTTTTGCTTTCTCTCTCACCAATCAAATGATCCGTTTCCGTAAAAATCTATGCTTTAAATAAACTTTTATTCTAATCCAACTTGAAACAACTGGGCCTAAGGATGTTATAATTATAAAATTCAAGCGGTTTTGCTTTGTTTATACAGGTGTACATTAAATATAAACAAATTATGATAAAAGTCATACCGATTCACCCGATCCACCCGACGGTCAGCCCATTACCGATAAAATGCCTACGTACTGATATATTACTTCTCTTTATTCTTATATTATATTTAGTTGTATCATTAATAAGCGAAAGTTGTATGTCAGGACAGAAGAATATGGCGCTCTATCCTCTGTGCCTACCCCCTCGGGGAAACGGCATGATGGTAAGTAAGTAAGTAAGTATTGATAAGCTTTTGCATTTTGCTAATGGGAGGATTAATTTTTCTTATATAATTTCTGATGGAAATTCATTAATGACGTTGAATTTATCATCTGTCACATCAAAATTGGGATCCAATTTTTAGTTCAGCGCCGCAATTTCAGACTCTACCAAATGTTTTTTTTATCATGACAGATGTTTTTTGCAGGTGTATGAATCAAAATTTGTAAACAAACTCACAAACTGGGTAAGTCCAAGATCAGGAACTATGAAAAAACAAGCACGCCATTTGAACTTTGTATCGCTCCACACAATATATTACAAAAACATGTATGTAATTAGATGCGCACTATAAAAATATTGTATTAAAATACAGAAACTATTATGAAGCAGTATTTTTTGTAAAATATATTGACGCACAATCCTTGTAACATAATGACGACACAACATACGGCGGGGGGAGATTAGTCCGAATGGTTTTGGCACCAAATTCAAACTTACAGTCAAACACACGATGCGGAGGACAAAATGGGATTAGGTATTTTATAACATTAGATAAGAAATGGTTTGAAGATTTACTAAGAGATGTTGGTGAGTTGTCTGTTTAACGTGTATTTATCTTTAAGCAGCAAAGAAGTGAACTGTATTATCCTCAAAGCCCCATCAATGTAATGTATGCATGTCGGTCGCTAAATGGGCGCGGTTTTCAAGGGTCGCTGATGTATGCCAGCCCCCAGGATAGAGTTAAAGGATTTTTGCTATAACTTCTTCTTCTTTCTCTTTTCCCATTTCATTTGGGGTCGGCTCTTATTATTATTTTTTCCACGATTCCCTGTTCTGGGCCATCACTTCGTCCAACTGGGCATTCTTCAGGTCCTTTTCCACACTACTCCACTATGTGGCACTGGATCGACCTCTACCTCTTTTTATTTCTTGTATTTTGAGTACGGAATGCACTGCATGATCTTCATGCCTCATTACATGACCATCCCATCTCAGTCGCGATTCCTTCACCTTTTCAGTAACAGGGGCCACTCTAAAACTACCCCTGATATGCTCATTTCTCACTCTGTCACGTCTCGTTATATTTTTGCTATAACAATTTTTTTAAATATATGTATCTAAAAATTTGCCTTAATTGTTACATTAAATATTTTTTAATTAACATTTTATACAACTTCAGCATCACGAAAGACAAAACAGAAATTTCTAGAGAATTTACACATAGGTAATTTAGAAATTTTACTTATTTAAAACTTCAGTTATGTCAAGGTGTACGGAACACATAACTTACGTGTATGGGTATGTGTATTACTAATACTTGGGTATTAGTACTATCCGTACTAGTATACGTGAGTAAGTATAATATGGGATGTTTTTTTTTTTCAGGGATCTTTTTTACCGTAGTGTTATTTTTTCTATTTTACCAGACAAAAGACACTTGTTGCATTCATTACATGAGCTAGCTTAATTGTAATAAACACATTCTATTCAGGTACATGGAACGAATGAGTCCTTTCAGCCGGCAAATTCACCCTGACGAAATGTGGCTCTACCGGAACCCGCGACGAGAGTCCTACGTGGGCACGGCTGCACTGTGGTCCTTGGCGCTGCTGGCTCCGCTGCTGATGGCCGCGGCACACTTCGCCCTGGCACGCGACCGCGAAGACCTCCTGCAGGTGCTGTACTATTAGTGTTATTAGCCGCTCGTGTGCCAGAGCGCAGATCTGCGCTCCCTAGACACGTATCTGAATTTGGTCTATTTTACCTGCGTTTATGAGTTTTTAAAGCTTATTCTTTGTTGTATCTCAAGTTTTTGAATGAATGAACAAGTTCTATTTGTCAAGTAACCTCATTTGCCGCGCAAACCGGATAAAAAATCATTCCAAATGTCGTCTTCGAACCGAGCATTAATTGTGTTATTTATCTGTTAAAAAGAGTGTTGTTTTTAAATAAGAAAGTGTTAAAATGAAGTATTTTTATATTATTTGATATATTTAGAACGAAAATATTGAAATACAATATCTTTAGTGTTATTGCTTCCATGGTTTTATTCGATAAACATGTGCGTACATTTCTGGCAGTAAATTTCTTTACTTATTTTCATAATAATTAATGAATAAGTAATTATTATACAATACAAGTAATTATCAAAAATAATTTCTCAATAATTGCTTATTCATTAATTATGAGAAATTAATTATTATTGAGAAACCAGAAACTGCAACTTTTTAATGATTATTGTTGATTTTTACATAAATATATAACCATCACAAAAAAGTGTCTAAAAAACAGCAATCGTGCGCAAAATTGCGTGGCAGACAGGGTATATTCTGCGTTACGTACGGCCGGCACACGACCGGTTAGACTGACTACTGTGATTTCTGTGGTCAATTGATTTTTTAATACTCTTTGTTTATCGGATAGATCTCTGCTTTTTTATATTTCAATATTTAATTTTACCGTGATCGCATCCACACACTGTTTTGTGTAAACTTTGCCTCTAGAATTATTTCATTTATAACTTTCTATTAGTTATGCAGTAGAACCTCGTGAATTCAAAATTTAAGGTATAAAAAAAATCGCAATGCGATTGCGAAATTCGCCAAAAAACGTAAAACTCATGAAAAACTATTAATTTATGAAATACGTCAATATTTTAGCATATTTCAAGAAATCATTTTGAAAATGAAATTTTCATTATGCTAATACAAAGATAGTGACATATTTTGTTAACTAAAATGTATTGATTTATGACCCAAACCCAATTTCTAATTACCGGGTTTTTTGAATTATCGAGGTTAATCTACTATGAAATTAACGTTTTGGGACTTGTGAGTTTAAAATTTTTGAATCATGGTGAATTTAAAATTATGAGGGTTTAAATTAACAGGGGACCGTAAAATTAATGTTTTACGGTCCCCCCTCACATATATTTAAGTATTTATTTTTTACATAATTAAATCCCCTTTTATTTATATGTGTATCCATTACTATATCGCAAATGTAATTGGTATTAATCATTAATCAAAATACTTAATTCTCTTTGTAACAGTGTCCATCACTTATGCTACCAGAAGGCACAAATAATGATGAAGTGTATAAAATATGAAACAAAAAAAAGTATAATACCCTACATAAATTGTCCATCACTAACGCTACCAGATGACTGGTGTAAGAAGCAAAAAATCATAATTCTCTATTTAATAATGCTCATAACTAGCGTTAACAAGACGCTGCTCTAGATGGCACTATTTTCACAGCCTTAACTGGCAGCCAAAATATATGTATAATAAAAATATGTCATTTTTTACAGGTTATAGCTAGTCCGTATTATATAATATGTGAAAATTAACACCGTGTAACATTCTTAGTACTGTGGATAGTAAAACATTTTTTTCCTTTTTAGTCACTCTTTATAAAATAATATTTATTTATTTTTATAAAAAATTTTTTTTTTTTTATTATTTTTTTTTTAATTTTAATTTTATAAAACTTTATAAAAAAAATATATAAAAACATTTATTTGAATATAATATAATTTTTGGTATCTAAGTAAATGGTGTGTACATTTAGACCAGAAATGAAAAAGAAACATACACAAAAATAAAACAAAATAAATTTGGTACAGTAAATGTGGACAAACCTGTTGGAGCAATTTTCTGATTATCTTTAACTCTGGTTCGGGTTTCCTACAGGGAAATTGGAAAGAAAAAAATTGAACTAGAAGCTCTCTAGATATGAAGATGCCACTTACCAGTTTGCAGGAACTTGGCGTCTTTCTCCGTCCGATCTCCGCTCTCTTCCGTGTAGCTACCAAATCCGCTTAAAGCACCACTTTAACACACCAAATATTTAATTATATTTTATAGTTTTTATCCGCCGCAACCAAATTCAACTGGTGGTTCGAGATGTCCCCAAACAATCTGTCTCGTAGCAACCATCATACACAGAGAACTCCGCGCTCGTATGTATTTCCTTTTATTAAATTCCCGACCAGAGACTAACAGATTTTTTTGCTCGAACAAAACCTATAGATGACTTCTGCTCCGGGGCATTCGCCCTCTACTGATTGATTAAGTTCGACTCCATCGGATAGGATACGATTCACTAACCGTTTCCAATGTTATTCGTAGACGCTGCTGGGCGTATCGCTGGCGCTGGGCATCAACTGCATCCTTACAGATATGATTAAACTGATTGTTGGTGAGTCCCCCTTCTTCCACCTTCAGCTTCTGGGTTCGATGACTCGCACTTTTATCAAAAAGAAGATAAATTTATGATAATACAAAGTTATGAAGAAATTCTATTATTACAAATTAAATCAATATTTTATAATGGCAGAATTTCTACTAGGTGTAGAATATTTTGAATATGTTAAAATCTTTCAAGAACACAATACAGTGGTACCTCGACATGCAAGTTTAATTTGTTCCGTAACCTTGCTCGTATGTCAATTTGCTCATATCTCAAAGCAATTTTCCCCGTTTAAATTATTTGAAATACTATGTACCACTGTACTGAATTTTATCCCTGGGGGAACATCATTAATCAAAATATATTATAGTCTCTATGAGACGAAGCTATTTCTTATATGGAAAAGCATGTATGGAAGTCTATTTTTTGGGTGATTATAGAGCTTACGATCAAACGGCTGGCTTAAGTGATCACTTTACGCAGAGCACGCGAGAAGATATATGAAAGTGGATGAGGCAAAGTGGTGCGCCAGGACAGAAAAGTGTGGCGTTTTATCCTGCGTTTAAACAGCGTGATGGTTAGTTAGCTAATTAGCAACTTACAAGTTTTTAGTGAGGAGTAGAAAAGTAAAGGCAGCAGTATCCAAAAAATACAAAAAAGTGTTTTGAGTGCAATCGCTGAGGATTACTAATCTAGAATGTACTGAATTTCAGATTTTATAGAAAATACAACTCTTTCCCATCTAAAATCATATATCCATATTAGTATGAAAAGCAAAGACAGCAATATTCTCGTAGTGCAAAAGGCAAAGACAGCAATATCCACACTTCAACTTCAAGGATGTGTCACATGGCAAAATGGCCGCTTCATATTAAAGTGAGAATTCATATTGTTTTTAGACTGAAACATCATATGAAAGAAAAAAGCAAGAGATATTGGAGCACTGGATTGCTTATAAAATAGGAGACCTCGAAGTCAAGCCCTTATTTTGACCAGTTTTACACGCGGTGCTATTATTTGAGATTTGTATCCGATTATATTGATGATTAGTAACAGAGATTTAATTTTATTTATTTTTTCGGAAATAAAACAGATACATACAAGTTAATGATATATGAATATGAGTTATCTGAATCAAACACATTGACTTGTGTTCTAACATATTTCACATAGAAACAAATTTTAAATTGTGCAAATAGCAAAAGCAGCAAAGCCCACTGTTTGGTAGCAAACACAGCAATATCCAATTTTAAAAACTTATTTCCAAAAGATGTAGGTTTCATAGATAATGGAGTAATTTCCTTGAGTAGTGCAGTTTAATTAAGTAATACAGGTTTTTTGTATTTATCTCAGAAACACTTCAGTGGAATGTCTACTGCCTTCGCTTTTTTACCCCTCATGTACTAGATCTACACAGCTTTTTACCGTTTTTCTTAGAAGTAATTTTCTTCAAATGAATTTAATTTTTGAACCTTGGAACAATAAGCGATCATGTGTATTGTGGCAGGTCGGCCGCGACCTGACTTTTTCTGGCGCTGCTTCCCCGACGGAGAGCTCAACCCGGAGCTGCAGTGTTCGGGGCCTTCATCAGACGTGGCCGAGGGCCGAAAGTCCTTCCCTAGTGGTCACAGCAGCAGTAAGTCACTTCTGGCCACCATATGATTTGTGCAAATAATATTTATTTTATTTTAAAACTATTTATTTTCAAAGAGTGAAATATATTTCAACTAGTTTACACATCATTTTGTGTCCTTGGAACACCAATGTATTATCTGACATTAAACATCCATCTGTGATATGAGCTTCAAGACTTAGAGTCTTTTTTTTTCAATTAGTTTTGTTCATCGCACCAGAGATGGAGATGCGTTACTTCAAAGTGTGTATTTTTTTTCAATATTTCTGATTTATCTTTTTTGAAATGTTAGACTATCATTAAAGTAACTTGTATTGAATATTAAAAAATCATTCGCTTTAACACCAGTTAAATAAAATGATTAAAACCTTCCCGAAATTTGAACCAGAACTTTTTTAAGGTTTTAATCATTTTATTTGACTTGTATTAAAGCAAATGAATTTTTGATATTCAGTACAAGTTACCTTAACGTTTTACAGAAAATAAGTCAAAAATATTGAAAAAAAGTGGGAACTTTAATGTCGCTTGCCTCTATAAATATTGATATGTATTATGTCATTGCTGCTTCAACATTTTCGACTCGTAATTTAGGCAGGAATCTATCTATAAAGTATTGTGGACTAGCTCCGTTTAATATTGGTTTAGTATAATATAGGTTAATATTGTTTTTGAATAACTTTTCAAATACATATAACAATTTTTTTATTTCTACTCGTTTATTTAACCCTTAGCAATTTATTTTGGATAATAATATTAGCCACGTGTATATAGTACCTAATAGTCACGTCTAGATGCTGTACATATGTGAGCTCTTTCAATCGGGTTTTTTTCATTACATTTTCACACATTCCAGGATAATTTTGTTAGATTACCTTTTCCGATTACTTTATGATTCCTGATTTAGATTTTTTAAAATAAAGATGCGATCACGGAATACGTGTCCCATCATTATTCTTATTATTTTCAGGTCCAGGAAGTTGTGTATATTTTCAACACAGTTTTAAAGTTTTATTCTAAGAATTGTGAAGTAAAATATCAAAATGTCAGATGTCACCTTATTGCTCCAAGATCACTTTATATGAACTCTCATTCTGTTTGCTAATAACTGTGTTGGGTTCTTCAGTATCGTTCTGCTCGCTGGGCTTCATGTCGTGGTGGTGCATGGGCAAGATGCGGGTGTGGAGCGGCCAGCGGGGACGAGGGGCACTCCTGGTGCTCTCGCTCAGCCCCCTGGCCGTGGCTCTGGCCGTGGCACTCAGCCGCACCTGTGACTACCATCACCACTGGCAAGGTGGGTTCTTCTTCCTCTCAGCCCGTGAATGGTTTATGTGCAGTATGGATTTTATCAATCTAAAAATGTTTTCATTCTGCAGCCATTATAGTGCAGTGGGCTAACACTGGTTGAGGGTTCCGGCTTTGATTCTCAGTGAGGTCACGATACATCTATAAGATTTTCTTAAGACCTGTTTTTCTGGTGTGTTTCTCTATTTGGGAATGTCATAGGTCTTAGAATAAAAAAGTATTTGTTTGTAGATGTTTATTTCTTATCGGAGAGAAGCTCCGGGAACACGTGAAGGTGACACAACAAACAAGTAAAAATAATATAAAATCGTACAAAGAAACAGTACACCATGGAAACTCTGCTGTCAGCTTGCAAACATTCTGGAAATTCCTTTTTTCCAGGCAACAATGGTTTGCTGCGTCAGCAGTTGATTTTTAGCAACAGCAGTTTGTTTAGGGAGAAACACAACCGCGATGGCTGCCAGTTTACAGAAAGTTTGTAGGTCGGCCAGACCACACATAGTATAGCCGCATCTACAATAATTGGGCCACTGATACAAATGTAGTGAACTGAACATCATTTTCATAGGACCTTTTTTTTATAATTTTTAACGCTATAAAAGACTGTGAGGTCCATGAGCAGTAGCTAAGCACATCACAAAAACACTCAAACTTGAGAAAATTACGTAGATGTATTGTGATCTCAACATTATTTGTAGTAATTGTAACAGTTGTTAATAATTAAGATAGTACAACCATTCAAAATAAAATTCAGAGTGCCAGAAGACTCACTATTTACGTTTTTTTTTAACAACATTTTTTTTATCATTTACAGACGTGGTGGTGGGTTCCATGATGGGCCTGGCCGTGAGCTACCTCTGCTACCGGCAGCACTTCCCGGCGCTGTCCGCCCCGCACTGCCAGCGCCCGCTGCCACGCGGCACTCCGGCCCCACCACCCAGCCCGCTGGTCCCGCCCCAGGACCTGAGTCCGAGCCACAAAGGCCAGCAGGTCAAGTGGATCTAGAAGACCGCGCCAACCACTGTACTATATTTATAAAAAAGATTCTAACCACAGAACGATTCGGATTTCGCCAAACCAAAAAATTTTATAGTTATTTGAATTTATTTAAGCGCGCGCAATAACACGTTTCTATTTTCGATTAAAACATCAGCAGTGCCGATGACCTCCAGATATCACATTCAGCTAGAGGGCGCAGTCACTACACTGAAACATGATTTGTATGTAAACATATACAGGATGGGGCAATCCATTCCAAGTGGTCCAGCACAAGTTTCTTGACCATCTCAGAAAAAAAATCATATCTTGTAAGTGCATTTCCTTATGTATTGGGTCCGGTCTAAGAATTGTGGCATTTTTGTTTTAGGCCTCACCCCGTTTTCCATCTTTAAGGGCATCAACAAATTTTTCTAAATTTTTCAGCACTGGGTTATTGTAAGCTTACCAAATAAACTGCATTGTGTTTAGTATATAAATCAAAGCCTTATTTACCTATTTTATATGATTTTGTTCATGTACTCTTTGTAACAATTTCAATTCAAAATCTAAAACGAAAATGCTGCCATAAAAGAGAAGGAAATGCACCTACATTTTTTTTTTACCTGAACGATTTGGAATGGATTTCACGTAGCTAGTTGCATGGAGAGTCTTCTTCATTTAATTTTGAATAAAAAACATTTCACTTTGCGTGAAATGTTACGGAAATAAGCAACATGAAAGTTAGCATTTTTTTTTCAATACTTCTGACATAATTTTTGTAAAACATTAGACTGCCATGAAAGTAATTTATGATGAATATTAAAAAATTTTAATATCAATATAATTCACTTTCATGATACCAGGCGCCTGCAGTGTGGATATTGAAGTATGAATATACAGAGATATATATTTTGGAAAAAGACATCAAAATACAGCCAAAAACCTACCCCTATTCAGATTCACGGAGAGTTCGGATTATAGTATGTTAAATAAATAAAACTGCTGTTTCTTTTAGAAAATTATATTTAATGACTTGTAAACAACAAAATACATTTACTTAGTCATAAACTGATCGATTTTAAACTGGCGGGTTCTATTTATAAACCAAGAAAAGGCTTTTTCTCTTAGTTTACAAAGCAACATCTTTTCGGATAACGAGGGCTCATTTTCGTCTGCCCAGTCCAAGCAAATATTAAGTGCTGATATAGCTTGAGCATGGAAATTTTGACATTTTGAGTAAAAAATCGTCAATAGAAGTAATTTTCAGACTCGTGAGTCCTTTGCATAAGTTGGAATATAATCTCATTGTCAGTTATGGGTTCTAGCAAATACTCCTCTTTGTTTGACAGGATTGGGAGATCGTCTTCAGCGTCAAAGCGATAGTCACTTTCTTATGGACCTTCTTCTGTTGCGTCGAACTGTTCAGGCCAAGGACGCTTCTATGATTTTTTTAGCGAGAGCTCTTACATAACTGCAGAAAAATATGGCGTCAACCGCCGCCACGGTGACAGAGGGGGGATCATTAGGCAGTTCGGATTATAGAGACGTTCAGATTAGCCTAAGTACGGATTACCGAGGCTCTACTGTATACTTAGGTGACAGAATATTATGTCATTATAAAATATGAATAATACAATTATAATGAACAATTATAAAGAATGACAGGAATGTTACGAGATATATCTTTTAAATCGATTTTTTTTTTTCAAAATATATGCACACGTCATGCTACAATACTCTCACTGCACGGCCCTGCAAGATACCCCCCTAATCCAATGTTTTACAGAAGAAAATGTGGCTAGGAGTCTACGTATTAATTAACGCTTGTCCAAATACTTCTGATTATGGCAGACTACTGCTAGAACAATGTTGGTCAAAGTGTCACTAGTAAGGTTGATGTGTATGCAATTTATTTATTTAGGCGTACACAGTGAGGGCAGAGTCATATACTTTTACATTTTGTTTATTTGAATTTTCAGTGAATTTCATTAATGTTCTTTTGATTTTATGTAAAAGATATTCACTTTCTCCTCAACTAAACCGAGATCTGGGGTAATGGAGTGATGTTAATTAATCCGTTGTGTCCAACAGTGGAGTCTAAACAGTAACAATATTTTCTATATCAGAGTTTTCCGGCCGTGCCGTGTGTGTGTCGTGATCCCCTACCCCCTCGAGGGCAAACCTAGTGAAAAGCAAACATTCTTAATTAATTAAATAACTTTGTATTGACCGCTTGGAGTAACTCTCCATCTACCGGTTTCGATATCACTTATCTTCATCAGGACGGATGCACACTAACTATCCACTACTTATTCTAGCAAACGACTCAATTTTTGAACGATGACGTGGCTACAGTTAAGGGAGGGGTAATTGACAAGTGGACATCGAAATGGGGAATACATCAAGTAACGGGCTATTCATAAAATTTATCTATTTACGTATTAAGCTACAGCAGTGAGAACAAGAAGCGTGACTTATTTTATATAAACATATATTTAGAAAAAAAAAAACAAATTAAATATTTATTTAGCAGAATATTATGAAATATTAAAATCTGAATAATATGTCAATAACTGTGATAGGAATATTACAAGATATATCTCTTATTTGGGTTTCTTTTCAAATTATATGCTTCATATTCTCACTATAGACGTACCACTATAAATTGGCGTGCGAGGGAGGGCGTCCCTGTCGCGTAACAGAAGTTGTCAGGGTGTAAATTTATTACACAATACATAATGTACAGAATGTCCGGTGACCGGTGTCAGAGCCTTTCATAGAAATTTGGTCGGGCTTCAAAGTATTTCAAAGAAATGAAACAGTAATGGCGGCCGCTCTATCTGTCAATCTGTCAAACTGTAATATCGGTCATTATTTGCTTTTTCAGCTTCACAAAACTTTAATACTCCATTGGCAATTTTTCTCGCACCATCCCGGACTGTTTTGGATGTTTTGGACATAATAATTCGGTGTATATTGGTAATCAAGATGTCACAGCTCCCGAGCAAATACGAAATTGAACTGAATGACAAGGCGAGGGGTTATCGCCGGGTGTGGGCGGGGCGGGTTTTAGTTCCAAAATTGCCGCATGCCAATTTACGTTGGGCAAGCAATACACTGTAAGCTACTGTTCAAAAGATTCGATTAGCACTGCTAGCAACTAAACTAAATAACAGTTAAGTTTTATTTTCATACTGTTTAAATTATTTCCTTAATAATGTAAGATATCTGGCGGTCATCAACTTGCGACTGATTAAAATAAAAATTCATCTATGTAATTACAGAAGAGAAATGAAGACTTCAGTTTTGTATTGCGCAGATTATTATAAATATATCACCTCCAATCAGAGTGAGGGATTCCCTGGCTTATTGTTAGTATTATAGTGATTTTGAAGGTCCTAACAAAATAGCCCATGATTCAGAATAAGTTTAGCTAGCCATCTCTCCAAAACATAAACTTGATTGAAGACTGTAGCCTATCAATACATACCAGAAAAATGCTGCAGTCGTTGCAGATTACATCCGTATAAAACGTACACAAGAACATATTTATAATATATGTTATAAACATTTATTTACAGGTTATAGGAGGGGATCAAAAGGGAAAGAAGGTTCAGCTTTAGAAATGATCTGAAAATATTTTGTTATCCAGTTTTATATTTTTTTAAACAATCGCGTGTTGTTTGTCCACATAATCGCATTCTAGATTTAAGCTTGTCATAGTCGTCCATCGCCAATCTATTTACTAATTCATGCCAACTAATTACATATTGACTGTAACCTGCAGTTTGTCATCATATCGTCTCAATAACGTTTTCCACCCAGGAACTCTTTAATCTTAGGAAATCGGTGATAACTGCTTGGGTCAAGGTTCAGACTAAGGGTGGATGATTGAAAACCTCCCGAGGCTTTGTTGGTTAAATGTTATATAGTATACTGACGGCGGGTGACAACAACAGCCGAGATTAAAGCTTGTGAATGGATATGATAAATGCTTAAATAAGGGAAGTGATCATGTGAAAAAGGCACTACTATTAAAAAATATTAAATTGTATAATAAGATGTTTTCTTTTTTTTTTTAAATACCAAATATATGTATATATATGTATATATATATATACATATATTTAGGTTATTTCCGAATCTGAATCATTTGGGGCTATTTTGTCAAGATATTTTGGTAAGATACCATTCCTATAGCGTAAGAAACTACGCGACTCCTGAGATCTCTGTGCATATTAATAAAATAATGAAGATTCGCTAGATACTAATATCTACTAATATTTTTAAAATGTACTTAAATTGAATGGGTTACATTTGTGTTAACCAATCCAGTCCTGCATTTATAACCAAATAGACACTGCCTCCGGAGAAGCAATATGTTGAAGAAAACAAAAAATTCACCAAGTCATATCCACACCATAATCACCAGATATATGCTCATTAGTGGTTTGCTTATCATCCGTGTTCCTACATATTGGTATTCACCTTGGTTTACTAAAATGGAAGAGGAAGGTGTTCAGATCAGGTTACGTAAGCAAATTGAAACAAACATTACATACATTATTTTCCATATCCACATCACCGTTTGTAGACAAATCGTAAAATTTTATAACGAAATAGAGACAGTGCCTAGGACCACACATGCATCTTCTTCAATTGCTTCTCCTTTGAAAGTCAATGGCTGTGTTATTTAAAGTAAGGAGAATATTATAATTATTTTATTTAGTATTATTTATTTAATGTGTAAAATGATAACATGAAAGATTCATAATAATATATTATATTATTTACAAACAATTTTTATTATTAATTAAGACCCCTATTGTATCATTGTGTAACATTTGTATTGGAGTAATTTCAAATATGTGATGAAAAGTGAAAATATCTCATCATTACTACGAGGGCAGATTGAAAAGTTTTCATAAACACAAAATAAATCAGATTCCAGTTGTGTTTTATTTTTCAACACGATCCCCTCGAAGCTCAACACATTTGGTTCAATGATTCGAAGATGGAACCAAAGTTCTTTGTGATCCTCAAAATAACTGTTTACAACCTCGATCACCTCTTCATATGATTCATACACCGCACCCTAGTGCAAGACCTTTCCAAAAAATAGTTTTTGAGTTAGAATCATATGTTCATACAGCGTTAGTACTACGTACCAAAATATCATCTTTGTGTAACTTTCCATCATTGTTTTACAATCAAAATTTGATACATTTGCAATCGATACATCTTTAGCGGGTTATGTGTAGGTGTTTTGGAAATGATGCCCACCCTTCCAGAGGCATCTTCCCGTGTCGTGTATTGTGTGAACGTCACATGGTATGTGCGAGATGAATTGGCAGAGACAGGATGTGTTTCGTGATCGCCGCGCGCGGGCCGCGCCATGATTTTGATTGATTGGGCTGGCACCCAATGTATTCTGCGCCAATCGCTAGCCAGGATTCGAATTTTTTAAAATCCGCCCAGTGACAGTTGAAATGCGTATCAGGTGTTGTTTTCGGCGAAAACCGACATTCCTCTTCGTGTGTGTTCAAGATCAGTTCAATTTAGCCTTCCGAAAGAGACACACCAACTGTTCCGGATTCGATGAAACAAAACAGTCAGGAGAATTGCGATTGAAGCGGCACCCGATGTATCAGGAGAACGCAAGTACAATTTGTCCACTGTGTCATAGTTAGCTTTGGCCCAGTGTATCTCGGGTGTCATTGTCGGCGGCAATCGGAAGGAAAATCTTTCTTTCTAATATCCGACCCGCGTGCGATGGTGGCGAACCGTTCGTCATCGTACAGGATGAGTGGACACAGGGCGCAAATGATACTTACGGTTAACTGTGGTATTTATTGGTAACTATTTGAGTAGCTTGTGATCTGGTGGTTCGAGCCTCATTCCAAGATACCTACAAGTTAATCCCGTTTTCATTGCTCAAGTGTTTAGCTTGGTTTTCGCTTCGTTCAACTGGGCTTTCTTCAGGTCTTTCTCCACACTATTCCACCATGCGGTGCGACCTCTACCTCTTTTGGTTTCTCGTATCTTATATGATCTCCATGCTTCATTACATGGCCATACCATTTCAGTCCGGATTCCTTTACCTTTTAAAGTTTTCTTCTTTTGCTTTAGAGAGTCCTTCACTCCCTCATTCCACCACTTTGACTCCTTTTTGTTTGGCACTCCTCCCTTTGCCGTTCCTAGGATTTTTTTGCTTTTTCTATGCAGAATTCTTCAAAAGCAGACCACATATCATTTGCACTTATGTTTTCTCTGTGTAGGTTATTTGTCAGGTATGTTTCTATATTGGTTTTGAATGACATTCCTTGTGCTCCATTTAGATTTTTCCATTTTATTCTCTTTACCCTGTTTACTTGCACTTTATTAGATTTTAGTAAATTCAAAAAACATGCTGAAAGAATTGTGTGCTCATATGTCAATGATTTACCTGGTATTATTTTGCAGCCTTTTAATTTTTTTTCTCCGATTTTGATCCGCTAGAATAAAATCAATCTGAGATGTTTTGTCTGCACTTTTATAAGAGATAAGAGAATTATCCTTCTTAAAGCAAGTGTTTATTATAGCCAAGGAGTGACGTATGGCAAAATCTAATATTTGTTCTCCTCGCTTGTTTAGTGTACCATATCCGTATCCTCCATGTATGCCACCGTAATAATAATAATAATTAATTAAAGATAAATTATAGAAGTCATCACAGAAATAAAGCTATTTATATATGAGAAAAGTGGATGGAAGTCTCTTATACTATGGCTCAGTGATCACTCTACACAATGAAACGTTCACTAATTCCATTGTAAGAACATCCACACATTATCAAATTTTTTAAAGTTCTATCTAGGGTGTCCCGTATCTCGACATCAAGCCGAAATCGGGTGATAGGCCAAGTCATAATATTTATCAAAAAAATATTTTAAAAAATGAAAAAAACAGTCAGTTAAAACTGGGCAAAGTATTGATTTTGAATACTTGGTTTGGTCAAAAAGTGACATTTTCTTCCAAGCTGGAGCAGTTGGCATAATAATTAAAAAAATGAAGAAAAATGAATATTTGTAGCAACAGGAGTGAAAAGACTGTCACAGAGTGTAGATTTTATGATTTTTTTAAATGGTTATAATTTTTAAAACACATGACTTAGATTTTTTTTAAATATTTTTCTGATAACTATTATGACTTGGCCTATCACCCGATTTCGGCTTGACGTCGAGTACGGGATTTACTTAACATGTCCTATTTTTCAAACACGGTTCCCGTGTCCACGTTGTTTTTACATGTCTGCAATTGAAAATTTCACATCAACACTTCTTAACTCTCACAAATATATCCAGCATGCCTAAATAAACTTCAGTTTACATCAATATTTTCTGCCAGTCGGTCGCTCGCCGCATTTTTAATGATAAACTCACATAAAAGCCCATGTACACGTATATCAACAGAATTCATATGGTGAATGAATTATATTTTGTTGGCAAAAATTTTGTTTCGGATAGGATAAAGGCCAAGACTATCGATACTGAAAAAGTTATTTTGGTCCAGCAGAATTTCGGGAGCACCAGCCGCCGATCACTCGCACTTTATATTGATAAATGAAAATATGCACGTGATTTTTAGGTTTTTTTTTTTTTTTTTAGCGAAATTTAAAATAAATTAAATTTTAATAAATATTATTATTAAGTTCTGCGGGTTAAGTATTTTTATGTGTTACAGCTGTTTCGGCTTGTAAGGCCATTATCAAACAGTGGATATACCACGTACAAACGACTTATTTATACAATTTTAAGTTACCCCTTCCCATTTAGAGTAATTAGATATTTGTGGTGAAGCCCTGTAGTAATGTACGTTTTTTCCCGGGCACTTATCATTAAAGATGCCTAGATTAACGTTATGCTTAATTATCAAAATTCCCCGTTTTCTGCAAGTGTTATTTATAAATATTATTTTAATTTATGTCCTTGATTATTGGTTTTTTAAAAATATTTAGAAGTGGAGAGAAGATCATTTTTTGTTGATTATTTAAAAGTTTAATATTTGGATCCTTTTAATATATTAATATTAAATATTAAACTTTTAAATAATCATCCAAATATTAAACTTTTAAACAATCATCCAAATATTAAACTTTTAAATAATCAACAAAAAATGATCTTTTCTCCACTTCTAAATATTTTTAAAAAACCAATAATCAAGGACATAAATTAAAATAATATTTATAAATAACACTTGCAGAAAACGGGGAATTTTGATAATTAAGCATAACGTTAACCGAGGCACCTTTAATGATAAGTGCCCGGGAAAAAACGTACATTACTACAGGGCTTCACCACAAATATCTAATTTCTCTAAAGGGGAAGGGGTAACTTAAAATTGTATAAATAAGTCGTTTGTACGTGGTATATCCACTGTTTGATAATGGCCTTACAAGCCGAAACAGCTGTAACACATAAAAATACTTAACCCGCAGAACTTAATAATAATATTTATTAAAATTTAATTTATTTTAAATTTCGCTAAAAAAAAAAAAAAAAAACCTAAAAATCACGTGCATATTTTCATTTATCAATATAAAGTGCGAGTGATCGGCGGCTGGTGCTCCCGAAATTCTGCTGGACCAAAATAACTTTTTCAGTATCGATAGTCTTGGCCTTTATCCTATCCGAAACAAAATTTTTGCCAACAAAATATAATTCATTCACCATATGAATTCTGTTGATATACGTGTACATGGGCTTTTATGTGAGTTTATCATTAAAAATGCGGCGAGCGACCGACTGGCAGAAAATATTGATGTAAACTGAAGTTTATTTAGGCATGCTGGATATATTTGTGAGAGTTAAGAAGTGTTGATGTGAAATTTTCAATTGCAGACATGTAAAAACAACGTGGACACGGGAACCGTGTTTGAAAAATAGGACATGTTAAGTAAATCCCGTACTCGACGTCAAGCCGAAATCGGGTGATAGGCCAAGTCATAATAGTTATCAGAAAAATATTTAAAAAAAATCTAAGTCATGTGTTTTAAAAATTATAACCATTTAAAAAAATCATAAAATCTACACTCTGTGACAGTCTTTTCACTCCTGTTGCTACAAATATTCATTTTTCTTCATTTTTTTAATTATTATGCCAACTGCTCCAGCTTGGAAGAAAATGTCACTTTTTGACCAAACCAAGTATTCAAAATCAATACTTTGCCCAGTTTTAACTGACTGTTTTTTTCATTTTTTAAAATATTTTTTTGATAAATATTATGACTTGGCCTATCACCCGATTTCGGCTTGATGTCGAGATACGGGACACCCTAGATAGAACTTTAAAAAATTTGATAATGTGTGGATGTTCTTACAATGGAATTAGTGAACGTTTCATTGTGTAGAGTGATCACTGAGCCATAGTATAAGAGACTTCCATCCACTTTTCTCATATATAAATAGCTTTATTTCTGTGATGACTTCTATAATTTATCTTTAATTAATTATTATTATTATTACGGTGGCATACATGGAGGATACGGATATGGTACACTAAACAAGCGAGGAGAACAAATATTAGATTTTGCCATACGTCACTCCTTGGCTATAATAAACACTTGCTTTAAGAAGGATAATTCTCTTATCTCTTATAAAAGTGCAGACAAAACATCTCAGATTGATTTTATTCTAGCGGATCAAAATCGGAGAAAAAAAATTAAAAGGCTGCAAAATAATACCAGGTAAATCATTGACATATGAGCACACAATTCTTTCAGCATGTTTTTTGAATTTACTAAAATCTAATAAAGTGCAAGTAAACAGGGTAAAGAGAATAAAATGGAAAAATCTAAATGGAGCACAAGGAATGTCATTCAAAACCAATATAGAAACATACCTGACAAATAACCTACACAGAGAAAACATAAGTGCAAATGATATGTGGTCTGCTTTTGAAGAATTCTGCATAGAAAAAGCAAAAAAATCCTAGGAACGGCAAAGGGAGGAGTGCCAAACAAAAAGGAGTCAAAGTGGTGGAATGAGGGAGTGAAGGACTCTCTAAAGCAAAAGAAGAAAACTTTAAAAGGTAAAGGAATCCGGACTGAAATGGTATGGCCATGTAATGAAGCATGGAGATCATATAAGATACGAGAAACCAAAAGAGGTAGAGGTCGCACCGCATGGTGGAATAGTGTGGAGAAAGACCTGAAGAAAGCCCAGTTGAACGAAGCGAAAACCAAGCTAAACACTTGAGCAATGAAAACGGGATTAACTTGTAGGTATCTTGGAATGAGGCTCGAACCACCAGATCACAAGCTACTCAAATAGTTACCAATAAATACCACAGTTAACCGTAAGTATCATTTGCGCCCTGTGTCCACTCATCCTGTACGATGACGAACGGTTCGCCACCATCGCACGCGGGTCGGATATTAGAAAGAAAGATTTTCCTTCCGATTGCCGCCGACAATGACACCCGAGATACACTGGGCCAAAGCTAACTATGACACAGTGGACAAATTGTACTTGCGTTCTCCTGATACATCGGGTGCCGCTTCAATCGCAATTCTCCTGACTGTTTTGTTTCATCGAATCCGGAACAGTTGGTGTGTCTCTTTCGGAAGGCTAAATTGAACTGATCTTGAACACACACGAAGAGGAATGTCGGTTTTCGCCGAAAACAACACCTGATACGCATTTCAACTGTCACTGGGCGGATTTTAAAAAATTCGAATCCTGGCTAGCGATTGGCGCAGAATACATTGGGTGCCAGCCCAATCAATCAAAATCATGGCGCGGCCCGCGCGCGGCGATCACGAAACACATCCTGTCTCTGCCAATTCATCTCGCACATACCATGTGACGTTCACACAATACACGACACGGGAAGATGCCTCTGGAAGGGTGGGCATCATTTCCAAAACACCTACACATAACCCGCTAAAGATGTATCGATTGCAAATGTATCAAATTTTGATTGTAAAACAATGATGGAAAGTTACACAAAGATGATATTTTGGTACGTAGTACTAACGCTGTATGAACATATGATTCTAACTCAAAAACTATTTTTTGGAAAGGTCTTGCACTAGGGTGCGGTGTATGAATCATATGAAGAGGTGATCGAGGTTGTAAACAGTTATTTTGAGGATCACAAAGAACTTTGGTTCCATCTTCGAATCATTGAACCAAATGTGTTGAGCTTCGAGGGGATCGTGTTGAAAAATAAAACACAACTGGAATCTGATTTATTTTGTGTTTATGAAAACTTTTCAATCTGCCCTCGTAGTAATGATGAGATATTTTCACTTTTCATCACATATTTGAAATTACTCCAATACAAATGTTACACAATGATACAATAGGGGTCTTAATTAATAATAAAAATTGTTTGTAAATAATATAATATATTATTATGAATCTTTCATGTTATCATTTTACACATTAAATAAATAATACTAAATAAAATAATTATAATATTCTCCTTACTTTAAATAACACAGCCATTGACTTTCAAAGGAGAAGCAATTGAAGAAGATGCATGTGTGGTCCTAGGCACTGTCTCTATTTCGTTATAAAATTTTACGATTTGTCTACAAACGGTGATGTGGATATGGAAAATAATGTATGTAATGTTTGTTTCAATTTGCTTACGTAACCTGATCTGAACACCTTCCTCTTCCATTTTAGTAAACCAAGGTGAATACCAATATGTAGGAACACGGATGATAAGCAAACCACTAATGAGCATATATCTGGTGATTATGGTGTGGATATGACTTGGTGAATTTTTTGTTTTCTTCAACATATTGCTTCTCCGGAGGCAGTGTCTATTTGGTTATAAATGCAGGACTGGATTGGTTAACACAAATGTAACCCATTCAATTTAAGTACATTTTAAAAATATTAGTAGATATTAGTATCTAGCGAATCTTCATTATTTTATTAATATGCACAGAGATCTCAGGAGTCGCGTAGTTTCTTACGCTATAGGAATGGTATCTTACCAAAATATCTTGACAAAATAGCCCCAAATGATTCAGATTCGGAAATAACCTAAATAGATATGATATATATAGAGAGAGATAGATCTAGAGATATATATATAGTATATATATATTATGTATATATATATATACATATATATACATATATTTGGTATTTAAAAAAAAAAAGAAAACATCTTATTATACAATTTAATATTTTTTAATAGTAGTGCCTTTTTCACATGATCACTTCCCTTATTTAAGCATTTATCATATCCATTCACAAGCTTTAATCTCGGCTGTTGTTGTCACCCGCCGTCAGTATACTATATAACATTTAACCAACAAAGCCTCGGGAGGTTTTCAATCATCCACCCTTTAGTCTGAACCTTGACCCAAGCAGTTATCACCGATTTCCTAAGATTAAAGAGTTCCTGGGTGGAAAACGTTATTGAGACGATATGATGACAAACTGCAGGTTACAGTCAATATGTAATTAGTTGGCATGAATTAGTAAATAGATTGGCGATGGACGACTATGACAAGCTTAAATCTAGAATGCGATTATGTGGACAAACAACACGCGATTGTTTAAAAAAATATAAAACTGGATAACAAAATATTTTCAGATCATTTCTAAAGCTGAACCTTCTTTCCCTTTTGATCCCCTCCTATAACCTGTAAATAAATGTTTATAACATATATTATAAATATGTTCTTGTGTACGTTTTATACGGATGTAATCTGCAACGACTGCAGCATTTTTCTGGTATGTATTGATAGGCTACAGTCTTCAATCAAGTTTATGTTTTGGAGAGATGGCTAGCTAAACTTATTCTGAATCATGGGCTATTTTGTTAGGACCTTCAAAATCACTATAATACTAACAATAAGCCAGGGAATCCCTCACTCTGATTGGAGGTGATATATTTATAATAATCTGCGCAATACAAAACTGAAGTCTTCATTTCTCTTCTGTAATTACATAGATGAATTTTTATTTTAATCAGTCGCAAGTTGATGACCGCCAGATATCTTACATTATTAAGGAAATAATTTAAACAGTATGAAAATAAAACTTAACTGTTATTTAGTTTAGTTGCTAGCAGTGCTAATCGAATCTTTTGAACAGTAGCTTACAGTGTATTGCTTGCCCAACGTAAATTGGCATGCGGCAATTTTGGAACTAAAACCCGCCCCGCCCACACCCGGCGATAACCCCTCGCCTTGTCATTCAGTTCAATTTCGTATTTGCTCGGGAGCTGTGACATCTTGATTACCAATATACACCGAATTATTATGTCCAAAACATCCAAAACAGTCCGGGATGGTGCGAGAAAAATTGCCAATGGAGTATTAAAGTTTTGTGAAGCTGAAAAAGCAAATAATGACCGATATTACAGTTTGACAGATTGACAGATAGAGCGGCCGCCATTACTGTTTCATTTCTTTGAAATACTTTGAAGCCCGACCAAATTTCTATGAAAGGCTCTGACACCGGTCACCGGACATTCTGTACATTATGTATTGTGTAATAAATTTACACCCTGACAACTTCTGTTACGCGACAGGGACGCCCTCCCTCGCACGCCAATTTATAGTGGTACGTCTATAGTGAGAATATGAAGCATATAATTTGAAAAGAAACCCAAATAAGAGATATATCTTGTAATATTCCTATCACAGTTATTGACATATTATTCAGATTTTAATATTTCATAATATTCTGCTAAATAAATATTTAATTTGTTTTTTTTTTTCTAAATATATGTTTATATAAAATAAGTCACGCTTCTTGTTCTCACTGCTGTAGCTTAATACGTAAATAGATAAATTTTATGAATAGCCCGTTACTTGATGTATTCCCCATTTCGATGTCCACTTGTCAATTACCCCTCCCTTAACTGTAGCCACGTCATCGTTCAAAAATTGAGTCGTTTGCTAGAATAAGTAGTGGATAGTTAGTGTGCATCCGTCCTGATGAAGATAAGTGATATCGAAACCGGTAGATGGAGAGTTACTCCAAGCGGTCAATACAAAGTTATTTAATTAATTAAGAATGTTTGCTTTTCACTAGGTTTGCCCTCGAGGGGGTAGGGGATCACGACACACACACGGCACGGCCGGAAAACTCTGATATAGAAAATATTGTTACTGTTTAGACTCCACTGTTGGACACAACGGATTAATTAACATCACTCCATTACCCCAGATCTCGGTTTAGTTGAGGAGAAAGTGAATATCTTTTACATAAAATCAAAAGAACATTAATGAAATTCACTGAAAATTCAAATAAACAAAATGTAAAAGTATATGACTCTGCCCTCACTGTGTACGCCTAAATAAATAAATTGCATACACATCAACCTTACTAGTGACACTTTGACCAACATTGTTCTAGCAGTAGTCTGCCATAATCAGAAGTATTTGGACAAGCGTTAATTAATACGTAGACTCCTAGCCACATTTTCTTCTGTAAAACATTGGATTAGGGGGGTATCTTGCAGGGCCGTGCAGTGAGAGTATTGTAGCATGACGTGTGCATATATTTTGAAAAAAAAAAATCGATTTAAAAGATATATCTCGTAACATTCCTGTCATTCTTTATAATTGTTCATTATAATTGTATTATTCATATTTTATAATGACATAATATTCTGTCACCTAAGTATACAGTAGAGCCTCGGTAATCCGTACTTAGGCTAATCTGAACGTCTCTATAATCCGAACTGCCTAATGATCCCCCCTCTGTCACCGTGGCGGCGGTTGACGCCATATTTTTCTGCAGTTATGTAAGAGCTCTCGCTAAAAAAATCATAGAAGCGTCCTTGGCCTGAACAGTTCGACGCAACAGAAGAAGGTCCATAAGAAAGTGACTATCGCTTTGACGCTGAAGACGATCTCCCAATCCTGTCAAACAAAGAGGAGTATTTGCTAGAACCCATAACTGACAATGAGATTATATTCCAACTTATGCAAAGGACTCACGAGTCTGAAAATTACTTCTATTGACGATTTTTTACTCAAAATGTCAAAATTTCCATGCTCAAGCTATATCAGCACTTAATATTTGCTTGGACTGGGCAGACGAAAATGAGCCCTCGTTATCCGAAAAGATGTTGCTTTGTAAACTAAGAGAAAAAGCCTTTTCTTGGTTTATAAATAGAACCCGCCAGTTTAAAATCGATCAGTTTATGACTAAGTAAATGTATTTTGTTGTTTACAAGTCATTAAATATAATTTTCTAAAAGAAACAGCAGTTTTATTTATTTAACATACTATAATCCGAACTCTCCGTGAATCTGAATAGGGGTAGGTTTTTGGCTGTATTTTGATGTCTTTTTCCAAAATATATATCTCTGTATATTCATACTTCAATATCCACACTGCAGGCGCCTGGTATCATGAAAGTGAATTATATTGATATTAAAATTTTTTAATATTCATCATAAATTACTTTCATGGCAGTCTAATGTTTTACAAAAATTATGTCAGAAGTATTGAAAAAAAAATGCTAACTTTCATGTTGCTTATTTCCGTAACATTTCACGCAAAGTGAAATGTTTTTTATTCAAAATTAAATGAAGAAGACTCTCCATGCAACTAGCTACGTGAAATCCATTCCAAATCGTTCAGGTAAAAAAAAAATGTAGGTGCATTTCCTTCTCTTTTATGGCAGCATTTTCGTTTTAGATTTTGAATTGAAATTGTTACAAAGAGTACATGAACAAAATCATATAAAATAGGTAAATAAGGCTTTGATTTATATACTAAACACAATGCAGTTTATTTGGTAAGCTTACAATAACCCAGTGCTGAAAAATTTAGAAAAATTTGTTGATGCCCTTAAAGATGGAAAACGGGGTGAGGCCTAAAACAAAAATGCCACAATTCTTAGACCGGACCCAATACATAAGGAAATGCACTTACAAGATATGATTTTTTTTCTGAGATGGTCAAGAAACTTGTGCTGGACCACTTGGAATGGATTGCCCCATCCTGTATATGTTTACATACAAATCATGTTTCAGTGTAGTGACTGCGCCCTCTAGCTGAATGTGATATCTGGAGGTCATCGGCACTGCTGATGTTTTAATCGAAAATAGAAACGTGTTATTGCGCGCGCTTAAATAAATTCAAATAACTATAAAATTTTTTGGTTTGGCGAAATCCGAATCGTTCTGTGGTTAGAATCTTTTTTATAAATATAGTACAGTGGTTGGCGCGGTCTTCTAGATCCACTTGACCTGCTGGCCTTTGTGGCTCGGACTCAGGTCCTGGGGCGGGACCAGCGGGCTGGGTGGTGGGGCCGGAGTGCCGCGTGGCAGCGGGCGCTGGCAGTGCGGGGCGGACAGCGCCGGGAAGTGCTGCCGGTAGCAGAGGTAGCTCACGGCCAGGCCCATCATGGAACCCACCACCACGTCTGTAAATGATAAAAAAAATGTTGTTAAAAAAAAACGTAAATAGTGAGTCTTCTGGCACTCTGAATTTTATTTTGAATGGTTGTACTATCTTAATTATTAACAACTGTTACAATTACTACAAATAATGTTGAGATCACAATACATCTACGTAATTTTCTCAAGTTTGAGTGTTTTTGTGATGTGCTTAGCTACTGCTCATGGACCTCACAGTCTTTTATAGCGTTAAAAATTATAAAAAAAAGGTCCTATGAAAATGATGTTCAGTTCACTACATTTGTATCAGTGGCCCAATTATTGTAGATGCGGCTATACTATGTGTGGTCTGGCCGACCTACAAACTTTCTGTAAACTGGCAGCCATCGCGGTTGTGTTTCTCCCTAAACAAACTGCTGTTGCTAAAAATCAACTGCTGACGCAGCAAACCATTGTTGCCTGGAAAAAAGGAATTTCCAGAATGTTTGCAAGCTGACAGCAGAGTTTCCATGGTGTACTGTTTCTTTGTACGATTTTATATTATTTTTACTTGTTTGTTGTGTCACCTTCACGTGTTCCCGGAGCTTCTCTCCGATAAGAAATAAACATCTACAAACAAATACTTTTTTATTCTAAGACCTATGACATTCCCAAATAGAGAAACACACCAGAAAAACAGGTCTTAAGAAAATCTTATAGATGTATCGTGACCTCACTGAGAATCAAAGCCGGAACCCTCAACCAGTGTTAGCCCACTGCACTATAATGGCTGCAGAATGAAAACATTTTTAGATTGATAAAATCCATACTGCACATAAACCATTCACGGGCTGAGAGGAAGAAGAACCCACCTTGCCAGTGGTGATGGTAGTCACAGGTGCGGCTGAGTGCCACGGCCAGAGCCACGGCCAGGGGGCTGAGCGAGAGCACCAGGAGTGCCCCTCGTCCCCGCTGG
>JADDOH010000492.1:0-16445 GCA_016648135.1 Agrypnia vestita
TTTCGACCGATCGGACTCAAAATTTGGAAACTTATTCTTAAGGACCCGGCAGGTAACATATTTAAAATTTCTCCCTATTCTTTCAACCCTTCCCCTCCGCTGATATAATTTCGATGAAAATCTGTACAATTTGATCGACCGAACTCAAAATTTGTAAAGTTATTCAAAAGGTCTCGACAGGTAACATACGCGACATTTCCCCCCTATTATTTTAACTCTTCCCCTCCGCTGATATATTTTCGATGCAAATCTGTACCGTTTGACCGATCGGACTTAAAATTTGAAAACTTATTCATTAGAACTCGGTGGTGGGGAACATGTATTTCCCCATTAACTTCCCCCTGTATTTTCAATGCGAATCTGTACCTTTCGACCGACCGTACTTAAAATTTGCAAAATTATTCTTTAAGACTCATAACATAGGTCACATTTCCCCCTCTTCTTTTGCTGTTTCCCCTCCCTCTGATATATTTCCGATTCAAATTTATACCGTTAGAATCGAACCTTTGTGTACCCTCACAAATTTATTTTAAAATTAACCCTTAACCCGTGCAACGCCGGGTATGAAGAGCTAGTTCATAATATTCCTAAAATATTTATATATATATGTTCTGAGAACGCATTTACTGGATTTTGTCCAGAGAGGGACAATTATTAATTAAGATAAATAACAGAAGTCTTACAGAGACAAAGCTATTTATATGAGAAACGCCATCCTATAAAAAGACTTCCATACACATTTCTCATATAAATAGCTTCATCTTAATTCATTGTATTTTCATCTGCTAATACTAATAAACGAAGTCTGCTATTATAATAAACGTAACGAAAAAATAATAAAAAATAAAAGATAAATAATTGTTTCCTGACATAATACTGTAAACTAAAAAAAATCTCGAAGCACCTGAAAACAGGAACGGTGTGTTTTTTTATCTTCGAGAAACTTACATCGTTAGTGGCACTTTCTCCAGTTTACGACAAGAAAACGAGGCAAGTAAGTATGTAATCGCAAGACTTTCGTTTCACCACTCATACGATTTTTTAAAGTTTTTAAATTAACCGTTTTCATCGAATAGCCCCCCCCACACACCCCTCAGGTGATACAGACCTCCCGCCACCCTCATGCCAGTTCGGGGTGGATCTGTTGTGTGGCTTAATTTAAAATAAAACGGTAGAAATAATCTGATGTTTCTTTATCAATGCGGTGTCCCTTTGTTAGGTGTTGTTCAGAATTACATATGTATGTGTATTTTGTATGGTGTTTATTTTTATGAGAATCTACATTTTCGGTAGGTGTGAGGTATGGCATTGTTTATTATTCATTGTTTATCATCAATAATCGTCCTTTTAGATATTAATCATATCTTATTTTAAGGGGTTACATGGGTTTCGAAGGTTAATCATTAACATAACCATTCATCAAAAAGTGTGCTTCGTTACTGAACACATTAGTATTGTGAAAATTGCACCTCCAGATTACGACACGTACACGCCAGCTACGGTAGTTACATGCCCAAAATTATATTTAAATAATAATGCCGTTAAATCGTCTGTCAAATAAAATAAATTTACTGGAAATTAACAACATTTTTCTGTATTTAATTTTAGTTTAAAGTTCTCCGCCTCTAAAGAAAATACCCTTTACTGTCACGGGACGTGGTTTTGGGAGTCAAATGAACACCGGAAATTGAATCAGACGCGTTGCATCCTTGCGGTTCTTCGAGAGATTTTTTCTAGAGATTACAAGAGGCTTGTTGGGCATTCTAAACGATTCTTAAGTAGTGTTTTAGTGCATAATGTAATGTTACGGAATCTTCGAAAGAATATGATTACGATTTACTGATCCTGCGTTGCGTGGGGCCATTGTATTGTTGTCACTATTCAGTAGGTTCACCATCCCGTTACAATACTATTGGTACTTATTTTACGTAATACTAACCGTATACCTATGAAAAATCACGGATATGGCGGACTTTGCAGTAAGTCACAGACAGACGAACAGACAGATAGACAAGGATATTATTATGTTTGATTCAAAACTTATTTTTAAGAAAAAAATCCAAATCGCAATGACTGGTTTGCATGATGATAGAAATCCGTTTGATAGAGTTAAGGTCTGACACACAACCCATGTATATATGTGTAAAAAATTGATGTATCTGCCTATTTTGACTAAAAATGATTTATACGCTATTATTACACAACAGTTGGGTGAAGAAAAGTGATATTGCATCGCAGTCTATGTAGACATGAAAACAAAAAATGTCATTTCTGCTTCCCGTCATATCACATGATGTAATTAGAACATAGAATTAGTAATAGATTCAGATTACTTTTCAAAGGTCACATCTAAAAATGCAAAAGTCGTAAATTTAAATTAATAGTTCTTCCATCATTTTTCATTTTCTCTTTCTCTATTTATTTTCATCTTATTTTTCTGTTTCTATTTCACATTTGAATATTTAGTCATGTGGGGTAACTGTACGCATTAGGATTTTTACGTTAAAACGCTTAGATTTTTAAATCATATTATTTTTTTATTAATTAAGTTGATTATTAAGGTATCTCAAATAAATACAAAAACTTCATAGGGTTCATAAATCAAAAAGTTATGTAAGAAAGTGTACATGCATTTCGATTGTGTATATTTACCCCATATGCGGGAGGATATGCATTCTGTGTAAGTATTCGCATTGCGTACATATGCGTACCCTTAATTACAATTGTGTGTATTAAAAATACCACTTTGCATCTGCGAAACTAACACTATTTCACCGAAAATTGTCATAGACCTGATATCGCTCTGATACACTTGATACAAATAGCGTACATCGGTAACAAAGGAAAAATATTTAAGAAAACCGCGAAAAAATAATTAACCTGTCAATTTTTATTTTCAACATAGAGCTCACTGCGCACACTTCCTGCTTCAAGGTGACCCAAAACGTTATTGAAATAAGAAATGCGCGGATGTGAAGTATCCATGATCTTATCGAAAACATCACTGCGTACACTTACACTCCGCGTACGGTAATCCCACGTAACTAGTGTAACATTCGTATGCCGGCCGAAGTATTGTACACCCAACTTAGTTACGCTGAAATAAACTCATGATTTTTATTTGATCACATATCTTATGTATATCATATGTAAAATCTCGTAAATAAGCAAAAAATGTGTATCTTTTCTTATATTATCTTTTTTTTTCATACCTATGTTAAAATATCGCGTAAAGTTAAAAAGTTTTTTTTTATGTAGTTTTTTATTATTATTATGAGTTTAAATTCTTCCAACAGACGGTTGGATGAATACCGAAATGGTTTTGAATTTATAGCTTAGAAGACCAAATTTTGGACCACCCCAATCGTCTGTATAGAATTTATTCAGAATCTAATTTTTTAATATTTCAAAAACCGTTCAAAGGTTGTCACAAACGGCTCGTGTTCTAGTCGTTTTCCTAATGCTCCATTGTTATAATTCACGGTATACCATTCAATATTTTTTCGCTTTCACATTTTTATTAAAACACTTATTTTTTTACTTTTTCACTCATCTAAAAAATGGTGTACCTTTATATTTATATATATTTAAGATAATTTCATTTCACGGCTTCCGACTCCTTTGTATGAAAAAAGAGATGGTTTAATATCAAAATGCTATTGTTAAGAAATCGAAAAGATCAACAACATGACTATGATTCTCTACAGAAAGCCTTTTGTTATTCATATAATATTAACCTCTTTCAGAAACTCAATTTATTTTATTTTCTGGAAGACTATCTAAGAGTTTCTGAAGCACTTCGCTCGTCGCATGAGAAAAACATATTTTTTAATAAATGTACAGATGAAAAACATGCATTCATTTCATTCAAAGAAGTATCTTTAATTTTGTTTCATAAAAAAAATGTAATTCTTTCGCGTATTGTATGCCTGTTGATGAACTATATTAACTAATTTATATAATATTTGGTAAAGTACTTACTTCAACAAATATTTTATTAATTTTTAATATAAATTAAATTATTTAAGATAAATAAAAATACTTTTCTTTGTATTAAACCACGATTTATTATTGTGCCAACCGGTTTTGCTTATTAAGTTTTATCAGGGCAACTTAAAAACTAAACAATAAATACAAAGCAGTGCACTTTATATATATATTATATATATATATATATATATAATATATTATATATATAATATATATACTTATTAAGGGAGACAAAATATAAAATTACATAGAAAAAAATAGACAACAATATACCAGTACATATGAAAGAGACATAATATAAAATTACACGATAATGACAAAATATAGAGAGATAAGCATATAGATTAGAGAGAGATAAATTACAAACAAGTGGGACAACAATATACCAGTACTTATGAAAGAGAACATAATATAAAATTACACGATAATTAAAGATAGACAGAAACCATCTGGACTAGAAAGAGCTAAATTACAAGAAAAGATTGATCGTTAAAAAACATTATTTTTGCCATAACACAGGGGTTTATATTCTACATAAAAATGGGTTGGGAATTAGATTAGATAATTTAGAAGCTCTGAACATAAAAAAGTCAGTCAACAATAATAATGAAATACTTAATAATCAATTATGTTTATCCAACAGTCTATTAAATATTTTCCCCATATAAATCCTACTAATTTCTCATATACCATTCCCTTTCCTTTTCACTCTCCTGGCGTTCAATCTGAATGTTGAAAATTGTCATTTTCAGGGCCGCCAACTCACATTATAGTGAGTAGTTGGAAGCTTTAAATTAAAAGGCCCTTTTCAGGTCCACAAAAAAAATGTCACATAAATCATACCATATTCAAAAAATTAGAGCATTAAAAACATATAAAATAAACGCAATTTTAAAATAAAATTTTGGATGAAAAACAGTTCTACCGACACAGTAATACCGCCGTTCGGAGTTCATCGAAATTATTTGCACAGAAAATCGAACCGTAAACCTCTCATGTGAGAACTCAATATCAACTATGTTGTTTTATAAATATGATATTAATTGGCTTAGATGAGTGGAGGAAGACTCCTGAGGAGACTAAGATCCACCAGGGTTGTGAGAAGACAGTGATGATGGTAACATTAAATAAAATAAATTATAAATATATTTTATGTATGTTGGTATTCAACTTGATTCAGGCCAGCGATGGGTCGGAGTGATCCGGAGAGATCCAACGTATTATATATTTAACCGTATGAAAAAATACTTGAAAACCTGGCTATGGCTGCCATGACTTGCATGCTTTATTTCTCTGTTTTTATAACAAAGCTCTTTTTATGCAGTAAATCATTTAATGAACATTTTTCTGACGTGGTTTTTCTTCTCTAAGAATACATTGGTTTTTTCAAATTTATAAAACATCTATATACTGTATATAACTATAAAATTTGACTCTAAAGCATACGCACACTTTGGAGAATTAGAATTTCAATGTTTTTAGATTTATTGCAAGTATCCGACTTGATGAACTTTCTAGTCCGGGTACCTACAAATGAAATTGAAAACATGAATCGAGATCCATTTGAACACATTCAACATTCCATATATAGTTCATTTCATAACTGTTGATGGTTTCAAACTATGAACGTTATTACTAACGTGTCCGTATAAAATTTACTATCAATAAACTTACTGAAGAACTTACATTACGCAGGTGTACAATCAATAATAAATAAATAGAATATAGATTCATAGTATGAGATGCATATTTAAAAAGTAACATAAAAAACACTGAGCTACATTAAAATTATTTATAAAAGTCACACAAAAGAGACCAAGAGAGTACCTACCTTATAAGGCATCTGTAAGATAAATTTTGCACTTTGAAATTAGATGGCATAACTGTAGGCAATTTTTCATAAATAAAAATATATTACAGACAACAAAAATCAAGCAAATTTAATAACTACCTAACCGCGCATAGAAAGCCAAATTTCTATTCCAAAATGTTAAGGCCACAATTATGCAACATCAGTATTCCTATTAAGGTATAAAATTTTCATTTTTCACTTATTATTGAAAAAATTAAGCTCTTTATCGCAAATTAAATAAGAATATAAGACAGTTAGTTATATTCCAGAAATAAGTAAACCATTCTTATTTTTTATATTTTATAGAAAACATGATTGTGTCTTAATAATTTACAATTTTTTTTTTTCAATTGATTTAGCAACATTGTAGATTGACATGTAAAAAAAATATTGATTTTATTATTTGTATATGTAAAGGGTCCGCCATCTAAAGTTTTTTTTTTCAACTAGTGCTTATTTCGTGAATGGTAACACTTAGCTCATGTCTGATTTGACAGATAATTAGTTTTATCCTTCCGCTGAACGAATATGGTTGTGTATACGCTTGAACAACGCTGGGAAATATTGCGACATTACTTTGAAAATCATGGTAATGTTGCAGAATGTGTGCGAAAATTGCGTACGGTTTTTGGAAGAAGAGAAGCACCGTCAGCTCCGTATGTTCGTTATCTTGTGAAAAAAGTGAAAGAAACTGGCATCCTCATCGATAAACCAAAGCGTGAAAAGCCAAAAACAGTGCGTACACCCGAGAATATTGATGCTGTGGCAGAAAGTGTGCGTGAAGCGCCATCAACATCAATTCACCGTCGTTCTCAACAATTGAACATTTCGGAGACATCATTGAGACGAATTTTGCATAAAGACCTTGGTATGACGCCATACAAAGTCCAATTGGTTCAGGAGTTGAAGCCAACTGACCATACAATGCGTTTTCGCTTCGCTGAGTGGGCCTGCGATCGACTTACAGAAGATGCCGATTTTGCCAAAAAAATCATCTTTTCGGATGAAGCTCATTTTGATCTTGGCGGGTATGTAAACAAGCAAAATTGTCGCATTTGGGGCACAGAAAACCCGCACGCATACATTGAAAAGCCGGTACACCCAAAAGGAGTCACTGTTTGGTGCGGATTTTGGTCCAGAGGCATAATTGGGCCATTTTTCTTTGAAAATGAGCAAGGAGTGGCCGTTACAGTCAATGGCGATCGTTATCGGGCCATGTTGAACGAAGTTTTGTTCACAAAAATTGAAGAGGAGGATATTGGCAACATTTGGTTTCAACAGGACGGCGCTACGTGCCACACAGCCGAAGCTACACTCGATGTTTTGCGCCCTGTTTTTGAAGATCGCATTATCAGCCGCAGAGCTGATGTCGTTTGGCCACCTCGGAGCTGCGATTTGACACCGTTGGACTATTATTTGTGGGGTGCCCTCAAAGATAAATGTTACGCCGACAAGCCAGAGACAATTGACGCTTTAAAGGACATTCGTGAAGCCATTGGTGAAATACAGCTGCACACAATCGATAATGTGCTTAAAAATTGGACCGATCGTGTAGGCTACTGCATGGCCAGCCGAGGCAGCCATTTGAATGAAATTATTTTCCATTATTAACCGGAAGGATTGTACTTTCAAATAAAAAAAGAAATTTGAGAAAATATTCAGTAGTTTTTTTTTATAGCATTTTCAAAAAAAAAAAGTTATTTGGCGGACCCTTTATATCTATTTTCTTTTATTTGACTAAATACACTTCAGTAATAATATTTAAAAATAATTTAGAAAAACAAGAAACAAAAGACATTTAATTCTGATATTTTGAAAGTTATACAACACCCTGACTATGGAAAGGTTTTTCTGAAACATGTTGGTGTAATTAATCAAATAAAAGAAGTAGATATATACAAATAATACAATCAATATTTTTTAATTTACAAATAGATTAAGATTATTATAATTATGTTATAATTAATTATGTTACGTTGTTCCTCCCCTGAGCACTAGAAGTTCTCTTTCAGCGGTAAAATACATATTGTGACATGAATTATTTTGTAAGAGCCTTAAGATATAGTGGAATTATTTGAAAAATAAAAAAGTCTGGTAGCGCTTTATCTGAAAAACGCGTATTCCGTTGATTGGGTAAAAAGGTAGTCAACCGTCACTCAATCCATCCGTTTAGGAGATTTTCACCGAAATAAGTCAACCCATAATGATGGTCCTGGAAATAAAACCCGCTCTCATCATCGAATAAAACTTTTCCACTGGGATAGTTTCTAAATGTAATGGATATTCACTTTTAGATTTCTTGGTATTTCCAAATAGTAAAACAATGCATACATTTTTGGACACCAGTATATACACATTTAAATGACGATTGATTTCTAACACTTACATAAAATTATTTAAATCCATCAGAAAATAAAAATGTAATAAGATTTTTATCTCGTTTCCTGCTTGTATTACTAATCTAACTCGCTTTGAAAATATATATTTTTTTCTAAATACTACCCAAATTTACAAATTAATCATGAAATAGTGGCCCTAAAAGTAGTGCGACTAAGATGGCTATTAGAGAGATACACTTTCGATCGTTAACACCAAAATATTCGGTAAATATTTATTTGAATACAAGCTAGCCAGTACTTTGCAATTTTTAAAATTTAATCAGTTAATTATTTTATAAATCCAAAATAAATTTATCAAATTAATTTTGCTCGTGCGCCAGCACACTACGTTAATATTCTGTCAAATAAATGAAATTGCCTATTTAAAATGTTCATTTTACTTAATTAAACTGACAAAAACGAGATTGAAAATTTCAGAAGCAGACCTTTTGCTTCAAAATGTTATTAATATAAAAGTTCGATCCGGAGCATGCAGGGTGATGTCGAGTTTCGATTATGGCCGAATCACCTGATATTGCTCTGCAGATAGCGAGATATTGGCAGTTGTGGATGGCTGTGGTGATGTAGTAGCTGAAACATGTAGAGAGCAAACCATATGTAACATATAATACCATTGGTATGGGCCAAGATAAGGGTTCTGGAGAATGCGGGCACTGAAGCAGATAAGCCCTTTAAGAATACCAGGAATTATTATATTTTCATTCTTATGGTCAAATCGAGAATTTGTTCCTATTTTTATTATTACAAACGTTGAACATATTATTATACAGGGTTATTTGGAAAACATTAAGAAGCTCGCAGATTTATATTTCTGCCTTGATTATGAGTCGAAGATAGTTGTAACTCGTCAAAAATGAAAAGTTGGTTTCTAAAGCATAAGTATTTATTTATTCATTCTAAAGCATGAGTATATTAAAAAAAAGAAAAAAAAAGTTTTTATAAAATATGTTACGGATATTACAGGAAGTTACGGACAGATAGACGGAAAACGAAATTATTTTTATTGATGTTTCATATAAAATTGTCAAATAAAAACAAAAAACTGAGTATATTTCATCGTCAATAACTCAATAAATGCGCAGAGTTACAAGCAGTAAATTCATTAATTCATTTAACTTGCCATAAAAACTTATTTGCCGTTAGGTAATCAGGGAATAATAATATTAACGTTATTTTTTTTGAAATAGTTATTTTTATATTCTTTAATATTGTTAAATTTATTAAAATGTGGGAATTTGCAATGTGATAAATTATTTAATGATAGTCAAATAAGTTCCCGGTAATCTAGTCTTTCGGTAATCTGTCACGCCCAGAAGTCGTCTAATCCGAACTTTTCAGGGGTGTGGCGTTTGATATTGCGTTTTGAAAATAAAAATGACTTCATATTAATTTAATAGAGCTGGTAAGCACGAATACCGTGGTGGTTTTTACTGTGTATGAGTATATTAGCAGCATTTTTCTAATATGAAAATATAAGCTAACGTCTTATCAACAACGATCGAACA
Organism: Agrypnia vestita; assembly: GCA_016648135.1. NCBI lineage: Eukaryota > Metazoa > Arthropoda > Insecta > Trichoptera > Phryganeidae > Agrypnia > Agrypnia vestita. The sequence continues at coordinate 9,747 of JADDOH010000492.1, forward strand.
TTAATTTTTCTAAAAAAATATTGATTATTTTATTTGTATGTATCAATTTTTATGTTAGTTTTTTTCACCAAAATGTTTCAGAAATTACCATTCCATCATCAGGGAATATTTTTCAGGAATGTCAATCTACAATGTTGCTCAATGTATTGAAAAAAATCATTTTTCTATTACCTTATATGTTTTATTATCATTATAAAAATAAATCATGTCTTCTTGTAGCGTCTATATATTTTTGCTCGCAATACACGAGGTATAACAACACTTCAGAGGTAGATTCCTGCCTAACTTATGATCGGAACATGTTCTAATAATAAAAATTTTGGAGATAAGCAACATCTACATTTCATTACAGTCTACATTTTTTAAACATATTTCTGACTTACGTCAAGAACTTAACATATGGCAAATCAAATGATTAAAACGGTGCAGAAATATGAAATAGTTTTTTTTTCATTGCTTTGACTCTCTCTGATTTAAATGTGTGCTGAGTAGGGTATATACTAATGCGACGAGGGATACAAGATTTAACGAATATTTATTTTAACGATTATTTAAAGCTAGCTTTGGAAATAAACATTATGATTCGAATCGGTCAAGGCTCAATTACAAATTTCAAATAAAATAAACTTTAACCATCTACCAAACCCAATCATTATAATTTGGTTGTCTGTCTGTTCGTCCGTCCGTCTGTCTGTCCCCGTTACTTCTTTATAGTATTTTTTTTTGAAATTTTTGAAATTCTTTTTAATTTTTTTCTCGATTCCTTTACGAATTTTTTTTATGAATTTTTTAAATAAAATAAATAATTACTAATTTCTAAGGAGCTGACATGTAAAAGTACCGTAATTTATGTTAAGGCTCGTTTTAATATAAAAGGTGTTGAGTGCTAAAATCGTCGATTACGTTCTTTATTATCTGATTTACCTTTATGATTACCTTCTATCTCGTTACAATACATATGGGTGCCTTTCCAAGTTTGCCTACAAAACGGAAGTGTCGACAGAAAGCTGTTTTTTTATTATTTGAGATTTAAGACATACCTAATATCATACCAAAAACATATTAAATGTGCTAGAGTTCTTGCTCAGTATATAAGAGAACACTGATAAAAAATGAGATGCACTAGAATATAAGAATATGAATAGCGCATGTTTGCATAGTTTCAGTCCCCATAGTTTACATCTAAATATAAAATGTTCACTCAAAAATCATGGGGGAACAAAAAATATTTCAAAGTAAAATACTTGATGGTTATTATTTAAAAAATATACTTCTCATGTTGATGAGAATAGTCGACAATAGTCAGTCTGGCAAAATCGACGTACGTTTCAACAATATCATTTGTCATTTCACTGACATTAATAATGTTACTTGGACAAATAAAACGAATAATAGAATATTGAAAAATTTTAATGGTTTTTGTTTTGTTCCGTATGAAAAAGCCATATTATACAAAAAAAGGCAGATTAAAAACTCAGTAGCGACGACCTGGCATGTCCAATATAAATCACGCGGTACAAACAGAAACAAATTGAATACACGGTTGAGTTGAGCTTTATCCATTAAAGAATGCTGTATTTAAAAAAATGTACTAGTATATACATAAAAAATCTACATAAATATTGTTCAATGCTTAACTAATATTTTTAATGAACACTCGTTTAATCTTGGTCTTTTACTAGCATACTCGAATGTTAAATGATTAAATATTTTATTTATTTACCTTAATAAAAGTAAGATTTAAATTTTTTTCCTAATCGGTGTTTTATGAGACATGAGATTATTGCCAAAAATATATACACTTGTATTATGTGGTAATTTTTTATATGTAATATTGCGCAAAGCATTAATGATTTGATTACAGAATATACTTACTAAGAATAATTTACAGCAAAAATATGTTCATCGTATGTGTTTTCCGTAGCCTGCAAATACTGCAGTGAGTACGAATTGTGCATAAAATATATACATAAAAAAAGCAGTACATATATATAGGAATTAAACGAGGTATATAAAAGAAAGGCAGCAATATCCAAAACAAAAAAACAATGTTTTGGATGCCGTTACCGAGGATTACTAATTTAGAATGTACTGAATTCTAGATTTTATGTATCTATCCCTTTTAAAATCATGTTTTCTATAAAATCTAAAATTCAGTAGGTACATTTGGAATTAGTTATCCTCGATGACTGCATTATTTTTTTGGATATTTCTACCTTTGCTTTTATATCCGTCAAATCAAGTTAGAAACATGAAATTCATTAAGATAAATGATATAAGTCTCACAGAGATGAAGTTATTTACATGAAAACAGTGTATGGAAGTCTTTATAGGATGACTTAGCCCTTATGAACTGTGTGAGTTGGCTTTAGTGTTCACTTTACATCAATACATTTCATGTTTCCCTTATTAATAGCTTTTTCTTTCTTCTTCTTCTATTATATATCTAAATTAACAATTTATTATCCCTCTATGGAAAAAATTCAGTGATTGTGTTCTCAGAACATACATATACAAATATTGTTACAATAAAATCATTTTATAAATTAAAATAAATTATAGAAGACACATGTGACACATGAACTAAGAATCCTGCTTGGTAAAATCTTTCATCTCAAATATTGTATTCCAAGACACATGTTATTGCTTAGGTATATAATACTTTGGTAGACTCAATTGTAAACTACGGCTTTAGCAGCTACGAATTGACGTTTCAATCATATTTAGACAAAGTAAAACAACTAAAACTAAGAATAATTAAAACTATAGCAAGTAAAAAACAAAAAGAAGCAGGAAAACCTATTCAAAATGTGTAAAATCTTACCGATTCAAAAACAATTTTACTATAAACTGACACGGAAATAATACGAGAAGGATAAATTTAAAACACAAGTACATGAATATATGACAAGACAAATAACGAATAAAAAACTAGAAATAAAAAAAAAAAATTATTACCAGGAGACAGGACCAAACAATGCATAATACCAAAATTATTCAACAAACTATAGGATAGAATAAAAAATGCAACGGGACAAAAAAATATAGAAAAAACGCTAAATAAATAATACAGTGAATTGTGAAATAAAAGCACATAATTTTTAATATTGTAGTTGATACTATATTATAAATTAAGGACAACTGATTGATGAAATGTACATATACCTACTGCAATAAAATCCTTGCGTTTAAACTGTAAATATAGTTTTTCAAAATGTAAAAATAAAATGACAACAGTAAAAAAAGTAACATTACATTTTAACTATACCAAACTAAGTTTTAATTCATAAAAAGCTTATAAATATAGATTATTTATAAATGAAATATCTTTTTATGTAATTAATTAAAATATACTTTGTTTTCACCACTTACGTATTGAAAATATCAACATGTTTCAGGGCCAATGGTGCCTTCGTCAGGACACAGTATATACTGCTAACACATTAAAAATCAAAAATCGAGATAAAGACGGGTAAAAATATAAAAAAAAATTGTATATGGGTAATGAATAAATAATTACGTACTAAAAAGAAAACAAATTTATATGATAACTTTTTGTAAAAAAGACCTGGTTATTTAAGATATTTTAATTAATTTCATTTATTTAATTAATTTCATTTAATTAAGTCAATTTACTATTAATACTTGTTTTATTTTCAAAATACTCAATTTATCTAACCGTAATTCTGTAATATTTTTATGTTATAGTTTTTTAAGAAAATACCTATATATTTAATTATAATACACAACTTGATATCTTATATCATAAAAAAGGTGAATTCCCCCCAAAGCACGACAGAAAACTTTTTTAAAAAAGCATGGTGAATTTAATATTCAATTAATACCTCTCAATATGATAATCATGCAAAAAAATGTTAAGTTACGTTTCCTCTCTCTTCATAAATGAGTAAACCAAATGATATGCGTTCAAACGATCACTGACCTGCGGATAGACTATTAGGTCCTTACATATGAAATTGGCGTTTAGTATGGGAGGAACATAAAGCCGTTTTTTTTTTTATTATTATATATTTATTTAATCAAAGTATGTACCATTGCTATCTATGCACTATTGCCATCTCATAGGTAGTTCATCAATCCCTTTACTAAAAAAACCATTCGGACGGGAATCAATAAAATCTTTGAAGGCGGTTTGGACTGCCCCATTGGAGTTGAATTTTTTTCTTTGCAAAAAGTTATCCAAATTTCGAAAAAAACGGTAATCTGTTGGGGCAAGGTCCGGAGAGTACGGTGAATGTCTTAGACATTCCAATTGAAGCTTCTCTAATTTGGTAGCCATCTGTTGTGCAGTGTGTGGTCTAGCGTTATCATGAAGCAGCAGTGGCCTAGAGCGATTAACCAGCCTTGGTTGTTTAGCAGCTAGCTTTTCCATCATGGTTTGCAGTTGCTGACAATAGACATCTGCCGTAATCGTCTGGCCAGATTTAAGAAAGCTGTAGTGAACGACACCAGCACTAGTCCACCAAACGCTCACAAGTAACTCGCGTTTGTTGATTTGCTTCACTCAATTCGTGAGGTACCCACCTTTCAAGCTTTTTCACCTTACCGATTTGCTTCAAGTGGATTAAAACAGTTTTATCACTAACACCGCAGCCTGCAGCTAACTCGGATGTGGTTTGCGATGGATCCGCTTCCACAATAGCCTTCAATTCTTCATTATCAACTTTGGTCTCCGGCCGTCCTCGGGGCTTGTTCTGCAGGTCGAAATTTTCAGAACGAAAACGTTGGAACCAAAAACGCACTGTGTTTTCTTTTGCGGCACCGTCGCCATACACATCATTAATCCTTCGAGCCGTTTCTGCAGCACTGGTGCCACGGTGGAACTCGCACTCGTAAATAACGCGATATTTCAAGTTTTTCATTTTGTAAACTGAGTGACGCAAAGTAAAAAAACAATTGAGGAAAAAACAAATGAATTATAATTTTCAAAACACAAATACATGAGTAAATAGCTGTCTAAATTTGGATTTGGAATTCTTAACCAAGGAGAAGATATTTGAGATCAAATTTGCCAGTACGGCAAAACGCCAATTTCATATGTAAGGACCTAATATATATTCTCTTCAACTTCGAAGAGAATCGAAAATTGTTTGATCACAAAATCTTCGTGGCGCCCATTTCACGCGAAAAAATTAAGCTGGTGAAATCCCGGAAAAATATGATTATAACATTTACCAATCATAATAGCATCCGTTCATCCGATGCGAAAAAATGTACAAGTTACCGATATAGATTTTTAGATTCTTTACAATAGATAGAAAACGTAGAATTGATTTAATGTAACAAGAGACACAAATAATTTTTTATAAGGTTTTAGGATACAAGCTTTTACCAGATTACATATCCACGCATTTTAAAGATAATTACAAAATTATGTGTTAAATAAAATGGATATTTTGTACGAACCGTATGTTTTACTAAGAAGAAAATCTCGACGTTTCACTGAAGTCTTCAAGAGCGCATCCTATCACGGCGGAGGTGTAGACCGAACTAGTTTGCTTCTCAGTCAAACATACAGTTCGTATAAAATACCGTTTTATTTAACACATAAATATATGTATGAAAGAAGCCCTGGGACACCCTGTAAAGACTTCGATACAAGTTTTCCATATAAATAAATTCGTCTCTGAAACTTGTACTATAATAAATTTATTTTATAATTGATAAGAATATATATTTTGTCTTCTTGATGGAAAAAAATGTTAGGTTAAATAAATAAAAACTTGTCTATACACAATAATTATTACGCTCAATATGGTACACACAAAGTTAATTGCAAATTTGATCGATAATCTAATAACACTATTTCGTATATTTGGTTTGTGAGTGCGTAAAAGGTAGAGAATATAAAAATAAAAATAAAATTTTGCATTCAGCACAAAACGGTGTAGGGAGATGCAAAAAGGTGGCGAGGCAGCAAAACAGGAAGTCAAGCAGGGCGCGGGGTCGGCCGGGTGAAGAGCGAGGGTTGACAAGTGCGAGGTGTAAGTAAGGGGTGGGCGGGCGGATGCCGCGGCCGCCGGAGCACTTCCTCGGGCGGCAGCCGAGTTTCCTGGTAATTTACAGATCGAATGGGCGGGAAACATGGTGAAACGCTCTCCACTCCGGGGAGGCTGCAGGCTGGAGGGACGGGGGCACAATGGCTCAGCTGGATTCCTCCCCTAGCTGTGCACCGCTGATATTCATATGGGAGAGATAAGCGTTTCCGTTTTTGCTCAACACTTATATCTACATTTCTCCTCTCACCTCGAGAGTCGGAATAGTTAGTAATTAATAATGAGACGCTTAGACTGCTCCGACACGTAGATCGTATGTCATTACTTTCTTATTCTAAAGGCCTCCCGAATACAGTCTACAAATAATGGTATTCACTGCTTTAGGGAAGTGTTCGTAAAGGCAAAGTATTACGACCATCCGAGATGAAATTTTTAACATGCCAGCATCTTCGTATTTTATTATTCTGGGTGGCTATGCCGCATGCCTTGGCCGCTGCAGGTTATTCGCGAGTTTATTTTAAAAATGAAAACTATTTCGAGTGATCGTTCTTTTCAACTTTACTTTGTGTAGTGAAATAAGTATTTTATTTAAGTAAGTACCTCAGGTTTGCTCGAAATCATCCAGTTTACTATTTAATAAAATGTACAATACATTCATCTAGGCACGTTGCAAATATTTTTT
>JADDOH010000493.1:0-108115 GCA_016648135.1 Agrypnia vestita
TAAAATATTATCGAGAAGTTGGAAAAACATCTTTTCCAGTTTTTAAACTTTTGCAGAAAATAAAAAGCGAGTCCAGTAGCCTCTCAAGACTAGTTTTCGTAGGGTTGGCGCGTAGTATCAGTATCAAACATAATAATTTCGTTGTCTATCTGTCTGTCCGTCCGTAATTTCGTGACAAAGACGGGAGGGAGGGGGGAGGGGGGGGGAGGGCTCCAAAAATCATGAAATTCGTGTAATGTAATATATGTATGATCCCAAAGGGGAAGTGAAATATATTTGTTTCCCATATTTTTTAGCGATGCACTACATTTTTGCCTGTACGCCCCTGGAAACTGCGGCAGGTGCGGTCCAAGTGGGTCAATGTTGCCGCAAATAATGGCGTTATCATTTAATTCTAATTACAACAAGTCGACGCTTATTAGCTCAGGCGCGATACCCATGAATGATATTTGTAATTAATCAATGAGAAGCAAATAATCAATGGAGTCATAATTACGGTACTTGCATACTTATTAACAAATATACATTAATCGTATTTATTTATTCGTAAATGAGTTACATATTTACACGAGCCTCACTGGGCTGGGTCCGTGCTGTGGTAAATATTTACATTTTTAATATTTAGGATGCTAGTTTATAAATCAGTAAATGGAAAAACGATTTAGTTAATTAATTAAGATAAATTATTTAAGTCTAACCGAGACGAAGTAATTTATATCGGAAAGTGTATGGAAGTCTTTATAGGGTGGCCAAGGGCTTATAAGCTAGCTCAAATGATCACTTTACATGATGCAATTTTCACTAATTCGTCTGCTGTCTGTCCCGTAACTTGGTGTAACGTCCGTAACTTCTTTATAATTATTCTTTTTTTTACGTAAATTGTTTTATAATTTTTTTTAATTTTTATTTTTTCCTTTTGTTTTTTATGTCAATAAATAAATACTTATTCCTTAGGAACCGACATGTAAAAGTACTGTCATTTTTGACGGGTTACAGCTAGTTCAGTTCATAATTACGTTAGTTGAGTAGTGCTAGAGCTTTGTTAGGGCATGGCGCTGAACGTGCTTCTGCAGTAGCTACAACCGCACACACACTACTTTGACGATGGACATGGGTATTGAAGAGGTGACTATTCTTTGAATGAATTCTCGTTCTGAAATTATTCAATTTTCAATTGAAATCTTGAAATTTTGGGTGAAACAAAGATGAGGCTCTTTTGACCTATCGACAGGGTAATCCTTATAGGGAATTCGTTAATGTTTTCATTCTCTGAGTATTTTTGGAATTTTCGATTGAATTATAATTATACGAAATTTAGAGCCTCGTGTAGTTTTCGCTTCTTATTTCAGAGACATACGTAATTACGTTTGTGTGACAGAAAATATAATTTATAAGGATATCAGAATGGAGTGAAATATTAGACTTAACTCATATTTATAATTAGGTACCATCAAAATATTTTAAAAATATCAATTCAGAAAATAATTACACATCCCTATGCTTGGGTGTGAAGGCGTTACGTTGGAGGATGGGAGAGAGGCTAGGTTGAAAAGGCGTAGTTACTATATATTTAAAAAGCTAACTGAAAAATCAGTTAATTTGACGAATCATCACTCATTAGAGTAGTCGCGAATTTGAATGATTCAATGAAACGGTATATTCGAGTACAGTATTTTCAAAAAAAAAAAAAACGGAGTCATACCTATATTTTTCCACTCAATTTGTGAACGTATTAGAATTTATTAGTCAACCAGTGCCTAAAGATCATTCAGGACCTATAATTGAGTTTGATTAGCTTGTTGGTGTAGTGGTCAAGATGCTCGCCTAGTGATCTGGTGGTCGGTGGTACGAGCCCCATTCCAGGACACCAGCAAGTTAGTCCTGTTTTAAAATAGTAAAAATATTGACGCGACACGTAAAAAAATCGCGTGGTAATGAAATTAAATCGGAAAATTTTTCCAGAATAATGTATTTAAATTAGTAGGTACTGTTATAAAGTATTTTTATTATTTCAAATATTTTGTACTCGTACATAAACGTCAGATACATTATGATCCCATCTTAACATCAGCGTATTTCACATTTTTAGAAGATGTTAGCTGATTATTTTTCACAAGGAAGGCATTAAAAAATAGTTACGTAATATCTATCTCCATTAATCTACGTAACATGGGAAAGGCGTGCCTTTGTGTGTGTGTGTGTGTGTGTGTATTGAGTAGGTACTCATCAATGATTACATAAAAAGGTATCTAAGTATAATGGCAACACTATCAATAGTTAGGAGATGAAATGCGGTACACAATGAGGCTAATATCTATTAGGTCAGGGAATTTTGAAAGGGTTTTTCTGAAGCGAAGGCTACCTTTAGTAAAGAATAATGCGATTGTCGTTTTGTACAGCATCATTGTCGGTACATCGATTGCAGATCGTTCAATTGGATCAGATAAATAAAGCCGTGTGATTTTCCTGGTCAATAGGTAGGTATTTGTACAAGTACTAAACAAAGTTGGAGTGCGCATTTTAATGTCGTCCATTGTTTGACAGTTGAATTTCAATCTACTAGCGAAGGTTATTTGAAAGATAAATTGAATTTATTTTAGTATTGTCCGACATACATTTAGATAAAAAATGCTTTGGAAATAAGCTTTTGTTCTGAAAGTGGTATAAATAAATCTCACTCCTTAGAGTGTATAAGTAATAGAAATAGAACTAAGGGACAAATAAAGATACTAACTTTAAGATCCACCATGGCAAAACATCATTATACATACTTGGGAGTTAAATGGTACAATACATTGTTGTCGCAAAACAAATTTCAAGAAAGAAACCATTCCAAAATACGAACAGTTTATGAAAGAAGTCAAATCCTTGATTTTGGACAACGATGTACTGTAACATTGCCCACATGCCTCAAATGGTTTCTGTATAATAAAAAAATTACTACTCCTAAATGGTTTCTACCTTTATACTTTAATTTGGCTTGTAAATACTCCTCCCATAAGCTCGAGCTTTGGCTCATAAAATGGGGAGTATAATGTCTTTAAATGTTATGAATAAATAAATGTAATAAATAAAAAATATTAAATATAAAACATTAGGTTTGTAAACTTGTACAACCTTTTTTTTTTCTGGATACGAGTATTGAATGATTGCACGCCGGGAAAATCTAGCAATGAAAAAATGTCAATTGAAGCTAGTGTTTACTCCCTTTCTTTTAAACTCGTAGCGTCTGCGGTTTGTTGTCTGCCGGAAATTTTTTAACCATTTTTCCGTGATCCAATCGAGCTGAAACTTTGCAGGCAAACTCGAGGCGACGATAAAAATGATCTAACAAATTTTCTCTTTAAATAAAATAACTTTTTGTTTAACACCACTTTATTGAGTTAAAACCAACTAGTTTCGACTCACAGCTGAGTCTTCATCAGGGTTCAGATATTAACTAAATAAAAACAGAATTACGAACAATTAAGAAAGCATTAAGGGAAGAGAGAGACAGAACGTCAACTGTGGTGGGGGTTGAGGGAAAGAGAGTGGGTGTGGGTGGGTGTAGTTAATTGGAAGGGGAATATATCTATAATTGGACTACACGATAAATCTAGTTGCTTATTTAGTAAATATTTTTTATTTGTTTTTAAAGATTTTTTTATTTCTAAAGCTTCTAAATTAGGTATCGGAACTCGTATATATATTATCATGGAACGGTAAGTAGAAGGAATAGGGCACTGTCCGAATCCCTTGTAAAACGTCACAACACTACCGCAGGACCTCGAACGATCTAGAATTGTCTACAACCTTTGGGAAGCGTCTTCAAACGTCTACAAATGACTAGAGCAGCCTAGAAACAACGAGAGAACCTTCACCTTACCCCTAGAATAATCTAGAAAGTTCGAAAATACCAGCATTTGGATATAAATACGGAGGCTACGTCACGGCGCGAGAGTCGTCATGTTGTGACAGTTAGTTCGGCGCGAAGTCGGCCGCGAGGCGACGGCCAGAGGGACCAGTCGTCAGATAATCGAAACGATAAATAAAGCGAATTAAATCAGCGCGACTTCTACGTGCGAGAATTGAATATTCTACGAGCGATAAATACGTGCTACCCAGTGATAATAAAGTGTTCATAGATGAAGTGATATATTACGAAATAGTGTAGATTAAAAAATATGGTTAAGTTTAATTCATGCTAGGTGATTTTTACATTGAATAATTAATTAATCACTAGTAAATCGATAATTTATTTCCAGTGTTTCCAACGATAATGTGACATGTGACAATATATAATTCTTTCGTCTCCATCGGGCTGTGAATATTTAAATATCACTCAATTTGTCCATTGAATATGAAAAAATTCTTCACTTTTAAAATAAATTTACACACATAAAACATTTACTTTCAATTTTTTGTGGAATTTAAGATTCATTCATTTACACCAGTAAATGAATGAATCTTAAATTCCATTGTTTACTGTGGAGAATCATGCACAAGCACAAGAAATACTTCACTGTTCACAGATAAGGGGTAAACAGTGAAGTAAATATATGCGATATCACAGATAATGAAAAATAGAACTTGGAGGTACCACAACAAAAATTTAACCTCTAATCGTTCGTGTCACAATTAGAGGTGTTACTGCAATACCAAATGAGAATATAGGTACATTACATTGAAAGTTTCATTTCTTCGAGCGGCGACAATCATGGGTATAAATAAACATTATCTTTTTTTACAATAAGGGAAATTGAAAGAAAAGTAATCACCCCTCTGAAAGGCCAGTTGGAGCCCCAATTAGCGTACAAGCCGAAGGTGGGAGCTCCGTTGTCCGAGACGAACACCACTATGGAGTTATCCAGCATGCTGTTCCTCTCCAGGGCGCGGATCACCCGACCCACACTCTCGTCCAGCTTCGACACCATCGCTGCAAAAACAATAAATACTGAAAAATTAACACATGAAAAAAAAAAAGAATGTTTAATTCCATATTCTAAAATGCAGAAAGGATGTAATAAAAAGGCACACCATAATGTGTTGTGTGCAACTTTTAAACGAACTGAGCGATCATGCTGATGTGTTTAATGACAACATTGAAAGCATCACATAGAAAGTCGATTCCATATGAGATACCTATCTAATAAATTGCATGGTAAATGGAGCATTCTGACACGCGATCCCTAAAAAAAATATCTTGTTTGAATCGTCACCGCCGATTATGACACAGGCATAGAAATTACAACCAGAATACCTAACCTAGCCAAGAAATGTTATTTAGAATCCTGAAACATACAAAGACCCACTTGCGCACCCGGAAAATAGGATCCAGATATAAAAAACACTCTTGAGAATGGTCCTGCTATACACATCTGAAAGCTGGGTACTAAGAATTTATTACTTCTATTTGCTTTTGAGAATGATATTTCGAGCTAAGTTGGACTTTCGCCTGGACAGTCAACACACGGACTAAGCAAATAAAGCATTTCATTCGCCGAAGGAGTGCTGGAAGACCCGGGATATGACCCGAGAGGACTGTGGCGAAGGTTGCTTAAGAAGGCCAGTACACGCATTCGGCTTTCGCAATTGCGGCTGTTAATGATGAAATATTAATATTTTAAATTATCTAAAGAAAGTCATTCAGATGAAGACCAAAGAACTCCCAGATGACTCAATGTTACAAAATCCTACAAAGTAACGGCCTGGATGAAAGCGATACCAAGAATCAAAAAAGAAGAACAGCCGACTCGAATAGCCTACATAGGCAATGAGTCAGGACAGCGCCAGCGCAAGGAAGAAGAAGAAGAAGAAGACTAGGAAAAAATATCGATGAGGATTTGCATTGATTTGTAAAAGATAAACAGATCAATTAGCAATTTACTTATTTTTGATAGGACGTTAAAATGTGTGTAGCAGTTAAGTATAAAAAAATCGTTTCTTGGTTTCGATGAATAGGTCGACTTTTTTAACAAATTTGCATATTTAAGCATCGCATGCAAGGCTCAAAGTCGGAGCATAAACCAGAAATCAAAATTGACGCTTTGGTATCGAAAATATTAACAAAACTGGGCCATAACGTAAGCTATCGGTGTTTGTCATTCTGCTTAATGGCATAACTCGTGTACGTCAATAATACTTAAAAATAAAACACATACACGAAAATTTGACACATCGCTAACATGCGCCATTTCGCGAAAATGGAGAGCACGAAAAAAATTTGAGGAACACGCAGTAAATTTATTTGAAAAATTAATTAAACCCATTGAGTTTCAGAAAAAGATAAATGAATTAACTTTTCAAAGCAAGAAAACACTTTGTGGCTTGACATTATAAGAAATTTAAGAAAAAATTACACACTATATTATATTAAACCATTCTGGTATTTATAAACTTAGCTGTAATGATTGCCCAGCTTTCTATATTGGTAAAACATCGAGAAACGTAAATATTAGAATAAAAGAACACATTAAATGCTTAACAAATGTAGGTTTTTCTGAATTTGCCGAACATCTAATTAATTTTAATCACACATTTAATAATAATACAGGCCCAAAAATTTTACACAAAAACGGATTAGGTTTGCGACTTAACAATCTAGAAGCATTAGAAATTAATAAAGCTATCAACAATAATAGTCAAATAATAAATAAACAAATAAATTTATCTAATAGTCCGATTTTAAAGTTGTTCCCTCTATCTTTAGTTAACTCCTCCCATTCCCTCCCCCCCACCTAGTTGACACTCTGTCCCTCTCTCTTTTTCTTTCCTCCTTTATAAATTTCTGTACCTAGATTAGTCTATATTGTAATTGTCCTGAAGAAGGTTGAGTCCAACCGAAACTAGTTGACAAACATATAGCAATTAAGTGGTTTAAAACATAGTGTGTAATTTTTTCTTAAATTTCTTATAAATGAATTATTTTTAATAAAGAGCTAGAGATCATTCGTGAAGACCTAGGTATCATCAATAGCAAGATGAAGGAAAGGCAATTGAAACGGTATGGCCACGTTGGATGCAGAATACCCGATCACCTTGTTAACCAGGCGATGTCTGTGGATTTTTCCCGAATGACATCCAGCAGAAGATCAAAAAGTTCATGGGTGGTGCAAAGGGATGGTCAGGTGCAGAAGCACGGATTAGGTACGTTATCCAGGACAGAAGAACGTACAGCCAAAGGATGAGGAAAGCTGACCCCAACAGTCGATAACGACGGTGAGTTGGGATGAAGCCAGGGAGAACAAGTTAGTCGGTCATTAACCAAGGATTGTGGTCCTCGTGACATCCCACCCTCTTGACTATTTTCCTCCATCTTTCCCGGCATCTTGCAGATCTTAGCATCGTTCCCAGAGAAGTGTCTGTAGCTTTTCCCACCTGGTCCAATGAGTGAGCGATCTTTCCCCTAAGTTTAAATAAATCCTTAAAAAATAGATCCTTAAACAATTGATTATTAAAAATAGTACGTAAAAAACTCGCTTATCTCGACAACTGTTTTTAGGACATAGTTGCTTGAAAATTTTTGACTCATATTATAGGCGGGAATTTATCTCTAAAGTATTGTGAACCAGCTTATTAAATGCTGTTGTATACATTTGTGTAATTTTAATAGGAGTTAAAAATTGAAAATATTGATTTTCAGGCGTATTCTAGTAAATATGTAATAATTCGAAAGAATATCATATATACGTTAATTAGGAATATTGCGAAAAAACTCCACTTTGAAAAATAATATATAGGGGTATCTTTACCAGTTGTGAAATCTTACTATACTAACTTGTAAATGAGAAAAAAATAACAGCAGATGTCTCTAACAGAGGCCAGTGAAATATATGAAATGTTCTTGATTCAAACTATATATAGAACTTTCAAAAAATTTGATAATGTGTGGGTGTTCTTACGATGGAATTGGTGAACGTTGGATTGTGGAGAGTGATCACTTAAGTCAGCTCATACAGGTTGTAAGCCCTGAGCCACTGTATAAGAGACTTCCATCCATTTTTCTTATATATAAATAGATTCGTCTCTGTGAGACTTCTATAATTTATTCTTAATTAAAATATTGTATTTAGGTCTTTTATTTACTAATCATTGAAAGGGCAATGTGTTGCCACAGATATGTACATAAAACATAATAATTTATTATTGCTGTTATCTATAGGATGTTTTTTTAGAGGAATAGAATTTTAAAATGAAATAAAAATCGTTGTAATGGCCGTGGTATTTATTGGTTTTATTGGAAAAAAATTGTCATTAGCGTTTAGATAAAGTGTTTTTCGAATTGGAAACACTTTTTTTAGCGACAGCCAATTTGACAGCTAACAGCTGATTTGTGCTCAGATTTGTGTGATCTGATCATTTTACCATTACGCAGAACAACGCTTGCAAATTTGTTTATGTGAAATATGCTAGGATATAAGTTAACATCTTCAATGCTGTCTATTTACTCTCTTATATATATTTAACTACTTACTTTATATCTGTAATATTTATAAGATATAATATTGGGATATAAAATTGTCACGGGGCGTGGCTTTGGGGCGCAAATGAAAACACTATAAATTAATTTCGCGTGCCTGCCGCTGTTATTAGTAGTTCTCACTAGTGATGTTATTTTAACCGGTGACACACCAATCGTTATTTGAGATTTGTATCTGATTACGTCGATGATTGCCAACTGACTTTTTGCAATTCGACGGGCAACCGTCGGTACTATACAAAAATTATATCATAGTTACCATTCATCGATAAAATCAGATACAAATCCCAAATACCTACTAAAAATAACCGGTTAATATAACGGTTTAACCATCACTAGGTCTCAGTCTCGTTACAATATTATAGGTATCTGTAATATTTCCAAACAAATGAATAAATAAATTCATTTCGAAAATCGTGGTACCGTATTCATATTAAAACACTAATGTTTCGCGACCTCCGCGCGCGGGCCGCGCAATATTTTTTATTGGTCGAATCTGGCACCCGATATATTCCGCGCCAACCGCTAGCCAGGATTCAAACTTTTGAAAAAGCCGCGCAGTGACAGTTGGAAAGCGTGCGCCGGTCTTTTTTCTTGAGAACCGACATCCTTCTTCGTGTGGCATACGAATCCGACGAAGAGTCGGTTCCATTAGCCTTCCGGAAGAGACAGATCGATCTGTTCCGGATTCGGCGAAGCCAGGAGAATTGGAGATTGAATCCGCACTCGATATACCAGGAAAAACCTGTAAGTACAATTTGTCGGTGTATCTCGGGTGTCAGAATATTATCAATCATTATCGGCGGAGATTGGGAAGGAAAAAATTTCTTTCCGAAAATACCCGACCCGCGTGCGGTGGTGGAGATTCCGTCCGTCATCGCACAACTAACGACATTAAATTATCCTTCCAATAATGTGCTGTACATAAAAGAATATGGAGATCCTCTAAAAGAATCCTGTATAAATAAATATGGATGAATTACATAAAAAAAGATGATTGAAAATAGTAATTACCCGCGTACTTGCGCCGGTTCACGTCGACGATGTGCCCCAGCTTGAGGACGGTCTCCGGCGGAGCCTCCAGGGGACTGCCCTCGTTGCCGGCGTGCGCGGCCAGGTGCGCCAGGTACAGGAACATGGGGACGCGCACGTCGTGCTCGTTGATAACTGAATGTAAATAAGATTCAATTAAAATAAGTGTTTGCTGAAGAAACAAACATGCTCTATAACCCTAATAAAACATCACTGTTGGTTATAAAGTATGGTCAGGGCCCAACAAGTATTCCTCCAGTTACTCTGAACGGTGTGGTCCTGAAGGTGACCGAAAGAAAAAAATATCTAGGACACATAATTACAAATAATCTAATGGACGACGACGATATTGACAGGCAAAGACGAGCTCTCAGTGTGAAAGCGAATATGCTGTGTAGAAGGTTTCGTCTTTGTAGCACCGCTGTAAAAAGAACGCTCTTCCTTGTCTTCTGTGCAACGTTATATACATGTGAACTCTGGACAAATTATAAAAAGAGCAGCATAGAAAGACTTCGCATACAATATAACAACGCCTTTCGTATGATGTTTGGCCTTCCCAGATATTGCAGCGCTTCCGGTATGTTCACTGAGGGGCGTGTTCCCAACTTTGCAGCCCTCATAAGATCCAGGGTGGCAGGGATGAGGGAAAGGATATACAGCTCCGGAAATATCCTTATCCTGGAAGCCCGTCTTACTCCAGCATCCAGCATCGATGCACACTGGAGAAAGATACTGGCCCCGCATAATTGACTTGCCATCGCTCGCTAAAGCCGATATTTTACCATATATTTCTTTTGATTACTTTTAATACTTCTCTTCTATTTTATATGATTTTACTAATTCTCTTTTGTTTTATATAATATTTTTAACGTGTGTATTTTCTTTTATATGGAATGTGTGGGATTGCACGAACCTCCCCACATTCTGGAATAAAGCTATATTTATTTATTTATTTATTTAAAAACAATATTTATAAATAAGTATTAATATACCATGTATATTCCGACGGTCCCTGCGTAAACGAAAACATCTACAGAAAAGTAATTTTATAAGATAACTTTTTCAAGTAGGCCTTTACTTAAAAATGAGCGTGTATGTCCGAAATTACTTGAGATTTTTTTCTAAAAAAGTAGAAACTTTTTTTTAAAAATGTTGTATAAATTTTGTCACAGAGTATTAATTTGTAAAGAGATGAACAAAACAAAACCCCGTTTTTTGCGAGAGGGGATTGGATCAGTGCAGAAGAATGTCCCCCTTGCGTCTATTTAAGGCATATTTTACATACGCATTATTCTAGCACAATCAAATCCCTTAGCAAACAAAAAAAAAACAATACAACAATTATTACAAAAGATATTGTGTTATAAATTTCATATGTATGTATATATGTATATGTATACATTTGTAAATGATCATGCATGCAGATATTATTCACATACATAATGTACACTGTATATGTATAAGATTATTATATTATTGTAATAGGTGTAAACCGTAGAAATAAAATAAATAAATAAATTATACAACATTTAAAAATAAAATAAATTGTGTATTTCTATATATTGGTATAAAAAAAAAACAAACACAAGTTGAGATGTCTCGACTCACGACCAATCATATGCGCTTCAATTGAGTCGTATTTTTAAAGATTTTTATAAAAAAATATAAATGAAAACGTTGCCCCACATTGTCCATACTGATTCGTAGAATATAATTTATATTTATGAATATATTTCATGTACATTCTTCGGTATTTGTAATATGTGAAATTTCTATTTTATTTTAAATACTCGAGGTTACATTTCTGTAAGTATGACTTTTAATTTCTTTCATAAAACTCGATAAAATAATCGAAAATGAATACTTTATAATAAATTATTTTCCTTTTATTTTAGTTTTTAAGTACCTATAGTAGAACTTAGTTAATTTTAAGTTCAAGAGACTTTCCGCATAATTCTAAACGCAAAAAATGCATTTAGAATCATGCTGAACCCCGTTAGTTCAAAATTTTAAATACAAAAAAAAATCACCAAAAATCGTAAAGCTCGTATAATGTATCATGAATTTTGTGAAAAACGTCTGTATTTTTGCATATTTCAAGAAATTATTTCGTAAACGTAATTTCTATTATGCTAATACAAAGATCGCGATATTTCTATTACTAAACTACTCGACATTGACATATTTATTGTTCTCACTTGCGAAAATACTGTATTTTATCAAATTTAAAAAAAATCTTAAATTAAGGGAACTAAAATGTATTAATTTATGGCTCTAGAGGCTAAAAATTATTTCGAATTACGAATTACCGAAGTTTTCGAATTATCGGGGTTAATCTACTATGAAAATAGTATTAATCGTGGGACTAGTGGGTTTGAAAAATTTCGAATTATGGCGAATTTAGAATTATCGGTGTTCGAATTAAAGGGGTTTTGCTGTATAACTTTAACCGCCCGTGCGTGAGTACACGCACGAATTTTTTATAAATGACGTTCATTTTGTTTTGCACTGCACGCGTGGTTACTCCCAACAACATGCATCATTCAAGTTCATCGCTTAGCTATGTTTGACGACATCCTTCCGTTTCATATTATTCCATCCTCGAGGCGAAATAAGTTATTTCGCCGCCTCAGCCATCTTTTTTTGTTCCGACGTGTTTACGATATGACGCGCATCTCGATATTGCAATATTTTCTTTTATATCCTCGTTTCAATCCTGTCAACACGTCGACTACCCGCATAATACGCTTTTACCCACTTCCCGATTTTAGTTTTCAGAAGGCGTACTTAAAATATTGATGTATCCATGTCAATTTTCATTATTGATCGCTAGCCGCAGCTCCAACAACGCAGTATTTCCATTACTTGTGATAGAGTATACCATTTTTTAAGCGCAATATTTTTTTACGATTTTGATTTCAGTTGAAAAAATGCAGCGTTTACCTAATTTTATATTGCTTTTATTCCTTATTATTATTTTCTTCTCTACTAAATTACGCTTGTTTATTGCTTTTATACTTTTTCTTTTTTACTAAATATGTTTTTCTGGTGTTTTGTTTGGTTACTTACTTCTGAGATATCTCTACATGAGAGTGTACGGGCATTATCCTTGGCTTTACCCAATCGAGTTTCTCCAGGGTATGCTTGGCTACAATAGTTTAGAGACCAGAAGGAATGTGTATTTGATTACACATTTTTATCGATTGTTGCGCGGTATGATCGATAATCCTGAAATTATGCAGAGCATTGGTTTGTATGTTCCTGATAATTACACTAGACATCGTCAGCATAGATTGTTTCACATTCCAATATACAGGACCAACCTGCCGATGGTTATGCCTGTTGGAAGAGCCACAGCTATGCTGAACAAAATTGCTTTGGGTATTGATATATTCCATGTGTCTGAGGGGGTTTTCCGAAGCGGGATTCTCCTACACCTTTGACCAGATTTTATGTTATTTTTAATTTATTAAATATTTTCATTTTTGATATATACTTCCTAATATGTATGCCTTAAATATTTTGTTTGTCATGTACATATTATCGTGAAATAAATTGAATTGAATTGAATTGAATTATATATTTTCACACGTTAACTAATTTTTTTCTAACTACCATCTTAATTTCTTCTAAATTTTTAAGTTTAAAGTTTTTTTTACTTACATAAAAATGTATCCTATACTTCTAAATGAAATATTTGGTATGATGAATAACAAATCTCCCTACCTCAGAACAGGTATTTACATATACCTATAGAGGTAGGTAGTGGCTGAGATACTTTGTACATACTGTGCTTGCGCTTTTGATAATTTAAGAATTCAAGTAGCGTTGCTCCTAGTAGTATTAATAAATCGCATATTTAATATAATTTAACTATAAAATTATTTATATTAAAATACACTGGTTATAAAAATACACTAAAAGTTCTGGCGCCACCTAGCAGGTGCATTTCAAATGTTCATCAGAGAAACATTGCAGACGGTTAACCTCTATTGAAAAAGAAAATGAATTACTGAAATATGATACATAAGAATGAAAAAAGTTTCATTAAAAATAATACCATTGAAAAAGCATCATATAAAACTTTAGATCATTTAAAAATAAATTACATTTAAAAATAATAACTTACGTTAACTCCGACTATTTATTTTAAAAAAATACTAGCCGTAAATCCATGAAAAATGATAATGATCTGATAATGCAACTTCACTTAAATCAACCATTCCCTTAGAGCTCAGATATGGCTCCGAGTATTTAAATATTTTTAAGGACATATGGGTATTAATTCAAAGGTCTGAAAATGTATTAAAATAAATAGTGGCCATATTGAAAAGTAATAAATGTTTTTTCCCTACAATACCTATTACCTGAGTGTTCAGTCTATTTTAATATGATACGTACAAGCACGTATATTTTTATTCGATTTTGTAGACAAGATAATATTCGTAGTTCTAATAAGATTTCAATCAATATATTCTGAAAATTTGACCTGATAATGATCACGATTAGAGTTGTTTAATAGTCTGATACGCCATCTTAAAATACTAATTATTTGCTAATAATAATAAACTAATAAAACTAATAAACAAAAGATATTTACCCGATTCTAGTGCAGTGCTCGAAGGAATTTTGTCATTCCTGATAGACTAATGAATTAAAATTTTAAGATATTGTAAAAATAAACAATCGCTTACTAATAGGTGAAATTAATTCTTTCGGTTTATTTCTCAAACGATCGCTGTTGAATCCGCAACAGCAGACAACAAATTACTTATTGAGGTACCTACTGAAGGTTAATGACGCAACGCCCATTGTTAACATAACAAGCTAACTTGTCTGCATATGAAGATTTATTTGCGTGAGGAGCGTTCAATTAATATTTAGTTTTATTTTTATGTCTTGTAGTATAAAGCTAGTATAAATTGTGATAATTTTAAAATTATCTCAAACCAATACTGTTCCAACATAAACGAAATTCTAATGCGGGGACTTAATAGTGTCACTGAAATAAATAAATAAAAATTAAACACTTTTAAAAAACCTATATAGCCTAGTGTTTATATCGTGTAACTTTTTTATTTTTTCTTTTTGTATTATTCTTAACATGCCTAAATTTTTCTGTATACTAATTTCTCTTGTTTCAATTTTTTATTTTTTTTATTATATTATTCTTAACGTGCCTACTTTTTTCTGCTTACTAATTAATTCTTTTTCTCTTGTTTAATTTTTTTTTATTCTTTCTTGTTTTATTTTCTTAACACTTATTCTTATTCTTTCTTGTTCACTGTCTGACTGTTCATTGTCAACACTTATTCTTATTTTTTCTTGTTGTATTATTCTTAACCTAAGTTTTTCTGCTAATAATAATGTCTCTTTTTCTTTTGTTTTAATTTTTATTCATTCTAGGTATATTATTCTTAATATGCCAATTATTAAAAAACATATTTATCATAATTAACATATTTCTAAAAATGGAGACCTATAATTGGCCCTCTATATTATATTAATGTTTTCTATGCTTCCGTGAATATTAAATAAATAAAATAAATAAATTATGTAAACTAGGGACCGCGGGTTAAATTTTTTTTCATTTTTTTGTAACAAATTTTATTAATCTTTTTTTACGTAATTTTTTTTGTAAAATTTTTTAAAGTGGTAATTTAAAAAAAATATATGTCAATAATTTAAAATGTTTCATGTCATATTTCAACATGAGAAAATCGCAAAGAAATACACTTGGAGGATTCAGTGAGTCTGAATGTTTTATAATATTTTAGAATGATCTGGAAGCCGGTTGAATACGTGAATGTAGTTATACCAAAAAATCGAGAAATCGGGTCGTTATAAATTGGGTCGCGGCCGCTTTGACATTTTATTTTGACAACAGCGAAAGCCAAAACCGGACAAAAAATATAGCGAACTGTGAATCTGCGCGATAGAAAATGGCGCTTCAGCATTACGACTGGAATTTTCTAGAGTAGGTACTCAAAATTAGCGCAAATTACAGAATAGTGAACCAGCTAAAGTTTGTGTTCAGGGATATTGTTACTAATATAAGTTTAATTGTTTACAGTCGTTTCATTTGTATCCCACCACGACGAACTTTTGACAGTATTTTACTATCTTAATTTAAGTAATAATAAAAATATTAAATTTATGTAGTTTTTATTACTATGTAGCATACTATAAAAAAGTTAACTTACTTAACATACTATTAAATAACTCCGTACTTAGGTATGTAGGTATATTACCATATCATATCAAATACAATAATTTCGTTGTCTGTCCGTCTGTCAGTCTCTATATCCCCGTAACTGCGTGTAACGTTCGTAATTTCGTTCAAATTCATGGCTAAAAATGGCCGGAGATGGGGCTTGAACCTCGGGCCACCAAACCCGAACCGGCCGATTAACGCATGTCGCTACGACCACCTCTCCACAGTTCGCCAAAAAGATGCTATAAATATATTCCGGGGCTTAGCAAAGACGCGGACCTATGTTTCGTAATTTTTGACGGGTTACAGCTAGTGTGAGAACAAATTTAAAAGAAACTATAACGCAATGAAGAAAGTTAATGGTAAAATACATACTTAATTCAAAATATCGAAATCCTCTGATGACTTTCACGACGAATAATTTTTATTATAAACATTTAAGCATACTCACTAATTGCAATTATTTTTAATGACATTTTCAATTATAAATTAGTGTCTTTCCGTTTGTAAAAGGTATTTTGCTACTCAAATATACGAATACATAATGTGTAGTATTATTCTTCTTAAGAATGTATTTTTATCAATTCAACAAAGAATAAAAAATTAACGAACGATGTGATCATGAAATGAATATTTCCATCACGAGCCTTGTTGAGGATTTCATTGAAAAATATTATCCGATAATAATACAATCACCTTCAGTGTCATGGACCCGCGACCTCAGTGAAATGATACCTTGTCATTATATTACGCAGTGTTAATATGATTTAAACTGCCTTCAATTATTTATTTACTTGGTACTCACTACACACAGAGCTACAATTATTTTGCATTAGTAATGAAAATAATTATCTTGTGTTTTGAAATCAAATATAATAATTTCGTTGTCTATTCGTCTGTCCGCCCGTCCGTCCGTCCGTCTGTCTGTCCCCGTAACATCGTGTAGCGTCCGTAATTTCGTTCGAATTCACGGCTGAAAAAAAAAATTAAACGTCCGGAAATGGGTCTTGAACTCCGGGCCAGTAAAGACAAACCGGCGGCTTAACGCATGTTGCTACCGCCGCCTCCCCGTGGACCGTCAAAAATGTACTATTTAATATATCTACTAAGTTTTAGCAAAGACGCGAACCATTTCATATTCCGTGATTTTTCACGGATGCACGGCTATTATTATACAAAAATCTATATAAATAATTTTAATGTAAAATTTATTTTTCTGGGTTTTAGATTTAACTTGTCCACATAGGTTTGTATCGTCCACATATCAAAGCAGTCGTTCAAGTATCAGCACATACAGAAGAAATCTATCTATTGAAAAAGTGTCAGATTACCACCAGGATTCAAACCCGAAACTTCATCATTCGAGGAATCTGCTAGAAACAAATTTTTGTTCTTCTGTGACTGTCAAAAATGTTTATAAATTGTACTTGAACATTACAGAAGGAATATATATCAGGGCCATTGTCGACTAATTTATAATATTGTCACAAGATGGTATTTTTTTTAAAAATGCAAAAAATATTTTAAAAATTCCTATTGTAAAATATATATAAAAAAATAAACATGCATGTACATATTATAATAAAATACATAAAATTAGGAAGAAATAAATCAACAGATGTACTAAAAGAAAAAGAAGAAGAACAGTTATTTACAAATGTCAATTTGCAAAATTATACAATGAATTAACTATATTATTCTGCCAAAAATACATTTCCAATCGATTACTTGACAATCTGGGGGATAAGGCGTTCAAAATGTGTCGTAATTTGTCATAAAATGCGAAATATCTCACGGGTAACTGCCTCGTTTGTGTAGAGATCTGTGGCGTAGGTCCCCTCCTCCCCCCAGGCCGGGGTGGTGTTCCGGTACAGATCGAATCCGAACATACTCTTCTCGCCAAACTGAAATACAAAAAAAAATCACTTATTTTTTCGTACATTTACTCTCATATCGGGAGATTACGCGAAAATTTACATTTTCGAAGAGGGGATTTTGAACTAATTTAATCTTTCAAGATTTTTTAGCATTCATTCTAAAGATTCAGTACATTGTCCAATCTAATGGCTTTCTTCTCGTAATCGTGCTATACATAAATATGAATTATATCGAGGTCCGTAAGCTAAGGCCCGAATAAAGGTTTAAGGTAAGACTTAAAAATCAGATTTTTTCACTGAAAATAGTAGAATTTTTAAAAATTAGTTTTTTCTATGTTTTGATACAAAAAAGTGAAAATTAATTTTTGGTAGATGTCCGAGTTTACGTAGGGATCGTCGATATAGGTCATTGACATACTGACCAACTGATTTTTAAAATATAAATAAATCAATGTATCTAATCTTTTTTTAAATATGGTAAATGGATATTCAGTTATTTTTAAATATGAATCATATGTCACTTACTAATTATAACAAATTTCAAAACAATTTTTCTATTTAGGCAAGTTCTCTCCTCCTCCACAAAGAATGATTAATTACTACAACGAGATCTCATCCAGAAACCCTAACTAGGAAATATTCCATGCGACGAAGGCCAGTGCCACACTTTGCCGATCTTCTTTGTGGAGGAAAATCGGCGAAACAATTGGATCGACCGATCATCCGCGCAGTGTGTTTGATAAACGAATATTATATGAAAGGAAATGTAGCGACGAAAGATCGGCGTAGTTTGGCGCTGGCCTAAGGCTCAGTTTAAAGGGGAATTTTAATACACAGGTATAGGTCGTTTCATATAAGCTTGCAATTGAGTTAGTGTGGGTACAATGCCGTAATACGCGCATTGTTTCGTTGTGTCAAGTTTACGGATACGAGAGGGGCATACCCGTAACGGTCGTTTGAACTTGTGTAAAATGGATTTTTCTTTGAACAAAGCCTGCTAGGTGGCACCATCACTTATTTGACATAAATGATTTTTGAAAATTCAATCATGAATTCACGATTTATTTGTGATGTTTTTTTGCTGATAAAAAAAACATACCAGAATAAATATGTCACTGAAATAACGATTCATTCAAAACGGAAACTTTATTTTTTTTAATAAAGATTCGTTGTTTGCATTTTTTCAGCGACATATTTACTTTGATTTAATTAGTATGGAATATTCTTGCGTAATTTTATTACGATGTCTAACGTTGTTTAGTAATAGTGGAATGGTTGAGTATTATTAATTAATCTTATAACACTATCATAGGTTTGATAAAAGGTTTAAAGATAGTTTGTTATTAATATGATTCGTATAGAGATAATCGAATGTAATAGATATCTATTAGGTTGGATGTGTTAAGTTGAGTTGAATAATTGATTTAAACAAGCAATTCCAAAAACATTTTGAAGACAACCTTTTTTATTATTACACCCATTTTATTAGTATGCTTCAGATTAAAAGATTGATTTTATCAATAAGTGAAGAATAAGCTATCGGGCAGATAATTAATTACTGGAATTTTACCAATAGGTGACAAAAATGTCGAAAAAATTGACACTCTATGGATTTTGTGTTTAGTTTGTACAACTCCGTGTTGATTTTTAATGAAATTTAAAATAAATTAATTTTTAATAAATTATATGTAATAAATAATGTTCAGAGGTTAAGTGTTAGTTTAAAGGTGACGGCTGTTTTACATTTAACCTGTAAAAAAATTGAAATTGAAAAGTTTAACTTAACTAGAAACGCCAAAATACTATCGTTGGTGTTTCTATTTCTTTATTTTCTCCATATGAAATATTAAAATTATTTATATCTCTTAAAATATCAAACAAATTAGTTTGGAAACAATTGAATATTGCATTGTCATATACAATATACTAATGCTGAAAGGTCTCTAATAATGGACCCCCTCGGAAAATGTTGATATTTTTATTATTTAATTTTGAGACAAACAAATAAACAGACAAGGCCAAAAAACAAAAAAAAGCCAAAATGAAAGCGTGTAAAAACGTCCCGAGATAAATATTTTTTTCATATAATGATAATTATAAGAAAAAAATTATGTTATTCGATATATAGGTGCATAAAGACAGCTTACGATATTAAATGTACGATCGACAGACAACCGATAGCATATATTTTAACATTGTCGATTGATTATGAATTATTATAAGTACGTCGACACGACTATCCTATCGGATCTTTTTTTAATAAATATACCACTAATATTATAAATATAATGGTAGAAAAATGACTTTTTTATATTTAAAAAAATATTTTTTAAATTTTTTGACCTGTTTAAGTTGTTGAATATTGGTTTGAATCACTGGTTGAACACACAAAGCTCAGTTGATTAATTTAAACAAATATTTCCGATCTAGTAGAAAATTGATTATAAAATTTATAAAAACTTTGAATAAAACCCTGATATATAGAATTATCAACATGTATCGGAAACGATGGCCCCTTCATGGTGTATAGCATCAGGGCGTGCAGTGAGAACGAGAAGCATGACTTTTCCTAAGCATATATTTTGAAAAGTAACCCAAATAAGAGATGTAGGTATTTCGTAATATTCCTATCAAAATAATTAACAAATAATAATTGTAAATGGTTACGTAACAATAGGTAATAACAACCGTAACTCTTTAAAAATTAAAATATTATTCAGATTTTAATATTTCGTAATATTCTGCCAGATTAATATTTAACTTCGATTTATTTTTCCAAATACATGATTAAATCAAAGTCATGCTTCTTGTACTCACTCCACCCCCCCTGGTATATAGTATACTAAAAATTAATTTTGGAAGTACAGACATTACCAAAAACAAAAAATAAAAAAATGGGAGTTGAATAACTAATTAATAACTAATACATTTAAAAGGTAAAAATGCAGTTAGGAGCATGATGATTGTGCTTCAAATCTAACAGGGAGAACTTAATTATAGTTTGTCAATCCATCCAAGCCGTCAAATAATTCAATTACAAATTCACATAATCTACTTAGCCTCCTGTCAACAGAATCACAATCTACTAAGATTTATGTTTAGATTTTGATTTAACTCGGTCATGACTAAAATAATTTTATAAACGTAATATGATGTGTTTTCACACCCTATTTTAAATTTTATAAGCTTAATATACAATCTACATATTTTATTACTTTTAAAAATGATTTCCCAACTTACCATCAGATTCAGTAGCTTTATAACAAATAGGATAAAATATATTTGTAAAATTATGCTCCTGTTATTTTGTATATTCTACCCACGTTTTCCACTTGTAGAAGTATAAATCTATAACCTGAGAGACATGCCGGCGCACGGTAAGCATACAACCATCCCTGGGTCATGTTTACCAATCGAGTTTATTGGTGGAGTGGGTTGTAGGATAGATGTGACTGATACAGGATTCTTTGGCGACCAAAGTTGATCTGCCAGCGATCATCTTCATAACCAGACTTGACAGCCACTTAATAATGACACTTAATGATTATAAAATTCAGAAAAGTTATTGCTCTCAAGTGAATAAACATCTTAATTGCCCCTTAATTCTAATATCAAAATTTTTAGTTTTTAGTTTTACCAACATAAAAATGATCGCAGCAAATTAATTTATAAACCACCATAGCCCCCGATACATGTTGATAATTCATAAATAGTGGTTTTGTACGAAGCGCTTTCTTTTTATTAATATATAAATAACGTTTTCACAAAGTTACTTTGCTGATATTGAGAAAAATATTCGAGGGTAGAAAGCCTAAAGGGCGTTAGTGATTATTTCTAACTTTACAGGAGAGCAACAGAAATTTCTGTCAATTTGATTTTGTCAATATTTCTTTTTTTATAAAATGATTTCCATATGTTTATTGGATTAAAACATATGGAAATCGTTAAATAATAAAATCAGATTGAGAGATCTTTCTTTTGCTCTCCTGTAAAGTTCGAAATAACCCTACCGCCCTTATAAATATTTACATAAGCGTGCATATAGCCTGCGCTCGGAGGCTGTTACTGAAGGCGTGACGTACAGACGATGAGAATTATGCATATTCTAGAAATAGGTCGTTTTCCACGCAGGTCCTCAACTGCTTGTTAAGGACACACGTCCTTCGTTGTAACTTCTGGTAAACCTATTATTCACACCGTAATTACGCCATTTACCCGGTGTGGTTGCCTTACATTTCGCCTTGCCCATTGTGCCCGGCCGTTCCCACGATCGGGTCCGATAGCGAAACCAATGACACGCGGACCACAAAATAATATAATACTTTTATTGTTAACTCGGAAAAACATTCATCATGGATACCCTCAAGATCCCCTCGGCGTCATGTCCGGGTTCGGCTGCGGAAGTACAGAGACCTTTGCGCCGCTTTGTTTTGATTAATCATATAAATTTGACAGAACCGACAAAATCGCCGTTCGTACATTTTAAAATTAAAAACGATTTTTTTTAAAAATTTATTTTAAATAATGTTTTATTTTTATATAATTTAATTTGATATAGACAAAAATTATTAAAAACAAAATTTATTAATCCATTACAAAGTCATACAGAAAAATGAATTCAACGAAAAAATATTTGGTTGCTACTAGCGAAGGGAAAAACTACATTTCAAAATGAAGACTACAACACACACACGTTCACCAGTTTGAAGACTACAAAGTGTACACTACAATTGTAGTAAAAACTACTTGAAGTGAAGTAATTGTAGTACTACGAAATGAAGTGAAGTAATTGTAAAGGTCGCCAGCCAGATTTCTTCGTTCGATTCAAAAAAAATTTTCAAACCATAGGGGGGGGGGTTGTTACAGTTTCCAGAGATTTCTTTGTTTACCTACATCAACACCATGGGGGGGAGGGGGGGGGGGGTTGTTACATATTCCAGAAATTTCTTCATATATCTACATCAACTTTCCAAAAATTTCACGTAAAAAATGCACTATTTAAAGTGTGTTTCTCATACTTTCGATAACTTTGAAGTGTATGTACTTTGTAGTGTTCACTTTGAAATGAAGTGTACTATTTGAAGTTTATACTTTCAATAACTTTGGTGTTTGTAGTTTGTAGTGTGCACTACACTTCAAAATTCAAAATGTACTTCAATGTAATGCAGTACTACATTGTAGTAGCGAGTGCAGAGCGGACCCATCACTAGTTGCTACTGCTACCGATGTAAATTTTTCAGGTGCATTGATTACTTACTATTCATCGAATTAAATTCTCCTTTAAAAACCAAATTGAAAAAAATAAAAGTAAAAAAACGACGTATTTTACAAATGTTTCGCTTTATTAATCCACACAAGAAAATGTTATTAACATTAATTTATTTATATTGCACCTACACTGATGTCTAATTTGGGCAAAGGCTGTTTCATAAAAGCAGTAACTTCTTCACAAATAAAATATGCATTTTATATACAAAATGTATAATTATGTGGAAACCGGAAATAGGTAGGTCAAAACGTTTTGGAGCATTTTGGAGGTTGTGGAAATGTCAAAACTGCAAAATAATTGTTTGTAAGTGTCGTAATCTCACAAAAAATAGATTATCATTTAATAACATCCTTTTTAAAAAAAAATCATGCAAATTCCCCATTATAATTATTTCAAAATTCAATGCGGGCGCAGGAACTGCGTCACGTTTATTTTTCGTATCCTCAAACTAAGCTTAAGTACCGTGATTGTTTTTTCTGGTAAAATAGTTCAGTAATGAGTTATTAAATACTATTTTTACTTCTGAAAATTACTTAGATATAATTAAAATTTAAGGTTTAAGTACAGGTATCTAGATAGTTTAATTGGTATTTTTTCCATTCTATTTTTTGAGCAAGGAAAAGCAAGGTTTGATGAAAAAATTGCATAAGTCATTCATTATATTCTTTCCAATACATATTTGCACAGGAATATTGTAATAATAAAGCCACCCTTTAAAAAAATGAGAAATAATTTTCCTTTTTAAAAGATATGTGGTAATATTTTGATATGTGATAGGTATATAATTCTATGTAAAATATTAAAATGAAATAAAAACAATGTTTTTTTTACTTAGCTATAGTTAATTATGTATATTTAATGACTAAAGTTCGCATGCCAAATACAGTCGCAATATATTAGGTGGTTAATATTACAAACATATGTTTATGCTATAAATAAACATGCAAATTTCATGCTTACCAACTATTTTTTCTTCAAACGTTACCTGTTTAATATGTCTCCGAAGTTACGTCACTATTTCGAAGGCGAGACACCTTTATATTGTGTTTTTTTCTTAATAGAGACGTTGATTATATTCAAGCTATTTATTTGAATAATATGTTACGTTGTTAAAACGTTGGGAATATTGTTTTATTTGTGTTTTTATTTTCAAGCCATATATTTGAGAGATTTTATAAGAACAATCACATCTACTTATGTACATTGATTTGATATTATTGATTTTTAAAATAATAAACTAACCTTTTTTGCGTGCCTGAACTCTGTATTAATGTCTCTTTCGTAAATCTGAAGCATAGTCATGATTGGAATCTAATAATATCTTTTATAATAGTCAATAAGCGAACTGGCGTACGTAATCTTTGAAGCTATGAGTAATGCCTGAATAATATTATCATTGAGGTTAGGTATATTCCGGTTACGTTCCGGTTTGAGAATACACCAAGGACTTAATCGGTCAACTGCTAACTATTATAAGTTCATTTTGCAGGCAACATGTAAATGTGCTTCGGCTATTAATATACGTAAAAATACTACACTGTATTTTGTAACGCGTACGATGCGTTTATCATGTAATAACTGATACTAATAACAATACTTTTTTAATGAATTTTTGATGAATTATTTTAAATATTACTATTATTATTGTGTATTTCAATTAAGGGTTTTAATTTAAGTATAGTAAGAAAAAATCTGCTATAGGTATATCATCTTTCTCTTTCTCACGAACTTTTTCTCATTGCTGAGTATCATGATCGCTTGGGCGGATCTTTCTACCTCTATCTGGATCTGTCTTCAGCGAGTATGGAGGTTTTGAATGGAGACAGAGATATGTTAATCATTTCCCTTCACTTTGTCAACATATATTATTGGGAAAAATCAAATTCTGAAATGATTATGCAAAGTTGGAACATAGAATGGAACAAACCTAGAAAGAAAATACAAGACGAGTCTAAAAAGTAAGGAAATTTCAGGTTTTTTGAAATTATACGAGAAAATCTGATAATCATCCGACAGATAACAATTTACATCTTTCTCCCTCCCTCTATATCTATCTCATGTAGAAACTTACAGAAACAAACACCGACGTAAAGCTTATTATCGTCTATTAAGTGTTGGGATAAAGATCTTAAAGATCCAGACTTATCTGTCAAATGTCAGGATGGGAAGATTTGAATACGCAGTAACGCCGAACACGGTTATGACAAGTTTAGCCATGATATTTCATCTGGACGCTGTGGATGAAGAAATTAATACGTTTGTAAGAAACAATCTTTCTCATGTCATATTTTAATACAGTGTATTTGAGCCGTAGAATAACAAAATCCGCTCTGGACATTTTTAATTATTTTTATCGTCTATTAAGTGTTGGGATAAAGATCTTAAAGATCCAGACATTGTTATTTTCAGAATCGGGCCGATTATCGGAAATTAATAAATACCATACCATTATGAAATTTTGTTTGACTCTCTTTGAAACGTATTTTGACTTATCCCATTATTCCTACCACACATACTCTACATGTATACATATCGATCGTACATAAACAAGATATTCATTTACTAAAGATGATTTGTAGCGTGAAAGACAGATGAATTGTTCATTATTATCTCAAGTATAAGCCAAGATTTCGTCTTATTATTATTAAAAATTTAGTGAAGTTTATTAGCCATTTGAGGATCTAGTCCAAGAAAGTATTGAAAATAAACCGATTATACGTATATCTTCTGATATTAATTTATAACAAAAAATTTCATAAAATACGTGATAGATGAGTCCGTAGTAAATAAAAGGATCTCTAATGCTTAAAAATATGTCCTGTTATTTGGAAAAACTTATTTATGTCAAAAATATTTTGTTCACCCAACAGTAAACTGCGCGGCATGACACGATATTATTCCTCAGACGAATATAATACGAGTATTATGCCATGTGGCCGGTAAATCTGAGAACATTTTGGTAAAATATGCAAACTTTTTTTCATAGTAGAAGTAGAGTTGGGATTCCAAAAGAATCTGGTGTATTCTATACGTCATAGCAGGCACATTGTACCTACATCCTACACGCCGAGCAATCGAGAAACGTATCTTGGGATTCCCTAATAGCGCGGTCACGGAAGGCGGTTGTTAGACTAGGCAGCTTCATTTCCCTCATTTGTAGACTAATCAAAAAGCTAAAACAATTCATCACATATATAATGATTTATTTGAAAAATGGTTTGATTGCAAGTTAATTAATACGTCTTTATGTTTTACTACACGACAAAAGTTGTTGAAAAAATTTAATGAATAGTGTGATTTTTGTCATTCCACGAACATCTCACATTTATATTTACACCAGTTATATTATATTTGTTTGTTTAATTACTTAATTAAATTTCATTATTAATCATTTGTGATTTATAATGTACACATATCATTATTCACATTCGCATTTAATTTAATTTATGATTTTAGTTATTTTTTAAGCATAATTTATTCAATGTCATTTTTTTAAACTCATATTCTTATTTAAACTCATTTCACCGCAAATTGTTAGGCCTATTGTATTTAATTAATGAAAATAAAGAATTCGGAGCACAATTTAATATGTAATAATAATTTTAAGTCTTATTTAGTATTTTAAAGTAATTTTGTCAGTCTATTTTTATAGAAATTTTCTGTACTTGAAAATTATTTTAATTCTTCGCGATTGATGTCTGCTACAGAACTACAGAAGTAAGGCAAAATAAAATAGAAGTTCACACTTCTATTAAATAAAATGTTATACCTATATTTTGTATCACAAATACTAATTTAAGATTGCTTTTTAAAGTAAATTTGGAATAACTATTTAATTTCATGGTTTTTATGTAAAATTTTTCTCACAAATGTTCTGTAGTATGCTTTTTAGAGGTATCCATTTCGTATCCAAATGAAGTAAAATATATAAAAATCGTGGTAATAGCCACGTTATAGACTTTATTGGAAAGATTTTATGCTATAAATGTTTAAAAAAAGGATGTTATTTAGAGGTTTATTATTCGGATTGGCAACACTTTTGACAGCGACAGCCCATTTGCCAGCTGATGCTGAATAGACTTACGCCAGAACAAAGCTCGCAAAGTGAACATTTTTTTTTTATAAATCGAGGTATCGTAATTATATTTAAATATTAATGGCATACAATTCTATTTCCAGTAAAGCCAATGCCATTTTTATGTGTTTTATTTCATTTTAAAGTATACCTCTAAAAAACATCCTTTATCTGAATTACATTTGAAACATTTTTTTAAGATAGAGATGCGGAATACGTGTCATATCAATATTCTTACTTCATATTTTCTAAACTGAGCTTAACGCTTGTGCTATGCAAATCGGACTAACTTGCTGGTCTGGAGTGAAATCCGAACCCGCGACCTTTGGATCACGAGGCGAGAGTCCTAACCATAAGACCAACAAGCTACTCAATTTATTCGATATTTAATTTAGTTATTATTTTTAAAAACAAGCGTTAGATATGAATTGCCGTTTGAACTAAGCTCAAGACTCGTGACGAGATATATTTTATAATCCCTATAAAATATACTTTTTACGGAGTCAGTGAACATGAAGAAACACTTCAACAATTTTATTGCATGTATCTTTATTTTTTTATTAAATTTATACATAATTTATATTGTTATAGATCGTGTCAAGCCCTGTTCAGCTTGTCGGCACGTGTTTTTTTCCATTTTCTTTCATAAGTACTTACATTGCATATTTAGTTATAGGTATAATTTACAAAGTATAAAATATATATATAAAAGATGATAAATATTATATGAACATAACAAAACTTAATAATAAACTTAGTAATGAGACTAGGTAACCGATCGAAATAATAAAAAATCAATATGAATCATTGAGATCAAGATAAATAAAAAAATCATGGAATAGCTGAAAGTAAAAATAAAAAGGCATTGAGGCATATTAATTATTATATAATTCACTGTGTATATTCAAATAAATATCACAACACATGAAACAATTGACCATTAATTAAAATATTCAATTAACATGGAAGATTTGAGAAGTTAAGTCTATATCCATCTAAAATTACTCACAAATAGTTTATTAATGAACTTGAGCAAAATAAGCTATTAAATCAGCGAACGGAGAAATGTTAACGAGTGAGGATGGAATAAAAAAGATAGATAGATGAAATATTTTCAGGAAACGTATGAGAGCGACGAGATTCTAATAGAGCAATCACTGAGATGAGTGTGAATGACGAAAATGAAGTCAGTGAAAAAAGTATGGAAGAAATAAAGAAAAAAAAAAGAAAAAGAATAAAGCAATAAAGCATATGAACAATGGTGAGGCTATGGAATATGATGACGTTGATGCTGAGTATGTCAAGACTGGTGGTCCATTAGTAATTTCGTGGCTTCGTACACTTTTTAATCAATGTTAAAAGGAGAGCCACACCCTTTAGACGGGAGTAGAGCGGTTATTATGCCTCTTTACAAGGATAAAAAAGGGTCGAGAATGGAATGCGGGAAATACAGGGCAATCAGTCTTTTGAGCTCGGCTGGCAAACTTTATGGAAGAATTTTTAAAGAAAGAGTGAGTCGGTGACGAAAAAAGGTTTGGGACGTGCAAGGGGCTTTTGTGGGTGGAAAAGGATGCATGGATAGATCTTCTCTCTGAGTGTTGACGGATAAATTTTTAGCGAAAAATCAAAAACTTTTCTGCGCATAGTGCTATGGTCCCTTCATCAGTATACATCGTATTCTAATAAGGTACCTACCATTGACTCCGAAACACGTTGGCATTTTCAACAAATAAGAGGTAAAGACAAATTTTATTCATGTTAATTATACGTTTATTTAAACACTGATGGCACAATATTTTCTTTCCAACTAAGTTAATACCATAGCCATTAACACGTTTTTATGTGTTTTATTTCACTTAAATGTTCTGTATCTCTAAACACATAAATCAAAAAAAATTGAAGACGTACTTTCTTTGCATACATTCGCGATCGATTTTTTTATATCACCCATGCAGTATCCAAATATTAAACACGTTGCGCATCAAAACCTTTGAACCCTTGGCATAATTATGTTGAAGGTTCTTTTTGTCAAACCGTCTTTTTATTTTTCTAAACTAAAGTTATCTTGAGATATGAAGTTGAATCAGCCGACTAAAATTAAAAATTTGAAAGCGCGATTTTTTTTCATATTAATTAATCACGCAGCTACGTAGGCACTGTTAAAGTTCAATAATGATGGAAAATTATTAATTTTAATCTAAATAATGACCAAATTATATCGAAGATGACTGCATGGTTATCCACTTAAC
Source organism: Agrypnia vestita (assembly GCA_016648135.1). NCBI lineage: Eukaryota > Metazoa > Arthropoda > Insecta > Trichoptera > Phryganeidae > Agrypnia > Agrypnia vestita. Next base: position 29,175 of record JADDOH010000493.1, read on the forward strand.
GTAAATGTTGAAAGTTTCAGAGCCCTAGCTTTTCGGGAAGTTGGTGAAAAATCAATTACAAGATTCGAACAAATAAACAAACAAACCTACAAAGAGAGTTAATTAAAAGCATATAAAAAACACAGTTTAGGTAGATTTGAGAATACGCAACAGTGTGTTTGTTACCTGCTGTTGGAGAACGTAGTCGTAGTAGCCGGTGAAGCCGCCCCGGTAGCCGAAGTGGGAGTCGAACCCTCGCCTCGTGGGCGTCTGCGCCGTCCTGGCCATGCCCAGGTGCCACTTGCCCACGGCGTGCGTGACGTAGCCCAGCTCGCGCAGGTACTCCGGCAGGATGCGCTCGCTGAGCGGCAGCCCCCGGGCCTCCACGTTGTTGAGCGGGAAGCCTTGCATTCCTGCAACCGCAATAAGTCACCGGTAATCAGCGTTTACACATACCAATAATAAGGTCAAAAATAATCAAAATGACAAAATACAGCAGGAATTATGTTTTCAGAACATAATATATAAAATATATATATATTGTGACATAATAAATTATGTTCGTCACACTCCTTCGCGGAACAGTAAAACAGAATGAAATATTTAAATCACCGCGCATAATTGCTGATAAAATTATTCGAGTCCTCGTAGGTACTGTGCACGCTTTTCAGAACCCCGTACATTTGCGAACTTAACGACATTATCGGTCAATTCAGTACAACATGGCGTCATTCGGGCTTTGACACTCTACTTCACGAGATGTGAAAACTACGCACCCTTTGAGAGGTAAGAAGTGAACTGAGAGACGCCATTTGAAGTAACATCGTAATAACATTGTTTAATTGTAGATTTGTGCTAATGATGAATTGTTATCAGGGTTCCTACGATGGGGTCACAAGGAAACCGTCTTCGGATGTCAAGCATGCGGCCTGCTGAGAGCTCGAGGTCCAGCACAAGGGCAGGGGACCACCTGGCAGCATAGGAGTCAGCTTTCATGGACCCAGGGGATGCCGGTCTCACCCTGACCTGATGTAGTACATCGTGGCGTGATGCAGGAGATAAGCATTGTCGGAACAGTTCCGTTCTTACGCCGAACGACCTGGTATTATCTGATCTCATACTATATTTCAAGTACCCATCATACCGTTTAGCGCCACGGCGACGTAAAGTTTGGTGAAGCACGGGGTTTGGAAGAGCATCTGTGACCTATTAATAAGGACATGTGGAGCGTCATGGGGAGGCGTTGTTGTTCGTGTTAATTGTGTCTCATCCTATGTGAATGTAAATTCTGACCTGATGATTTCCCGTCCGCGACACCTGCGCTGGCGCTACCGCCTGTAGAGTTTTGAAAATATAGTTTAAGCTGCTTTCTCCCTTGTATCGCGGCCGTCAGCGACGATGTCGCGGAGAGGGCAATTTATTTTAAATTAGAATATAAGATTTCAATGAACCGAATTTAGAATATCTTTTAATTTGCCTGTTGTCGCCGTTTCAGGGCACAGAAAATTGTCAGTAGTTTATTGAATAAATGCTTATGTTGAATGCACAAAATGTCTTGTTATGTAAACCCATCTTTGTTGATCTGTTGCAACTTGAACTTGTTAATATGAGAGGCACCTGAAGCGGCTCGAGAGAGAGAGAGTTCAGTGCGCAGATCACCGAAAGGACCCTGAGATTGTAAAAGAGGAGTCCCATTCTACTCCGATTGAACTAGCTGATGATGACGAGGGGCTCAAATCATGAGGAGCTGAACTCCACGTCATAATATATATATATATATATATATATATATATATATATATATATATACACAGGGTGTATCAGAGCTAGCAGCAGAAACTTGGCCAGTAGATTCCTGCCTATGTTATGAGTCTAAAATGTTCAAGCAACCATGACCTAATATCAATAGTTATGGAGATATGCAATATCAAAGTATACATTTTTTTTTCAATATTTCCGACTTATTTTTTGCAAAAAAGTAAGTCGAAGTACAGTTACTTATATCGATTAAGAAAAATTCATATTTTCAGGAAAGATCGTTCTTTTCTCCATATAAAACTTCTATAAGCTACCACTAGCTGAGGGTTCGGGAAGCGGAGCGTCTGGTTCTGCCCGATAATTATTTTTTAGGTAAAGTTTTTTTTATTCTTATATTGAGAATTCTTGTCCTTTGGCCTAAGCACTTTCTGTCACAATCTCCTTAAGTGATTTCGTATTTTCCACTTTTTTTCTAATAAATTAATTTTAGTTTTTGAGTTACGAAGTAGCGATAAAAATAACTCGAAGTGTGTGTATTGAACACTTTAATTTAGTGTAAATTAAAAAAATTAATTCAGAATATTTTTGAGTTTGTTCAAATCTTTCAGAACAGTGCCGGGCTTATGTCACAGAGACATTATTAATCAATTAATGTATATTATAGATATCTCACAGAGATGAAACTGTATTTCTTAAGGGAAAGTAGGTATAAATTGTAGATTTTCTCATTAGCGACATCTGTGGGGATTTAGGGGAATGAAAATGGCTTTGTACAGGCCGCATGGAAAGGCGATTACAACTCATATGTGAAAGCTCTCCACGCAATTTGAACATATATACAACTTCCAAAAAATGAATAAGCATGGTATATTCTATCATGGGTGGAAATGGCGAATGTTACATTGTGTAAAGTGATCACTTAAGCCAACCATAAAGATAGGTCATAAGTCCTATGTACACCCAAATGACTTCTATACCTACTTTCCCATAAGAAATACAGTTCCATCTCTGTGAGATATCTATAATATACATTAAAAAAATCAAGCTGCACCATAAAGTAACTGTTATATGAATAAATAATATTGAATGTCGTCGATTGCAAATTTTTCATAGTTAATCTTTAGGATCCTGAGCAAAATATAGGCACCATCTCTCCTTTCCACGATATAAATGATTTCAAAATTATTCAAATAAAAATATTTTTGCGAACTTTGTATTATGTACGAATATATCTATCTTATTTCCTGAATATGTATTTGCAAAAATATTAGAATTTAGATCCACGGTTGGACCCATGATGGTTACTCATCACATCTAGTTTTTTTATATTTAATTTGGGCCTTGCTGAGCTAAGTCCAAACCCACAGATTATTAGCATTTACACATTTTTTGTCATTTTTGTGATGTAATATAGCCTTCAGAATTAATATTTTATATATAATTAACAAGAAAATACTTTGTTTACACCACTTATTTTTTGAAAATACCAACATGTTTCGAGCACAAGGTCTCTTCATCAGGATACAACGTATACTAAAAATTTGAAAATTAAAAATCGAAATATAAAAATAATTATATAAACACATTAAAAATCGTTAAAAAAATAAATACATGTTTGATGAATAAATAATTATACTAATATGAAAATCTGAAGAGGATCGCCGGAGACCAAATGGGATGGAGAAAGAGACGTGCTTTGTTACAAACCAATCCGATGGAGTGAAACCCAGGAAGGAAGATGAAAACAAATTTAAAATATAGCTATTTGCACAAATGACCTGGTTGTTTGTAATATTTAATTTACTATTTGTTGGTATTATCAACAAATTAGTGGTATAAAAAAAGTAGGTACGAAAGTATCTATATTCTTGTTAATTATAGTAATAATATTGCCACAAAATCATTTTGCATTTATTGAAGAAGAACTAATTTAAATGTAAATAAATGTGTAATTTTAATTTTATTACGAGTATAAATAAATAAGTAATACAGGAATGATCTATTTTAAAAGATATTATTAATTTTAATATATGTACCTATTATACATTCGATATGAAGCAAGTGAGTAATTTTGGATTTAGAAAGAATAACCTTTTTGCAGCCTTCCTCCAATCTATCTAATGTTTTTGGTCATTAATTCTTTGCCACTTTGGTCCATGCCTCAATCCGATGACAATGATTAATTCGTAGTTAGTAGTGAGGTTTCTCCTGCCCCAGAGCCGTCAAGAAATGCGCGTACTTAAGATTGTTAAATAATTAAATTAACCGATAGATATAATATTCACGATAAATGAGTTTAAAATTTACTGTTAAATGCGTGAAAAAATTCTAAATTCGTCAACAATTTGGAAGATAACTCACAGCGTTCTGAAAATAGCAATATTGATATCTTAAGATTATTATCCCAACATTTAATGGACGAAAATAAATAAAAAAATAAACGATACGTCGGTTTTTTTTAGTTTCACTTGATAGAGAGGGACACATCTCGACAATGCGATGCGAGACATGACGGTTATCCGTCAAATGTCAAAATATATATGAGTCCAACGCAATACTGACAATTTTGCCACAATTTTACATTAGTGCGCTGTTCGAGAAGAAATTAAAAAGTGCATATGAAATAATTTTTCTTTTATAAACTATAAATACAGCATTAGTAAAGCTGTCAGATCAGACCGCCTGGATAAGAAGGCAGCGGAGAAATCACTTTTCTAGAGGCATTGCAGACATCGGATACCGCAAATAAAGGTATTTAATTTGAGAGAGATATGTGAAAATATACAAGTCTCCTTATTTGAGTATAACAAACACCGACGTATTCCTACACCTACATCTCGTTAATTTTTTTCCTCTTCTAGGGATAACAATCTTAAGATCCCAGTATTGCTTTTTTTGGAATACGGCGGAATATATTAACTTAATTTTAACCAAGACAAACATCCTTGTGTTAGTATCGTCGTGGAAGCTGTAAAAAACTTATTTTAAAATCACTTTTATTGTGTAACAGTGTAACAGTAAAAAGTGTTACTTAAAGAGTAGAAAGTTGTATTTTTTGGTGTAAGCTCTTAAGCGTGGGCAAGAAATCGCAAGTAAAACTGTTACAGCTACATAGTTTTCTATATTGCCGACAGTTTTTTTTTTCCAGTGTGTGACGTTATCCTCTCACTTTTTGCATATTCGTATTTTGAATATCCTCTTAAAATACATTACGCAATTTTATATTATACCAGCTGTGCCCGCAACTTCGCAATTCGCGTGGAATTCAGTTTGAGACTATAAGAGTATCAGTGAAAAATCAATATAATCTAAACTACTCGTCCAAACAATGTAATATGAGTGTCAATTTTTATCTACATAAAATTTCCCTGACGATAAGAAAATTTATTTTTAACATTACATACTCAAATTTTCCCTAAAAGATGAAAATTAATTTTAAATATATATTTTATTCATATTTTATCAATTTGTAAATTAACCTCAACATATAAATAAACGTTGTTATAGATTTTTTATAGGTTTTTTTAAGTTCTACAACTTCTCCATAGAAAGCATTAATTTATCTCATACTGTTAAGGCAGCGTTCGTAAGAAACGCATTCGCTCGACCCTTTTTTCGCCGACCTTAATTGTACAAAAGGTTATCACGCAAAAATTTTTTTTACTTTAACTAAATAATATAAAGCCTATAACCACCCTGAAAGTTCATTCTAAATATTGTTGAAATCGGATGAATTGTTTCGGAGATTACTTCTTACATCTAAACTTACAAACTCACTAATTTTACCTCTTTATATATTAGTATAGACATACTATGTGATCCTATTGTTATAAGTATGAAGATATATTGTGGCTACTTTTCTGTTACTCAAATAAAGCTGATGCCAAAATAAAACTAACTGGATGGCCACTAGCGAAACTGCACACTCAACCCTTAGTGGGGGTATGCTAACCACATACTCTAAAATGTTTTTTCTTACTTACATATTTAGTTTAATTATTTTGATGGCTTCTATAACTAAATAAATAAAATTTATTTAAAAATGTAATGTATGTATATATATGTACCAGAGATGAGAATTTTAGTTCAGTTGACTGAACTCTTGTTCATCGAGTCATTCAGTCAAGTGAACTGTTCACTTTGAATCGTTCAATCTTTCATTTGAATTATTAATTTTCAGTCGTTCATTTGCGCACCGAGTTTTTTTTTGACAGGGAGGTGGGTTTTGAAAAATAAATCGTATGTGCAATAAGATGATACGTAATAATTTTAATGTGATAATTATTAGATTCTTGAATATTCAAGATGACAGATAAAAAATCAAGGCAAATAAAAATGTCTCTAAAATTGATAAGCAAATTTGAAATTAAATTTTTAGATATGATCTCAATAACGGGTTCAATCCCGGGCCAAAATAACAAACCCGTGCTTTCATGATTTGATTTTGATAATTAGAGGATCGTCCTGGAATAAGAAATCGCTCATTATATCATAAACGTTACATTTATAAAAAATAATGTACCCCAAGCAATATCATAGGATCGAATATTTTGATATATAATAATTGTCTTGATATAAATCTGATACACCGAAATTATCTTTAAATATTAATCCTGAAAGATTCGGTATTGGGCCATACCTGCTAATTTTAGGATTCATAAATACTGTAATGTAAATGACTACCCAAGCTTACTAGACTAGCAAACAGATACCAGTAACTTGACGTCTTTGCCAATAACTGTATATTATTCAAACATATATTAAAAGGTATTTTGAAAGATTGTTTATAGATTATAGATTTGTCGAATTGGACATAAATAATTGATTTGTATTTGTACGTAAATATTTTATTATATTATGACTTTCAAAGCTAGTGCTATTGCTTTTGACTTTATATTATTATTTTTTTTGTTATTGAATTTCTATTTTTTATGTTTACCTTATGCTTCTGCTTGTTATATATAATACTTATATTATATTTATCTTATATTTGTATCTGTATTTTAAGTATTTTCTTTCCACTTTATATCATTATTGTGTTTACATGTTATTATTTTTTTCTTTAAACTATATATTCTATTATTGTACACTTTACCTATCTGTTGTAAAAGCCCTATTATAGGGCGTTAATTAATAAATAAAAAGATAAAAAATAATAAAAATAAAAAATAACGAAAATGTAAATGACTACCCAAGTGCCCAACTATATAAAGAATTCAAAGTACCAAAAATAATAAATATATACAAAAAAAAATTCAATAATCCAAATTTTTTAAATTAAAATTACATTACATACAAGAAGAGATTTTCGATCTACAAGATTACGAGATACACCCAACACATCAAAAAATAATTTTACCACTACCCAAAATCATTTTAGTTTTTTTGGTATAAAATTCTTTAATAATCTCCCCCAAACGATCAGAAAAATAACAGATCAAAGAAAATTTAAAATTTAAACTAAAAACATATATACAAACACCTACTTGATACATAATATAATCACAAAACTGTTTTAAAATGCATATTTATACCTTATACCTGTAATACTCCTCTATACACGAGTCTTCTTACTCTCATAGAGTTAATATAAAATAAATCGTTCCCATATTTGAAATGTTAAGTGATATTCATTTTTGTAAAAGAACAAAAAATAAGTAAATACTTATGAATTCCAATCATTACAATGTAAACCGTCTTTAATTAATTTAGTATTTTCCTTCTTTTCCAGAGAATCCCGGTTAATGCGAGTCCAGATATTTGAGAGTTAACTGTAGGTATAACACAAGTCTGGAATGCAAGTTTTGGAACCGTGGCTGTAGTCTGTAGATATTCAAGTGTGCATTACATCCCTACGCGCATAACAGCGCCGTGAAGTACCTAAATTTCTCGGCCAACATTGAGAGAAGACTTTCAATGGGTAATCCGACGGCTTTTGTTTTTGCTTTGTCTTGGAACCGAGTCTTTTAGAACTCCGATTAAGTAATTCCTTTCACACCGCGTTCTTCTCCAGCTAAATATTTCACAAAAAAAAACAAAGCAGTACTTATCTAGGTAATAAATTGTATTCAAAAAGGATCTTTTATTAAAAGTCAAGACAAAATTGTAATCTGGACTTGGCTATTTTAAGACATAATTAAACTGAACCCACCAAATGTGGTTTTGTAAAAAATACTTTTCTTTATAAATATTTTATATACTAGTTATTTTTGTATAGCTGTAACCCGTCAAAAAGGACGGTACTTTTACATGCCAGTTCCTAAAGAATTAGTATTTACTTATTAATAGTAATAACGACTTTTATCAAAATTAAAATTTTAACTTTTTTATATATTTCCCTGCTGACAGTTAATAAGGTACTATTTTAAACCCTGGCGATCGTACTGGGTGGGACGCGAAATGGTTCGCGTCTTTGCTAAGACCTAGTATATATTTATGTTATCTTTTTGGCGGTCCACAGACAGTCGGCGGTAACATATGCGTTAGGCGGCAGTTTCCGGTTTGCTGGCCCAGGGTTCAAGCCCCATCTCCGCCCTTTTATTTGGTTTTTTAGACGCGAATTCGAAACAAATTACGGATGTTACACGAAGTAACGTACAGACAGACATACGGACGGACCGACGGACGGACAACGAAATTATTATGTTTGATGAATAGATGTGTACAAGTTATCCTTCAGGTTATTTGAATTTTGATCAAAGTTAAGCTCTTGATGAATGAAATAAATGAGCAGAGGATGGTATGACAGACACGGAACAGAGGACAACCGGGAAAGAATTGGCTCTTATACTCAAATACAAATAGTGGATAATCGGTCTTCATTTGATGGGATTCAACAAGAAGGTGTTCGTTTGATGGGATTCAACAAGAAGGTCTTCATTTGATGGGATTCAACAAGAAGGTGTTCGTTTGATGGGATTCAACAAGAAGGTCTTCATTTGATGGGATTCAACAAGAAGGTCTTCATTTGATGGGATTCAACAAGAAGGTCTTCATTTGATGGGATTCAACAAGAAGGTCTTCATTTGATGGGATTCAACAAGAAGGTCATCATTTGGTAGGATTCAACAAGAAGGTCTTCATTTGATGGGATTCAACAAGAAGGTCTTCATTTGATGGGATTCAACAAGAAGGTCTTCATTTGATGGGATTCAACAAGAAGGTCTTCATTTGATGGGATTCAACAAGAAGGTCTTCATTTGATGGGATTCAACAAGAAGGTCTTCATTTGATGGGATTCAACAAGAAGGTCTTCATTTGATTGGCAAAAAATTTTTTTGTTTTGGTTGTTCACAAGGTCTTCATTTGATGGGATTCAACAAGAAGGTGTTCGTTTGATGGGATTCAACAAGAAGGTCTTCATTTGATGGGATTCAACAAGAAGGTGTTCGTTTGATGGGATTCAACAAGAAGGTCTTCATTTGATGGGATTCAACAAGAAGGTCTTCATTTGATGGGATTCAACAAGAAGGTCTTCATTTGATGGGATTCAACAAGAAGGTCTTCATTTGATGGGATTCAACAAGAAGGTCATCATTTGGTAGGATTCAACAAGAAGGTCTTCATTTGATGGGATTCAACAAGAAGGTCTTCATTTGATGGGATTCAACAAGAAGGTCTTCATTTGATGGGATTCAACAAGAAGGTCTTCATTTGATGGGATTCAACAAGAAGGTCTTCATTTGATGGGATTCAACAAGAAGGTCTTCGTTTGATGGGATTCAACAAGAAGGTCTTCATTTGATGGGATTCAACAAGAAGGTCATCATTTGGTAGGATTCAACAAGAAGGTTGCGAGGGTGAGGGTGAGAGGCCAGAGTGGTGGTGCACCATGATAGAAAAGCGTGGTTTTCTGTGGCTACGTAATCGATAAATTATTAAAGGATCTATCAGTCAATTATATTAAACATGTTTAAAATACTAAACAAATGGTAGGGATCGACGCTAGTGATTTCAATCAATTTGTTAAATCATAGAAAAATGATCACCGACATTAATCACAATAAAGATATAAAATTATAAAGTGAATTAACAATAAAATAATATTAAACTACAAATAAAAAATATTTTCGTCATCCTCAGATTATTTAATTATTTTCAGAAATATCATAATAAGTTAACAAATCCCATGCTTTTTAAATCAGTTCACTTTAAAAAATAAATTTTCGCCGTAAAATGATGAATTATTTATATGGCTCTATTTTGCAAAAAAATTCGCCTCAAATACTTTGGTTGACGTACAACTTTGCACAGATAATAAAAATTTGGCTTTTTTGCTTTCATGTACATATCTGATGTAGTTACTTAGAATTAAAGAGGGTTGTAGAGTAGTAAAAAAAAGTGTAGCTTATTGGTCTCGTGGTTGGACTCTCGCCTCGTGACCCAAAGGTCGCGGGTTCAAACCTCGCTCCAGACCAGCAAGTTAGTCCTATTTTCATAGCACAAGCGTTCAGCTTAGTTTGAAAATAGTAAGAATATTGATGTGACACGCATTCTGTGTTCGCATCTCTATTTTTAAAAAATTATAAAACAATAACGAACAAGATCAGAGATTTGTATAGTTGATGGAAATCTGGAAATCTGAAGGAGCAAAATCGTGAGAAAGGGCGTATGTAGAATAACCTCCAAACCGAGCTGAAAAGTCACTTTTTGTCGTATTTCCGGTCGTTTTTTTTTAATTGAGGTGACAAAGTTGTTGGCAATAAACCTCAGAAGGGGTTACGCTGCTCTGAAGCAATTCCTAGTATTATTACTAGTACTATTCCATTCATGCCTTTAATTCTTCAATCCAAATTCTTTGTAAAACTCAAACGACAATAAAAATGCTTCAATTTTTGCAATGACCCAATATATTTCCACCTTAAATATTCAATAATATTTACTTTCAAAAGTAAATAAATCATTCAGCATCTGAACTGTCTCGTTTAAATAAGAAAAATAGTTCAATGTTATCGTGCTTGAATACCGATTAAGGGTCTGCAGGAACTCCGGAATTACTTATAAAAATTTGAGCGCATCCCATACAGATATTCCATTAGGGGGCATGACGAGTGTCAATTAAATCCGTGATACGCGTCGCATCCCGGCCTCGTAAGCCCAACTCTGAGACGCCGAATAGGATACGTGACGTGTGTGAAAAATTCGTTTCGGCGGTACCTACGTAGCAGGTAGGGGCCCTGTGGATCTAACGATTCGCTTCACATTTTTACTATTTGCATACACAAATTACATTTCCCGTCCCCGCCTGGTCGGAGTGACAGATGCGCCTTTATTTGCCTTTTTGTCACCGCCCGGCGCCCGTAACTAAGTTTGGTAAATAGCATTTCCTCTCCGGTGCGCCACTCCAGGGAAGTCTGTTTTGCCTCAAACAGAGGCGGCCGAATTAAAAGCTAGGCACTCACGACCCACTTCGGTGATTACTTTTGGAAAATAATTCATAGATCTTGCTCTAACAAGCAAGGAGATTTTCGTCATCTATAAACTGGAGGTAGACTAGCGTATTTATAAAGCAGGCATAGGTCGTATAATATTCTGACGTAGGGATGTTTCGAATAATGTAAAATCTGTATTTACGAATACAAATGATCTGTCCTAGTATTTCCGAATACGAATGATGTCCGTGGCCTTATTTATGGTATCACCTTCACCTTATTTTGCACCACGCTGAATAATCTTGCGGAGACTGAATAATTTGTAACCACGCGTAAGCTTCAATCAAACACGAGTCTGTATTTTTATCTAACAGATACCGTGGTACCTCGACATGCGAGTTTAATTTGTTCCGAAACCTTGCTCGTACGTCAATTTGCTCGTATCTCAAAGCAATTTTCCCATTGAAAGGCCTTTAATCCGTTCCAGCCCCCAAAATGCCACCCCAGTTGTTTTTGTTAGGTGTTTTTGAATAAGAAAAATGTTCAAGTTTTTTGTTTGTAACCTTGTGGAAATTCATTTTTAATATTTTTAAAAAATGAGGGTAAACAACATTGTTTTATTCCACTATATTTATTTTGAATTGTTAGAACGTTTTCGGGATTTCTCCCATTGTCAATAACCACACGTTTACAACTAATTTACAAATAATTCGGGACAGAATTTATAGGGATTGGGTGGGTGTATTGGTGGTGGGGGTTGGGGGCGGGGTTAGAATGGACAGGAGTGGGGAGGTTATGGGCGGTATCTGTATGTTAATTATATTTTTATTATTTATTTTATTATTATTTATTTCTAAAATCTCTAAGATGTCCATCTTTCTTCCTTTATTGCACTCATATAATAATTTCGAATCAAACTTATGTCCCTCCATTCTGGCATGCTCTGCCATTTCTGAATTTAAACTAAAGTTTTTTACGGCTCTTTTATGTTCCTCGAGTCTTTCCTTTATTTTTCTCCCACTTTGTCCGATATAAACCGCGTCGCAATCTCCACAACTTAATTGGTAAACTCCGCTTTTATTTTCATCTGAGATTTTTGACTTATTGTTTAATAAAAAACTTTTGATACTATTTTTCGTATAGAACGCGGGTTTGAACTTTTTGTCTTTGCATAAATTTAATAGATCCGTTGTAAGTTTTCCAACATATATTATTTTTCTCCAAGGTTTATTTTTATCGTTGGCATTTGGTGTTTTGTTATATAAGTATGTGTATATTGCTGTTTGTGTTTCTTTCTTTTTTATAATATTATTTATGGTTTTTTCTCTATAGCCGTTATTTTTAGCAATGTTAATAATTGTTTGTTTTTCTTTCATATAATTTTCTGGCTTCAGTGGAATTGATAACAATCTATGAACCATTGAATTGAATGCAGCCATTTTATGTGCAGTGGGGTGATATGAGGTCGCGTGTATGATTGTATCTGTAAAAGTCTCTTTTCTGTATATTTGAAAAAAATTACCAGAGATACGTCGATGATATTTTCTTCACTTTTACTGGAACAGAACGGCAATTAAAAAACCTGCTTACATTTTTTAATTCTCAACACCAAAAAATACAATTTACATGTGAGATTGGAAAAAACAACACACTTAACTTTTTGGATATAACAACAACAATTGAACAAGATAAATTCATTTTTCAAATATACAGAAAAGAGACTTTTACAGATACAATCAAACACGTGACCTCATATCACCCCACTGCACATAAAATGGCTGCATTCAATTCAATGGCTCATAGATTGTTATCAATTCCACTGAAGCCAGAAAATTATATGAAAGAAAAACAAACAATTATTAACATTGCTAAAAATAACGGCTATAGAGAAAAACCATAGATAATATTATAAAAAAGAAAGAAACACAAACAGCAATATACACATACTTATATAACAAAACACCAATGTCAACGATAAAAATAAACCTTGGAGAAAAATAATATATGTTGGAAAACTTACAATGGATCTATTAAATTCATGCAAAGACAAAAAGTTCAAACCCGCGTTCTATACGAAAAATAGTATCAAAAGTTTTTTATTAAATAATAAGTCAAAAATCTCAGATGAAAATAAAAGCGGAGTTTATCAATTAAGTTGTGGAGATTGCGACGCGGTTTATATCGGACAAAGTGGGAAAAAATAAAGGAAAGACTTGAGGAACATAAAAGAGCCGTAAAAAACTTTAGTTTAAATTCAGAAATGGCAGAGCATGCCAGAATGGAGGGACATAAGTTTGATTCGAAATTATTATATGAGTGCAATAAAGGAAGAAAGATGGACATCTTAGAGATTTTAGAAATAAATAATAATAAAATAAATAATAAAAATATAATTAACATACAGATACCGCCCATAACCTCCCCACTCCTGTCCATTCTAACCCCGCCCCCAACCCCCACCACCAATACACCCACCCAATCCCTATAAATTCTGTCCCGAATTATTTGTAAATTAGTTGTAAACGTGTGGTTATTGACAATGGGAGAAATCCCGAAAACGTTCTAACAATTCAAAATAAATATAGTGGAATAAAACAATGTTGTTTACCCTCATTTTTTAAAAATATTAAGAAAAATGTATTTATTGATTATTTAATGACAAACATTGTATAAACACATAATAAAAGAGATTGCAAAGAAATAAACTGGTTTTATACAGTGTTACTTTCGCTTAATTTTCGTCACTGTTTTTCTCTTCACTGGTCTTTTTCGCCACGCTTTCCTCACTTTCACCTGCAGGCCGTTTTAAAAAAACATATCCAAGGAGGTTTGTTTCTTCCTCCCTTTCAGAATGCTGCGGAAATGAGCTAGGCAAGTATCATTAAAAGCTCCGATGCACGACCAGTTGCAACTTTTCCGGGTGTTTATTTTCCATGAACTGCACCTAACGAGTGCACTCGTATCTCAAAAAAGTCGTATGTTAGGGCACTCGTATGTCGAGGTACCACTGTATTTTGAACGTAACATACTTTTCAGTAATTCATTCACGTAATTGATTGTTTTTGTGGTCAAACTGTGATCACAGTATGTTACTGATAGATGTTGAAAAATATGTAGTGTAATAAAAATTCACAACTTTGATTTGGATTTGTCAACTTCAAAATAAATAATTTTTTTAAATAAATAAATTTTTTTAATAACCAAATTAATTAAACAATTAGAAAGACAAAGAGAAAAATCTAATTCACCAAAAAATATTTGGCTACTACCGGGATTCGATCTCGGGTCACCTCCTTTCTTTTCTTTTTTCGATTCCCCCCTGTCTGAACAAGCACTAATACTCAAAAATATACATATGCATGTTTATTTTAGAGCAGGTCGAAGACATTTGTAATTGGGATAATCTTAAATAATGTATCGTTCCTGATGTATCATATACCCATTAATCTGTTAGTGTCTCTAATATAAAAATATATAAAAAAAATTAAAATTAAAATCATGTGTTGATTTACCTGCACCGTGCTTTTATTTTTTAGAGATTTCTTGCCACAGGGACGCGGACAGCGCATGTAATCGTTGTCAATAGCGAACTTTATATTTAACACACTTTCCTTGGATGACATTAATCATATATCTAAGAGAATCAACGCGGAAATGTTCTTAGTTAATCAAATAAAAACTCTGAGGTAGTCCTTATGCTTAATGTATATAGATACTTATTTGGTGAGATTGAGATCGAGACTGTTATTGCTCTTGTAAACTAAAAATATCTAGATTAATTATCTCACGTGAGCAGCCTACTGAATACATGACTCACTTTTTGAGCAAAAACACCGAGAAGGTGCCAGTCCTGATACTCGCATATTTATCAAGTAGTCGGAAGTTTGGGCCTCGTTCTAGGATACAGTTTATATTGTTTTGAAAATAGTAAGGTCATTAATGTAGCACATACGAGTAAGCATTGATTTATCTATATTTTCAAGAATAGTCAGTAGGTATGTCAATGACTTACCCTATGAAATTCATTATCATATCGCCGGTCCATGCGTAAGCTCAGACATCTGCCAAAAATTAATTTATCACTTTTTTGTACCAATACATAGAAAATAAATACTCTTTATCGCGATAAAAAAAATGTTTCTACTTTTTTATGAAAAAAATTGACGTACAAAAAGCGGTCAAATGCCGTCCTTCAAGAATTCATTTTTGTATACGTCTTAATTTACATAGGTGCCTGCGATATGAATTACAAAATACTCAAAGTCTCTATGTGAGCAAATGTCGTAAATGAAATAATTTAAAAGAAAATAGCTAGCCTGGAAAAGAGATATTTGAGAAAAGAGATACTATGGCCTGCTTCTCTTAATACAAAAGCCAGGTGACAGAGCGCACGCTTAGTATGCTAGTGTCAGTGCAATCTTACTTTAATAGGTACTTTAAATTAATCTTTTGATTTCAAAAAGATTTCTTATTTACCGGTATCGATTCCGGCACCGGTAAGTATGAAAATGAAAGCACAAGTTAAAAGTGAGAGAGAATATATAAATGTTATGATATTTTTCTACGCGCTTGTTTCTAATACGTGAAAAACGTTACAAGAATGCTCGCTAAGAAAAATTTTCTATGTTGAAAGTTATAGGATTATGTCGTCTCAAGAGTGATATCTGTATTTCTATATGTCGAACCTATTAAGATTTATTTCAACAAATGTCTTTAACTCAATTAAATCGTTCTTCTTAACGGCTGTTTTTTACTCTTTTTTTACTCTACCTAAATGTTCGGGAAAATTATTTTTAATGAAACAAATTTTACGGCCTAGTTGTAATTTTAGAAAAAGGAATTTTCCGAGTTCATACGCCGGTTATAACCAAATATTTTCTGTACATCTTTCTAATTGATAAACTTATTTGTTTTAAATAAAGTACTTTCATTGCATGCTTAGAGAGGTCATAAGTATGTATGTAATTTTCAGATGTCACATATTACGGTTGCGGAAGATTGACTGAAACAACATGCTTAGGTTATCTTTAATTAAAACAGAAGATTAAGCGGTGCTTACCCGTTCTAATTGGATATTTCCCCGTCATAAGGGCCGCTCTGGAAGGTGTGCATATGGGCTGCGTGTAGTAGTTGTTGAGTATAATGCCATTGTAGCACAGGGCGTCGATGTTGGGCGTGGGAATCTGATTTGACCCGTGAAAACCAACATCGTTCCATCCCTAAAACATATATAACAGTATTAGTAAGAATAATGTACCTGGTGGTATTAATATTTTTAAAAATTGTCAAATGTAAACTTGTTTTCTCTTCTCTTTACTCAAGAATTCATTTGGCTGATTGTATGTAGTAGCTCGTTTCAAAAACATGTAATATTTATTTTTGATTGTTCGAAGAATTTTTTTTTTTCTGAATGAAGGTTTGAACTTTGTGGTGACATTATTATTAAAATAAAACACAAATAAGAACAATGTTATCTATTTTAATTTTAGTACAAAAACAATCCTCGAAACATGTAGATTTTATATCTAATAAAGTGGTGAAAAAAAAAGAGATTTGTGTTTTATTTTAATTTATTTTTGTATTAAATGGTAATCAGCCATATTCTGAAATATGAAATATTGCTTTTTCGGTATCTTGACAGTTATTGTGTACATTTTAATGCCGTCAATTTAGTCGTCTTATGTTTGACAGGTTTAAAATGAACGAATTCAATCATAAACGATCGTTAAGTTAACCAAAATTTGTGAATGACTTAACGTTTGTTTACATTTTAAAGCTTTCTGATTGATTGAATTCACCAATTTCAAACCTGTCAAACTTAAAACGAAAAAATTGACGACATTACAATGTTATACAATAATTGTCTGTATAACAGAAATAGCAATATTATTAAGTTTATTTCAGAATACGGCCGAATATCGGGAAACTCGTAGAAATTAGAATACGCAAGACACATAGAGCTAAAGTATGCATACGTTACGTATTTTACGTTTTTTCTGACGCCTTGCATATACAGGGTGTAACAGAACTGGTCCACAATACTTTACAGGTAGATTTCTGCCTTGACTATGAGTTGAAAATGTTCAAGCAACCATGTTAAGGAGATATGCATGTTAAAGAGTTATTTTTATAAAATTATTATAAAGAGATATTTTTTTCAATATTTCTGACTTATTTTTTGCAAAACGTTAGACTATCATTACAGTAACCTATATCTAAGACGATAAGTTTCCAAAAATCTTCCAATTCCAATTGCAAATTTTTCAGGGTTTTTATTATTTTATTTATTTTTTATTGAAACGAATGAATTTTTCCTAATCGATATAAGTTACCGTGGTGATAGTTCAACTTTTTGTAAATAATGAATCAGAAATATTGAAAAAAAATGCAAACTTTGATATTGCATAACTTCATAACTATTGATTGGGTGCTTCAACATTTTCGACTCATAATCAAGTTAGTAATCTACCTGTAAAGTATTATTGACTAGTTCTGTTACATCCTGTATAATAGAAATTTTAGAGTTAATTAAGTGTTTTATATCCATGTACGGAGAAAAATGGTATACGGATTTTTACACACAGAATATTTATTTTTATCAAATATCTTTTATATTCCAAGTAGGTAGCTCAAATATTGTGTACACGTATAGAGATGTCTCGAAAATCAAACAATTTTTGGAGATATTGGCACTTTCATGAATTTCGTGAAAATCGACACTTTCGTTCAGTTTTTCGAGTGCCACGGTTACAAAATTCCAATTATAAAATTCTAATTTTTGATACATGACCCTGAATACCCCTGCTGCTGGATCATAATCCAAAACAAAACTATACATTTGAAAAAAAAACATTTTTTACCCCATTCATGCGTTGATTTTTTTTCGTAAATTAGAAATAACGTTAGTTACATTTTACTGAAAGTATTTTTTTCTAATGAAGCACGTCTACATATAATATTACACTGTTTTTATCACCATCATCATCATCATCCCCTTGTCTAAGTAGGGTCGGGGACCTAAAGACTTAACAAGGTGCTTCCATATTCCCCTGTCTTGCGCTGCTTCCGCATGAGTCAACCAGTCTAGACCCATTCTGTTTTCATACACATTTTTTTGTTGATTCTCCCAGGTTAATCTGGGGCGACCCACCAGCCGTCTTCCTTCCGGAGTTGCCAATAGGATTCTTCTTAGTATTCGTTCCTCTGCCATTTTGATCCTCATTTGTGATTTTTGTATGGGCAGAAGTAGGAGATCCATGGCGAGCGTGTGCCTTGTGTCGGCACTTCTCACCTTGTCCATCAGTGTGACTCCCGCTACCCTCCTTAGAAAACTCATCTCGGCAGCCTGGATACGTGTTCTCACTCTCTCCGTCTGGATATAAATTTGATGGTCATATATTAGGATGGGCCTGTATACATATTTGAAAACAGTTTTGTCTTGAAACTAAGCTCGGTTTTTCTTATGTATATATTTTCTTACATATATTTTCTTATCACCGCAGTATATTGAGAACGTAGCACGCCGGCTGCAGCTCCGATTCTTCTATCTATTTCACTTTCCAGCCTCCCGTCGCGTCGCTAGAAAATTTCATCCCAAAGTATTTGAATTTTTCGACTTGCTTCAGCAGCTGCTCTTGGTCTCTTACGACCACAAAATCTGTTTTGGCAGTAATATCATAATAATTATATAATAATATAATAATAATAATATATAATTAAGGCGCCAGCCTCACTATATCATCCGCGAAAACTTAAGTTATTAGTTAACTCCTATTTCCACATCTCCAACTATCACGGCCCTTGCTCTTTGGCTTTTTCGGCTTACCCTGTCCATATAAAGGGTCAACAAGATTGGCGAAAGTGGGCAACCTTGTCTCAATCCTATTCCAACATTGAACTCCTTCGATATTGCGTCATTTATTCGTACGCAGTTTTTGCAATCCTTATACAAGGATTGAATTGCTTTGAGAAGGTCTCTCTCGATTCCATAACATTCCAGCACTGTCCTAAGGATATCGCGCGGTACCATGTTATATACTTTCTCCAGGTCTTAATATTTTTTCCATATTCCCAGCTTTTCTGGACAGTTTTTTGCAATGTAAACTGAATTCGAATGACGTAACACGAAGTTACGGGGACAGACAGACAGTTTGTTTGATTTAAAAAATCAATCTGTGAATTAGAATATTAAAATTGATTGAATTTTTATTAAAATCATTGTTATGAGAATATTTATTGTATAATGTGAGTATTTTTAACAAATCAGGTTCAGAGTCAGAGACCTGTGAAGGCTAAATAGTGTTGAGGTCGTGCAATATGTTATATTATCGCTGTGTTCATCATACATGTTGAGTTGAATCGATTGCGATATGTTGCACATAATTTCCATCTCGTATAGACCTTCTGCAACCATTCCTGGCATTTGAGGGCATTGTTTATTAGAAACCGTCTGTATAGTTTCTTCTACTTCCTCCTAGAAGACCTGTCATCAGGGTCAGTAGGACATTAAAATTAAATGGATTTATTTAACGTTGAAAATACAGTGGTTTTAAGGGGTCACGCCAGCCAGGGCTTAGGTAGAAATTAGGTAGAAACTGGTTAATTTTTTGCAAGTAGGTGGTGAAATTTTTTATGTTTTTTTTTTGTTGGCACTCGTCAAGGTCATATCTTACTATTATTTTAATTGGAAAAAGAATGGCCTTGACATGTCCATTTCCGTGGAGCTCCTCCGCCGTGACTGAAATGCACTTTTCCCTCTTGCACACTTATTAAAGACAGTAAAGAAGATATCGGATATGGCGCATTACAGATATCTCAATTCTTAATAAGTAGGTACATGATCTTATTTTGTGTCTCATACAAACGTGGACCGGGAAAATTGCATCACAGTCACCGAGGAGTAGCTCCACGGAAATGAACGTGACTCGGTCATTTTTTTTTCTAAAATTTTCCTATAAAATAATAGTTATATACCGTAAGGCGATCATCCAACAATGCGCAAAATTCTTTTTTTTTCTCACAGCTTCTCTTGCATATTGTAACACAATGCAAGAGATCCTGTGAATTGAAATGCAATAAATTGAGAATAATTGATTAGTTCCATGTATTCAAAATATTTACATATCTTTCTAAAATGACACAAACTTTGTTATTTAATCCATTAATAAATTGCCAAACCAATAATGTTTTAGAAATGTAGAAAATTGCTTCATTTTGTGGGCTCTTTATGACTGTATGGGCTTGTGACATGTAATAATAATAAGTGACTATTATCATTAAATAACATTATATCAAAATATCGCAAGATTTGTAAACGCCCCAAAAAAAGACTTTTTATACACGATTTTCCATATAAATAGCTTCATCTCTGTGAGACATCTCGTAATTTATCTTTAATAATTTGAATTTCGTAATGGCCAAAAGCAGATATTTAATGTAGGTATTTTTAAATGTAACAACTCAAAGTCAATTTTGAATGTACTCATTAACAAATTACATCAGAAAAATGTCGAGAGATATGGTAATTCGACTACCTACTTCATTATAAGGTGAACGTAATATTTATTATATAATTTACATATTAAGTTCATGAACGTACGTATTACATCTTGTATTATTCATAGGAAGTACTCATTATATATTAATCTCTTTGAAAATAGCTATATTGTTTTGATGAAATTGAAAACAAAAGATGTTTTCCGGACAAAAGCATTTTTTATTGAGAAATGGCCTTACTCCGCGACGGCAGATAGAATCGCGAAGGGAAATAAAAAATAAACGAAAACATTTAAAATGATAACCTTGCGTGTCGGCAGTCTAGGAATGATAAATTTCGTGGCAATGGTGAAAATGGCTAATTACGCAATCAAAACGTACTTATTTCACTCGGTACTAAATGCTACAAACAAACGAAGGGACCGGCTAATGTAATTCAATGTACACAGAAAAAAGCGAATTGTAGTAATTGCAGGGCTTATCGTTTCATTAGTCGGAGATCTATGCCAATTGTTGTTCGGTATAACAATGGGTTTAATAACGAATTTTCGTATTGCGATATCGCGGAAATAGGTACAAGCAGTGATTTGAATGAATCTAACAGAGGCTCACGTAATAGGTGGAATCAGCTCGGCATTCCTTTAAGACTCTTTGGTCTCGGTGTATTTTACGGTCCATAGAGCATATCGTATGCATACTAATTTTTAAGTAGTTGAATTAATAATAAATTTTGGAACATATTTGGAACTTTGTTAGAATTAAACATTTTGAAGCAAATTAATAGTCCACTATAAAGATCGACTGTTCACAGTTAGAGCAATTTCTGTCAATGCACCATCTGTAAATAGGCATTATGACAATATTAAAGAATTAAAGATTACGTGATTTTAGAAAAGAAAATATTTTGAAAGGATTCTAAAAATTGATCCAGTTTTAATATACACATTGAGATTAATAAGATTTTCAATTAAACAAAAGTATAAAATTTTGCAATCGGCCATTTTAACTGAAACACCGATCAGAGCGAATGACGTCACGCCTAAGTAACCGTCACCGTGTCTCTTGAACTGTTGTCATAGACACAATACAATGCCTACTTAGACTTGACGTCACGTAGACGCCATGACACCTGCGGGCGTTTTCGCGCGAAATTAAAAGTAGGTAGATGAAAATGAAATTATTTGCGTAAATTCTTAGTTTATTACTGAAATAATGTTATTTTCGGTCATAGTATTTGTGTACCTACATTATAGAAGGTTATTTCAAAATGTGTCATCATGCCTATTGAAACTATGCAAGTGTTCGACAAGTGCAATGTTCGATATATCTTCAGCACGTATAAAAAAAGTCAATATCAGACGCGTTCAACCTCAGCAGTCATGCCTATTGTATATATATAAATGACTATTTTAGTTATTTAGGGGACTGAAACATTCCGTTTAACGCTCTTCAACGCCTCTCAAGCTTACTCATACGAGTATAATACTTAAATATTCAATATAATATATTATTGTTAGTCTAAAGGTACAATAAACACAATTCTCGACTTAATTGGACATATCTCATATTTATACCTACACGTGAGTAAGCACACATCATCGCGCTGAAACAATTGTAAATTAAAAAAATTAAAAACCAATATTTGGTATATGTTAATCGATATTTGATAATTACTACCAATTTATATATACATACTTTGTTGTCATCTGCCTTAAATTTACCAACAGACTGTAGAATGAAGGCTTATCGTTTGAGTGGAAGGAAAGTAACAGAATATATATAATTTAAATATAAATAGACAGAAAGAAGTAGGAAATAGAGGCTCACCTCAAAGTTTAATTAATTCTAATGTTTCCAAAACTCACTCTGCACACTCTCCGCCAAAAAGAAACCTAATGACGATTTTGTGTCATTTAACGACGGAATCTTAATGAATAATTAATTGAAATGCTCGATATCAAACTGGCACGAGACTGGGGCGTCATCAAAACCAGATGAAGGTAACCTAGAAAATTTGGCTGATTTACAAATTACCCTTAATTATCTATATGTTAATTGTCCCAAAAATGATGCTCATAGTGCGTGTTTTTCCATTGCCAGCATAAAAAAATCCTATGATTTTTTTTAAAGAAACGAGGCTTAACAGTTCATTTTAAAATACATAGATATAATTTAATATGTAAATATTATATGATCATCCGCACCGCATCCGTCCTCTACCTTCGCGGGTAAAGGTCGTCCTCCTGATGACGTTGAATAAGTTTTCAACGAAACGTCGAGAATCGTCTCTCGGAATAACATACGGTTCGTATAAAATATCCACAACCAGTTATAGTTAAATATTATGTCTAACAACCGTAATAACAATGTTAGCTCTTTAATAATCCAATTTTTTGCCCAAAGAATGAACGCGCTTAGTTGGCTTGGATGTATTTGGATTATTAGAAGGTCTAATGTTTACATACAATTGAATTGATTGTATTTTTAATGATGAAGGTGGTTTAGATATAAATGAACATTTTAATTTACCAGTTGAATTTTCATACAGTATAATAAAAGGAAATTATTATTCTTCATAGAAATTTATCCGTTGGTGATGACTTAATCAAGGGATTGTTGAAACTGGTTGTTTTACACAAAATATTGTATTCATTGAGAATTTAAATTATTTTTTAATTTTACCTTATAATTTCAATTCTTTAGTTTATTTATATGCTTTTGATAATATTTTGACGATAATTATCTTTAAAAACTCTAGGTGAACATACCTATAGGTATAGCGTGTATCAGTTTCCTAGTATGCAGTAAAATCCCGTTAATTCGAACCCCGATAATTTGAAATTCCCTATAATTCGACATTTTCTAATAATAAAGTCCCAAATGTTAATTTTTAAATAGATTTACCCCGTTAATTCGAAAATAACGCGGTAATTCGTAAATTAAATTTTTAAAGTATAAATTAGACTAATTTGAAAAAAGATTTTGAGTTTTTCGCAAGTGAAAATAGTAAATATGTCAATATTGGGTAGCTAAACAATTGTGTTTGCTGCACAGCAAACACAATTGGCCGCGCAGCGGCCATAATTGGCCGCGAATCGGCCACAATAGCAAAAATGAAAATTTTAAATGTTGAAAATGTGAAAAATAAATGCGTATGTTATGAAATTCATATTATCTAACCCAAAAATCACAAATTCCTTACGTAATATGAGCTGACATCATCACTGCATACGGGTATGTTTTATCACGGTATGCTGAAGGTTAACCTACATCCCTACATGTGACTACACAGTACTGATAGGTTATAAGTCACTGTAGATTTTGTACCAATCGCAAATTCGTTCGAAGCACTGGAGTACCAAAGTACTTCGTTAACCTATTGGGCACAGCGCAAGGAATTCGATTCGCCCTTTTGAATATACTGAAGGAATGTTGACAGAGAAATTTTGTTGTTGAAGCGTTGATAAGAGTAGTTATGATGTACCTTGTCTGTCGGTATTTCAACCAAAAATATAGTTATTTTCTGCTCTGGACTACCACGGCGCAGTACGGTGAGTTCATTTTTACTTCCTTTCTTTTAACTCGTGGCGTCTGCTTGCTTGACGAAAAAACTTTGGATCGATTTTTAACCCTTTTCCCGTGATCCAATCGAGCTGAAATTTTGCAATTAGACTCGTGGTGACGATCAAAAAGATGTATCAAATTTTTGTTAAAAAAATAATAATTATAGTATAATTTTGGATTTTTCAAATTTTTAATGGTATTTAATGGAATCTCCATACAACTTAGTAAGTTGTATGGAGATTCCGACGCTTGGTAGACACAAAACCCGAAAATGAGAAAGGGAGTATTGTAAAAACTTGGTTTTTATGGGTTAATTTTTTACTCCCTTTCTTTTAACTTGTAGCGTCTGCTTGCTTGACGAAAAAAGAAAAAACTTTGGATCGATTTTTAACCCTTTTCCCGTGATCCAATCGAGCTTAGTTTTTAAGTTTAGTTTTTTCTTAGTTGATTTACAATTGGAATGGCAGCAACGCTAAAGTAAGCGCAATATCTTGAGGGTTTCAATCACTATAACTTATAGCACATTATGAAAAAAAAAAAAATTAAAATCTATAAATCGATGTGTATTTTTTACAATCTTTTCCACAATTCGATAACGCTTAATAAGCAAAATAAGTTGTTAATACATATACCAACTACATATGTACATACTTAACACCAATTTCATGATAATTACATTAAATTTCATTTGTTTAAATTTTATTTTTGGCACTATAAAAAGCGACGAGACCTAATAACTGTAGCGAAATACATGTTAAAAATACCAGGCTTGTCTTTTAAGTCTCTAATTAACCATTCTCCCCAAAAAAAACTTACTCTCGTGCTCTTGTATTCGGATGAGGATAGAAGAGTCTTATAAAAATTACAAATATTAAATCAATAAGAAATGTACTAAATAGAATAGTAAAACAGAATATATTAATTTCACATGCAAGACCAGTATTAGAAACAAATTCAGTTGTATGGAGCCCTCAATATGCTGTTCATGTGTCACATTTAGAGAGAACACAAAATAAATTTCTCCGTTTTATCAATTATAAACTTAATTTACCATCAACACATATTGATTATAACTTTTTAAGATCATTTTGCTCTCTTGATAAATTGGAAATAAGAAGAATTGTAGCTGATCTCGTCTTTTTTCACAAAATAATTAACGGGAACATCGACTGTCCACAACTGTTGGAACGAATCTGTTTGCGAGTTCCATCCCGAGTAACCAGAAATTACGCAGGGTTTGCCTTGGAAGCTGCGACAACTAATTACTTTTTTAATTCACCACTTCAAAGGCTTCCCAGACTTGTTAACAGATTTGAACAGTTAGACGTTTTTTCCACAAATTTAAATAAATTCAAACATACAATTCGCAATATTCTTAATCAACAATGAACTTTCCTCTATGTCTAAAAATAATCCTCAAATATATGTAATTATCACTCTTTTCTTGTATTCTTATCCTATAAAAAAAAAAATCTTAATTTATATTTCTGTAATTATCGCTAATCCTATAAAAAATATGATGTATTTATAGATTTATGAAATTATGGATTCTGTGTTTAAGATTAGTTGTAGAGCTCTTTTTATATTTCTGTTATTATGTCATTTTATATTTCTTTATATGACTTTTTTTATTTTCTTTTTATATTTCTCATTACCGACATGTATTACCCAATGTTTATGTAAATGCTCTGATGGGCGTATATATACTGGAATAAATAAAATAATAATAAAAATGCTTACCATATCATCCGCGATGATAAAAATGATGTGTGGCTGTCCGGAAAGTGTGGGGACGGCGTCTCCGAGGGATGCTGCGAGGGTCGCGAACACTACAAATCCGAGGAGAACTCGGATGATCATTTTATTCCTGGAAAAAATAACATTTGTGAAAAAATCTTTACGGAACCAAATCGGCAACGGTACAGGTAACAAAATCGTTTCATTAGTAATGTGATCCGTTCGCTGAGTTTCACCTCGACAACTTTTATCTCACAATAAATAATGAAATAACATTTCCGATTCCGTTCGATTTCGCGACGTAGGCGCAGGTCAATAAATTATGTAGTTTTGTAGTTTTATTCAAGTTGGTACGCATGCTAATAAAAGTTCATATTTATCGTCTGGTATATATTTAAGTAATTAATAAATATGATATAATAAATTCAATGGACATGAAAATATTTAGGTAATACCGAAAAAATTTAATAAACTTTGTAAAAGTAAATATAAAGAGGGACATTAAAGAAAAATTAATGGAATTACTTATCAATAAAAATGATTTATGTAACTGATTAAGTGAGGTATTATCTTGGTCAAACAAAACTTTGTTAATTTATTATAATCATTAATTTATCCAATATTATATAATAATAAATTAAGTATATTATATATATAGATATATTATCTGTATTATTTACATATTATGTATATAATACATACATTATTGTCTAAAAAATCATTGTTTATAAATAAATAAAAATAATAATTTCAGAAACGCTTATTGTATTATCCTAATATATGTAGTATATTCAGCAGTATTGATGCTGAGAGTGTTTTTTGAGGTTATTGTTGATGTTTATAGCGTTAAATTTGTGGTTGGAAATAATAATTTGTATAAAAAAATTACCAAAGTTGTGTAAACCACAAAATTAATTTCTTTGCAAAAACAAAAATAAATACATACTCTTGAATTCCGTTGAATATAATTAAAAATATTGTTTAAAATACACTGTGTATAAATATTTTACAATAATATTTTTGACCGCATTTAATATTTATTATTTCTGAAGTTGTAACAGGTTTTTATGCTTAATTTTTTCCCTGGATTGTGCAATAGATTTGTTTGTTTGTGGCACAAGATAGAGGCAATTCGAGACTCTTCAAGTGGGGATTTGTTATTATAAAAGTTTTTTAATATTATATCATATAGGTATCATGTTCATCAGATCTAACGTTAATTGAAGAGTTGATTTGAAGTATAACGAAAAGACGAAAAGGGTATCGACAGCTTAGAGTCAATTCGACGTAACATCAAGAACATAAGAATATTCTGGAATTGAGGAAATTAATTTCAAGAATTAAATATTGGTACACATTTGTCATCAATTCATACACCTGGCATAATTTTTTTAACGAATTAACACAGCAAATTATTTTGGTATCGTTAAAACCATATTTCACGATTTGATAAATTTGTTGTTACACCGAATTGACCAACTCTGCAGAACATCACATTATGAACAAATCTCAATACAAATTTTTTGGGCAAGCTTAAGAAATCTAATATTTTACTGTATTTTATGTTTTAAAATATGTTTAATTTTTAAAATGTTGTACGACCACTTATTAATTCTCAGTTGTGTTTCAACGCAGCATAATTAGTTACCGATAAAATGTTTTAAATCTGTTAATATCCGCGTGAATCAAAAGAAATTATGGAGGAAAAATATACAGAATATACCCGTCACACCGTAGGAATAGCTGTGTGTGGCGACTAAACAAATCACATTGCAATTATTTCCATAGCGAAGATGGTTATTAATTATTTTAATGCACGTTCATGTTTAATTATCCTAATTCAGATTGTGAAAACCCACGTGGATAAGACTTACAAATAGTAGTTATCAACTCAACAATTAGTAGTTGTCAACGTACAAAGGGTTGTTATCGAGAATGCGGAATATTCTTTTATATAATTAATAAAAATAACTTAGTTTTCACCATTTTTGTATTGAAAATATTAACACGTTTCAGAGCCCATTGTCCCTTCTTCAGGATACAATTGTATACTAAAAAAATTTAATTCAAAAATCGAAGTATAGACAATCAAAATATTAAAAAAATTACATATGGAAAATAATAAAGTACCTACTTAACATATTTGTAAACAATAGTTTAAAAAAATCTCAATTGTCATTCAACCAGCTAATAATAAATTTAAAAAATACATATTAAATAATAAGGATAAGGATAAGTTTTAAAGAAAATCGGGTGTTTATAAATTGATTTGTAATGATTGTGATTATTTTAACATAGGAAAAACGTGTAGAAATTTTGAAGTTAGAGTTAAGGAACACTGAGTGTTTAAATAGCAATAATTATTCTGAAATTGTTAACCATCTTTTGGCTATGGATCATTCTTTCGATATTAATAAGGATTTACAAATTTTACATACAGAATTACAGTTTGATAAATAAGAAATTTTGTAAATAAGAAAAAGTGTTAAAAGTAAATTGAATATTATAAATAACCAGGTCCTTTTTACAAATAGTTATCTTTTAAATTTAATTTCATGTTAAGTAGGTACATTATTATTATTCATTTTCCATATATTATTTTTTTAATATTTTGATTGTCCATACTTCGATTATTGAATTTAATTTTGTTAGTATACAATTGTATCCTGACGAAGGGGCCATGGGCTCTGAAACATGTTGATATTTTCAATACAAAAGTGGTGAAAACTAAGTTTAGTTTTATTAAATATATTAATAATGTCACACACTATTATTTTGCTGTATTTGAAGAAGGATGTTTTTTCGTTATACATTATCTAATTATTAATGGCACCGCGTTAATTACATGTAAAATAGAATTAGCATATTTTTGCCAAAACTCCCATTAAGTCGAGCTAATACCGAGTTAAATCTGCTTAATATTCATAAATCTCGGAGTGTCTGTATGTGAGAAATGGAATCCCCCAGTAGGAAACAGTTCCCACGACCTCGAGTAGATCCGCATTTTGGCATTGGGCGATTGATGTGCTCGCATTATTTTGAAAGTATGGATTAATGTTAATTTAATTGATATCGTTTATTTGTTCACGCAGGCAATATGTTTTTTTCACTCGAGTAATTTTTTTCTTATTTATCCAAATCTTATAAAAAAAATTCTGGCCGCACGTTGATGACGATGCTATGACTGTACAGGATTATTTTAATTAGGTGATGTATTTCTGATCATTAAAATATAATGCTAATTTTTACTCAATCTGTCTATCGAATTAATGGATAAGTTTGAACATGTGTTGGATTTAATCATTTATTTATTTGATAGAATTTTATTTTAATTATTTACCTTCCTAATAATGTTCATAAATTTGACATTGCAGTACCTATGCTTAACTGGCAGACTAATTTACGAAATTAAAATGCAATGCCGCTGAGGTTTTTATCAAAAAAGTCTTATATGTTGCTTCGTCTGCAGTACATATCTTGTAAATAAGAATGATGCATGGTAGATGTTTTCACTTTCCTTCATTCAAATGACAATTTATTTATTAATTAAAATGTATAATTAATTAATAATAATTTATTTAAATAAAATTTCATTAATTAATTAATAATTACGTCCAACCACAAAGTTAATGCTATAAACACAAAAAAATTATATTTATGTTTTTTTTAAGAATTTTAACGATTGACACGCAGTCCAAATTATTTTAAAATTAGGAATGCAACGATTGATTGACTCTTACGGTGTGACCATAAGAGTGATTGGTAGGAATATCATCCTGGAATATCACATGAGTACATACAAGTATTTTTGTAAAAATCATTTTAAATTCATTCGAAAAACATAAATAATGTACACAACATTTTTTTTAAATTCAAAGGTTAATAAATTTAGTCTTTACGCACCCCGTAATATATAAGAGATGACGAATGAGCCAATTCAACTTATTTTTCTTGTTTTTTGTACTTTTGCACATTTGAAGTACAAAATAATTGTATTTCAAATGTGAAATGTGGATTTTTAAGCGGTCGCCATTTTGCTTGGCGAATTTTAACAACAATCGGTGAAAATGACAAAAATATCGTTTACGGCTCTAGCAGCATAAATGTATATATTTTTGTATTTTGCATATAGATCCAATATTAACG
The DNA here is from genome assembly GCA_016648135.1 of Agrypnia vestita. Classification (NCBI taxonomy): domain Eukaryota; kingdom Metazoa; phylum Arthropoda; class Insecta; order Trichoptera; family Phryganeidae; genus Agrypnia; species Agrypnia vestita. Next base: position 59,225 of record JADDOH010000493.1, read on the forward strand.
GTTTTAATTTTTTGATTTCGGATTAGGCGAAAAACCTACCACATCATTGTTTTTCAAATTGTTTATTCGACTACTTGGATTTATTCTTTATGACTCAGGGGTGGTTGTATTAAGTTGGTTTAGTTTAGTTTAGTTAGTAGTAGTTCATATAAAGGATAGATTTTTACGAAAACGGGGTGTTTGATTGGTAGAAAACGCAAAAATCTATGCTCAGGCTCAATGCTCATACTACGGTTAGATAATAAAATAGAGTTAACAATAAAACCAAATTCTCAATACTCGTTTACGTCTAGGACTGTCGCATGGTAGATTTTGTTGCCCTTGAAACCTGCGTACTCTAGGTTTGCGCGGCAATTCGATATTTCGTAAGTCGTTAATTTTTAACTTAGTGTTACTAATTTCTCAATCATAATATATATTATATATTCTGTAAAATGGTATTCTCCCCTATTATGTGTATCTAAAATATTTTTGATTGTATCTAGCTAAATACTAGGACTATACACCAGGGTCTTTAGAAACGCGACGATAATAATCGAAACAATTATGACAAATAATTTGATCAGTCTGACATGCATTTACTTTTTATTGGCTTTGCTATTTTAGAATATCTTATTCTACAATAGAATACATTAAGGAAAGTATCACTTTGCTCATAAATGTGTCCGTATACAGGGTATAACAGAACTAGTGCAGAATCCAAAATGTTCAAGCAGCCATGACCTAATATCAATAGTTGTGATGATATGCGATATCAAAGTTAGCATTTTTTTCAATATTTCTGACTTGTTTTCTGTAAAACGTTGAATTATCATCAAAGTAATCTGCCTATACAGAATATAAAAAAATTATTCGCTTCACTACAACTAACAATTACGCCATTTCTTCGAAGGGCTAGGCAGAGAGAATAGAACGCCATATTCTCCTCTCTTGGCACACCAATTTTGCATCGGCTATATTTATCTATCTTCTCACGCATTCTCTATGGTTGTTGAGGGCATCCTTCAAAATTTGTAGTATCTGATCCTGCCAGGTCTTTCTTATTACTGCAACACTCATACGTTCCACATGAACAAACCATCTCAGCTGTCCTTTATTTATTCTATCTACCACGCCACAACCAGCATTTTTTACGCTTCAATACAACTCAAATAAAATGTTAAAAACCTAGCAGAAATTTAAATTAATATAATATATTAAATAAAAAATATTATAAATAAATACAATAAATTATAATGTATGTTATTGATATTACAATATACTTTTGGTTACGACTCCTAATCATCTGGGCACGTGAGTGAATGCAATTCGGCTTTGAATAATCTGTCCGAAGGCCTTCAGTGATATGATTACATGCCTTCAAAAAACGTAGTATGCGCTATGCATTTTCACACCTAGTAAAAATGATATATCAAAACTATTATTGATTTTATATTTTTGAGGTTTTAAATAATATTTTTATACTTTATAAGTTTCTTTAAACAATATGTAAGAATATACCAGTTTCCAAAAGACAGTAAGTAGTTCAAATGGTTATGGGACATCTCTAATAACCCATTAAAAAATTAATTTATGTTCTCATTGTTGAATGTCTTGTACTTTTCGCGGCACTTTATTGTAGGTTAAACAATTTTTGTAAATAAGCAAAAAAATGTAAGCATGTCGACGTACACCTATTGTCAAATCTGCAAAAATTAGATTTGCGTTTTACCATCTTAAACCTTCCGATTTACTCTGTATTTTCGGACAATGTTACAAACAAAGTTGGATTTTCGTTTCAAAGAAGCATATTGAAAATTTAAAACTTTTTTAACATTATCTGAAAATATAGATTTTTTTTATAGTAAGAAAGTAAAACGAAAATTGAATTTTTTCAGATTCTAGACATAAGGTATACGTTGGGATCTTCGATATATGTACGTTAAAATATATTTTTCACTGTCGTAGTTTAATGGTGTATATAATTATTTTAACTGCTTAATAGCTTTTATTTTTTTAAATATATTTTCTCCCTATGTAGGTATAGTATGCTTCACTATAACTTATATGTAACTTGTAATTTATATGGCGGACCAGGTCTTGCACTTACCACCTGTTGACGCTGGAATAAACATTATTATTATTATTATTCATTATAACTATATCGACGGTCTAATTGGTTAAAATTTAAGCAAATGCGTTAAAATTCATTTTTTAACTAGCCATTAACACAAATCTTTAGACTTATGTGGTAGCTACATTATCATCACAATATGTTGGGTATTTATAGCACAGTGCGCATTTCATTAAAATCATAAAAGTTATATTAAATTTCTAAGTCGTTGCATTTCGGATTACCTACTTGCATTAAGTTGTTTTTCTGGTGATATACTTTGACCATAGGCTCCGTTTAAACTACTGTCTATGAATCCGTGAACCAAGCATAAAGATGTTACACATCAAAATTTTCAAGAAAATTTATTTATTCCCACTAGCAAAGAAAAACTTGATATTGTGTGGAAAAAAAACAAAACAGTGGTTTCGAACCAAAAAGATAGGTAGGTATATTTGAAAAGTATATAGCTAACTATAAAAGCCGATTTTATTTATATTTTTCCTTGAGAGATATTATTAAATCGCTTCATTTAGGATAAAATTATTTTTCGACCAAATATTTCTTTGTCAATAAACCAAAGTCATTAATTTTAATTCAACATAACCTTAATTTTTCCAATTTGACATTTTCTCCGATGCCTTACGTCAAAGTTGAATCTGCCGAATAAAATGAATAAATTCTTAACATTTTTTCATTTCTACTTCCTATTGCGCGTTTCCGTCGTCGCATTCACGAAATTACTCCCATAAACCGAGCGTGAATATGTTACACATGAAAGAAAATTGCTCAAATCTTTAATAATAAATGTCGAGATGTGCAAAAAAAACTTATGTCTAGCCATCGTCCTAATCGTTCTAACTTATAAGCGTACTCATCGGGGCCTTTCTACTATTATTGTGCGTTAGTTTATAGATATTTTGAGTTGTTATTATTTTGTCTAATTATTCCATAATTTGCTTATTTTACCAGGATTTAATTTCAAAGTATACCGTGGAATTAAAACCAGCTAGAGGAATAAAAGAATGTTAAAAATATATTTCTGATCAAACATTCACTGGAGCCTTGACCAATTTAATACGTTGATAGCTGAGTCTATATACTTTTATTATCAAACGAGATACCTACACTGCAAACTGTGATTATGAAAAAAAAGTCTTGATTATCAATGTTTGCCGGGCATATTAGTTCGGCATTAGAAAACGGTAACGCGTTTTGTATTGTAGGTTACGATAAATTTATTTCAAATGCATAATAAAAATTGTTTTACGTCTGTTTCTACACAAGAAACATGGTTATTGTTTGTTTTTAAAGTGACTTGGATTGTTTACATACATTTGCATTATTTATCTATGTCTGTGCATGGTTAATGGCCAGTTGTATCAACTATGATTATAATTGGTTTCGTTTAAGCTGGTGATTTTTGATATGCGTCTTCAAAATGGTTTTATCGTAAAATTGTTTCAAGTGTTTCGTCTCCTACCGCCGCGAATCCGTGAAATTTCAATTTTTTCTTGAAGTAAAATGTAATGAAATGGTTTTCTTTTATGCATAACTAACAAATATTACTCAATACATGCTAAGCACAATAATACTTTCGATTAAAAAAAATTTCCGCTCAGGTTTTAGATAAAAAAAAATTAAAAAAACTATAAACTTTATTTAACCCTTTAATTTCCATTGAAATTTTTGATGTAGGTGACATCACACAGGGAAGGTTAGGTTAGGTTAGGTTCAGGAAATGTTTTTCTTTTATGTATACCTAATGAATATTTCTCAATACACGCTCAACACAATAATATTATTTTATTCCATTTTTTTCTGTTCAGGTTATAGTTATATATAAAATTATATATAAAAATATTTATACATAAAAAACTCACAAAACTATCAATCAATCAATCAATATATATATATATATATATATATATAAAGAAACCCGTCTTTTCCTACCCGCCAAGCTTTCTCCACAACCAGCCACAAGTGGGGGTGGCTGTGCGAGGGTGATGAAAATGTGCTTTTTAGCACATTTTTTGTTATGGTAAGGCCGCAAATGCTTCTGATTGTATCAAAAAAGGCGCGCCGACTGTGTCGGTGAGTCTAGAAGGTTCCGGAAAAACCTGCTCTAAAAAGTACTGGAAGGAGAAGTTTCTAGAAAATTCCCGAAAGTTCTATACAGTTCTAAACTGAGTGGTGGAATATGTCGGTGTGTCTAGAAGGTTCAATAAATTTCTGGAAGGAGAATGTTCTAGAAGGTTCGCGAAAGTTCTATGACGATCCAAAATACTAAATTAATCCAAAATATCCAAAGTACTAAAAATCTACACGTGCGAAACCGCGCGGGCACAGCTAATATTATTTAACCGTTCAATTGACAATGATATTTTTTATATGTAGGTGATAATACATAGGGTAATATTGGGTTTTAAATGTGTTGACTTAAAATTATTAAAAGTTAGAAACTATTGCCCATAAACGGAATAATGGTCAACTCATATATAAGACATAGATATTTAAAAATACAATCTCTGCAAAATCGTAAAGAGCGTATTAACACGCTTTTGACATGATGCGTTATAAAAGGTTGGCGTGCTCCTGGAATTTAAAAGGTTTCCTTTAAATAAGATGTACAGGGTGTCTCATAGCTCGTAGCAATAACTTTATATGTGGATTCCTGCCTTGATAATGAGTGGAAAATATTCAAATAACCATGACCTTACATTAACGAATGTTTCATAATCGATGTTATTAAGTTATTGTCATTATTGTTCAACTTTTTGCAAAAAATTAAAAATATTGAAAAAAAATGCACACTTTGATATTGCACGTCTCCATAACTACCGATAAAAGGTCATGGTTGCTTGAACATTTTCGACTCATTTTCAAGGCAGGAATCCACCTGTATGTGTATGTAGGTGCTATACCAAAATACGAAGTATTGATATATTAATATTTTATTTTTTTCTATTTTATGAAATAACTAATCTATTATATAACATAATCTCTAGTATTCAATCTTCCCTTCTACCGATAATTTTTATTATATATCGTGAATACCTCACATGTCATTGTGAGATCGGATCTTCATCAAATGTCACAATCACATTCACATTTTTTTAAATATTCATTTGAATATTAAAAATAAGTTTAAGCATATATGCGTATTCCGTGTACGCATCTCTATTAAAAAATAAAAAGGATTGACACATTTTTCATGTGACTTTCTCACTCGTATTTTAAGATAAGTTATGGTCAGACAAGGAGGGCAGATCTTGTGGTGTTAGTAGGAAAATAATAATATCAGTATAATTTATAAATCATTAAAGCAGCTAATTCATTTCATTTTCTGACACCTTTTCGCGAGACTTTCATTAAGACTAATTGAACCATTATCAATAACCTGTTGATGTCTATTATACTCGTGTAACCGGTTTTCTTGCAGTTAAAAAAAAAGCACGGTACATCGATTACGAAAGAAAATTTAGAGATAATTCAGAAATATTATTAAGAATATTTACCTATATATTAATATATACACTTTCGTTTATTTATAATACCAGCTGTCTGGCAATTAACAAAAAAAAATACGATAAATTTTGATGTCGGTTCCTAAGGAATAAGAATTTATTTATTTATATAAAAAAGACAAAAAAAGGGAAAAAAGACAAGAAGAGAAAAGAAAAAAAAAGTTTTTTACGTTGCACGAAGTTACGATAGACGGACGAAAAGACAAAGAAATTATTATAATTGGGATAATATTTTCTAAAATGTATAGTTTTTAAATTTTATCTCGGATGTATAATACATATATTACTGTAATCCTATATCTAGTAGAGGGTTCCATATTAAAGTTTCTGGATTGTTATTTCTTTCAGAGGAAAGTCCCATTGTAAATTAGCATTTTAATTACCTGTACCGATGTTTTCATTGTGTTTGACATACAAATATTTACATAATACATATATGGCCTACAATTTCGGAATATGACAAAAATATATATCCTGTAATTGATATACTAAATTGGAGAATATTTAAAAGTTAAGTATACACAGCAGACTACCATAAAATATAGACATGAACTTAAGTTAATTTCATGGTACCCGGCATAGTTACATGGCAGGTTCCTATACGTTTGACTCGTTCAATAAATTACTACAAACTTGTAAATTTGTAAACAATTATGAAAAGGTCAAATTAAATACTAAAATTAAAATTAAAAAGTATAATATTTAGATTCCGCTTTGGAACAAAATTTAAAAAAAAAATGAAAAAAAGAATGCCTATTGTTACAAAATACCTACGTTTTGTTTACTAATGGATTTAATTTAACAATATGAATAAATACTTCAATTACAGATGTGTATTAAATATACGAGAGGGAGACATACTTTTGCAGTGATCCAATCCCCTCGCTTAAAGAAAGGGTTCTTTTCATCTCTTTACTATTTTATACTCCGATATAGGCATTTAATACGTTGGTGTAAGCAATCAGTTTCAGAAGAATGATTCTCAATTTATGGAAAACCCCGTTGCGAAAATTTATTGTCGGTTTAAAAAATTAAGAACCGACAAAAAGCTCGCCTAATGTGGTTTCATCTTCTTTTACTTTTTTTACACGCGATACTATATTTATTTTTGCCTATAAGTATGCCCAGCTATACAAGTGAGTATTGCGGATGAAGGGTAGGCATAGTTGCACCCCACGTCTAACCCTTTGCAAACCAGTGCCAGAATTTCACCCTTATTCAATCAAATAAATATTAAAATCAAGAAAATGCTTTAAAAATGTGTATAAATGTATTAACCTTCGAAGCATTTCCCTAAGATTATCCTTAATCTCGCTGTATACCACATAAACATACACAACACTAAACAAAACTGTCCACACGCGGGAGCTCACGTCACGATATTTGCAAAAACATGAATATACGATTGTCACTTGTGTCAAATGAATATCATAATATGCAGATGACCGGTTTTCGGAATATCGGTGACGTCACACACCCGGCATCAATGACAGCGACACCGGCGCTAGCGTACTGGATATGCCGCTTCACGCGTGTTCGCGAATAGGTGTGGACTGATTGGCCCGCGCGGTCAAGGTATATATACATGCCATCTCCCACCGCTCGTGCTCCCCTGGTATCTTGGCCGATAGCCGGCGAGCTCGGCCGACGCGACCCGTCGCTGAAGGATGGATCACAATGGATCGTTTGAATGTGTTTTATGAGCCACGGGATCCGAGGACTTCTGCAGGTAGAATAATTGCCAGATATCAATTTCTCACAGTTGCCGTCGGCCATTGTTCGGGCTCGCACGAGATGTGTTGTTTAACTTGGGTAATTGCGTGTCTTCACGTGATCTATCTGCCACGAATACTCGCTGCTCTATTGCCAACATTACCATTTAAATATCTTTTAGATATGGTCCAAGCTGTCTGTGCCATGTCATGATAAGGTCTGCCATCCTTTTCTTCTAGTTCTTGTCCGGTTACCGAACGTTAGCGCAATTTTTTACCTCGCAATTTTGCCTGGAATGATTTGCAGGATCTTGTATTTTTCTGGATGTCCTTTGATATGGCCGAAATATAGCGATTTCCAAGTTTTTATTGTTTAAGATTTATTTTTCCTTTCGAATTCGGATCTCACATTGTCATTTGCAACCCTATCGATCTAGCTTGTTTTAAAAGTCATCGTAGATCTACATCTCAAATGATTCAAATTCATAATTCCAAATAAAAGTACAACGAATACATAAGGAACACATTAGAATATGTTACGACAACCTTTAAAAGATTTAGCAAGATGAAGCATTGTCAGGAAAACAGAAATGAAATTGGTCAGAAGCCTTTCCTTCCAAATCTTTCCTATGGTGCCATATCATGGATTCTGAGATAACAGGAGCGCAAGATATGACACATACTCCATAGAACGAATCAAACTCTAAACGAGGATAGAATCTATCCTCAATTATAAGGCTCTGAATTCTTGGATATTTCAGTTATGTTTTCAGACACAAAGACCACAAAAAAATTGGTGATCCAAGGAAGGGCCGGAAAAAATCAGATCTCGTAGGTCACTGACACGACACAACACGATCGACTGACCTGGTCAAAACTTCGCTCCAGAGCCCACTCCAATATAATGAGAATGGAATGCACAACATATCGGAATAGTTGGCGACAATTTCATCCACGCCGTGATCCTAAATAACTCGTCGCAGTTCTATCATACCAAAAAAATCAAGTATTGTTTCAAAAATAATGTAAATATAAATAAAGGTTCCCGACAATAAAAGGAATGACATTATTGGACCCAGGGAAAATTACTGACATTAGGGAGGCCCTCGCAAGAGAGCCTCTACTTCTACACATAGAAAGGTTTCAATTAATATGGTTGGATAGGTCACGCGGGCATCTTCTTGAGGGAAGGCAGCCTGTAACAAATAGCAAGAAAGATATGAAAGTATGAAGACAGATTGGGCAACAAATATCGAAGCGGCGCATGACGAAAATGAAAGTCCCTTGTCAAGTCCTCGGACCCCCGACCTCCTAAGCCCCTATTTAAGATAATTATGAAAAATAAATATTTTTCTTATATTAAGCTACACCTCGAGTGTACGACTATTTCCAAAAAAATATAAAATATGCATTCTGAGATTTCGTAATTCAAATAGAACACTAATGCTTACAACAGTAAAAGTGATACCTACTTTCGCATTTAAAAATGACAAAATATCATTATTGTTTTTATTCAGAATATTTTGAGTATGTTCAGATTTTTTAAGAATACAATACTGGATTTTATCCCCAAGAGGGACATCATTAATCAAGATTTACATTATAGATGTCTCATAAAGAAGAATTATTTTTTAAATGGGAAAGTAGGTATGGAAATCTTTTTTTTTGGGTGCTCATAGGCCTTACAACCTATCGCACGGCTGGCCAATTTGTCATTCCCATTTACAGCGGCATATGTGATGGTAGTATATATACAACTCACATATGGAACAAGGTATGCAAGTTAAACATACTACTTACAAAATTTTTGAAAAATGTGGTAAGTAGTCTATCATGGGTGAAATTTGTTTTTATATTTCTTAGAACTAACAATAAAATAAAACATTTTATCGTATTAATGGAAAGTCACTCATATATGATATATTGGTATGTAGCAGAACCAACGGTGTACAGAAATATGACATTCTTAACTCAATTTTTTTTTATGAAGATAGATAATCTTGTACTTGGGGTGCGACGTGTCCCTCGGAATATAGCGTATGCTGAAAAAGAGTTCCTTTTAGGACTCTTTTTCGACTATTTAGACGGTTAATTCTTCGTTAATTTTACAAAATTGTAAAATATCTTATAATCTTAATTATTTCAAAGGACAAGAATGTCTTGGGTTTTCACATCCTCTCTGAATCATCTGGTTTATGGGTATTATGACGTATTTTACGACCTTTCTGACTGACGCGCGAAGTCCATCATCAGGGCTAATGTATTGTTGTGAGTGTTGATGCTGTGGTTAAGAATTGGCTTGCAATACCGTGTGGAAAGCAGGATGAGAACGTTGACAGTATTTTGTAAAGTATTGGCTAGCATTACCGTATCCAAAGCTTGGTGTTTCTGTGTTTATATGTTACGTTTCAATGCCGTGTCGGAGTCATGTGTGGTCACGGTTGTCATGTGTAGTGTGTATGTTTGGAAGTTTCGGACACACGGTCTAAAGGAAACCTACCCACACGAACCGTTATCTACATGCAAATTCCCATTATCATCCAGCAGAGAAAAGAGGTCCATCAACACGTTGGCCACAAGGGCAAAAAGAATATGCTAAGATGAATATCTACACTATCTACAGGAAGAGGAGATAACACTCAGCGACGCACTGAAAGGCAATGGTTACCAGAAGCGATAGATACAGCACATCATGAGAGCGAAGTCTGATCGCCCCGAAAAACATTCAGAAGCTGAGTGCAAAGGCATCGCCATAAATCTTTTAAAATTAAACATAAATCACTTTGTTTTCACCACTTTATCAGATTTAAAAATCTACATGTTTCGAAAACATTGTTCTCTTCATGTAGATTGTTTAATCTAATAAAGTCGTGAAAACGAAGTGATTTGAGTTTTATTTTAATAATAATGTCACTACAAAGTTCAAGCCTTCTTTCAGAAGAAAAAATATTCTGCGTACAATAAATCTTTTGTTCAAAGTGTTACGGATAGGATAGCCAGAGCTCTCAAGAAAAGAGACACGAAGACATTTTTGGGAAGCAACTTAAAAATTAAGGACCTGTTGAGATCAGCAAAGGATCGAGATCGCTTGGAAACACACGGTGTGTGTACAGACTCGACTGTCAAGATTGCGATAAAGTATACGTGGGACAAATGGCGCGTATAATTTCCAAAACAGTTGACGAGCACAAAAGGGCATGCAAACTCGGTCATACAGGAAAATCAGCACTGGCTGAGCATTTTATGGATACCGGGAATCATTTTGCATTCGTACCGAAAATCCTTGAAAAGCCTAAGAGTCACCTCGTAACGTACAAGCACCCGGTAAATATTAATAGAGATGATGATTTTTCATATCAGCTATAGTCATTTTATAGTAAGTAACACTAACAGCAAAAAGTACAGGTACACAAATTAAAGTGTACACAGCGGGCCATGGAGAGGGAGATGCTCGGCGTAAGCCTTCGAGATAAAATCAGAAATAAGATGCCGAACAAAAGTTGCCGATATTATGGACCGTATTGCGAAATTAAAATAGCGGAGCTGGACATATGGCCCGACAGGAGGATACTAGATGGGCACTCAGAATCCTATAGTGGAGACCCTGGACGAAAAATAGAAGCGTCGGAAGACCTCCAAAAAGACATAGCCCAGCAAGCAGGAAGAACCTGGATGCGAAGGGAGAGAAACAGAGATAAGTGGAAGAAAATTGAAGAAGCTTACATCCAGCAGTGGAGGGAAGAAGGCTGAAGAAGAAGAAGTCATTTTATTTGCAGCAGCTTAAAATAGTTGGATCGTGGACTTTTCGAACGGTTTTTTAACCAGGATATCCTTCGCCTATCGGTACCTTTTCTGCTAGCAATTTTGCCTTGAATGGGGAGATGCAGGATATTTTTCTGGATGTGTCATTGTGTGACCAAAATATTGAAATTCCCAGATTTAAATTTTATTAATATTGTAGGTACCGTATTATTTCATCGCCGTCTATAAAAAATATAAAAGTTAAGTTTTATTAAAATAAGTTTTGCGTTAAAATCCATAGATGCCTCATACGAGTTATTCAAACTAAATTACCGAACAATAGGAAAGTATTAACATTTAATATCTACATACTGTGACCAGCAATAAAGTACGAGAGTACCTGCCGGCGACCGAGAGGTGTTCGATATTGATCAGTGCGATACAAACGCGTAAATACTTTATTTTATTTAATTTAATTTCAAGTCCATCATACAAGGCCTACAAATTGGAGCAATCGATGGTTTGATAATTTATTAATTAATTAAATAATTTGGTTTGCGTCATTTAGGAAGACATCCACGTTTATAGTGTTGATGAATAAATTTTAATTTTGTTCAAAAATATGATACAAAATGCAAGAGAAGATATGAGAGAAATTTGTGAATTTTGCTCACATTGCCAGATGATCGTCTTAAGAGTTTTATTTCGTCTCCCAGCGCCGCGATCCCGTGACAATCTGTGCTATTTCGAAAATAGCAATATTGGGATGTCAGATTGCAACACTTAATAGACGAATTAATACGCTGTAATAATATATGGAGACAGCAGTGCTGAGGCAAGTGTTGCCCAGGAAGTAAGACAGGGTTGCTCGATGTCACCAGCATTGTTCAATTGCTACATACAACAGGCTATCGACGAGGTGAGAGAAGAAATAAGAGATTGGCCCGGCGTGAGAATCCAAGGACAAAAAATTGACATGATTAGATATGCCGACGATATTGCGCTGCTTGCGGAGTCAGAACAAGAATTGAACGAGGCTCTGAGAAAGATGGAAAATGTTTTGGCAGATAAATACAACATGAAAATAAACAAAGACAAAACAAAGTGCATGGTTGTTAGAAGAGAAGAGGTGTCGACAAATATTGTTTTGAGTGGCGTCGCTATCAAAACAAGTGAATTAATTCACATATTTGATCACAAGATGGCCGCTCAGAGGCTGACATCATAAGCAGAATACTATAGACAAGAGTCGCCTTCAACAAAAAATCCAAAATCCTTGAATCCCCCAAACATAGATTTAAAGTTAGGAAAAACTTGATCAAAACTCTAGTCTGGATTGTGCTGATGTATGGCAGCGAGACATGGACCATCGACTAGAGCATGTCCGGGAGGCTAGCGGCCTTTGAGATGTGGTGCTACATGGCGAGGATCCATTGGTCAGATCAAAACGACGAGGTGTTGAGCAGGGTCGGCGAAAAGAGGCGGCTCCTTAACAGAATCGCCCAACAGCGAGCAATTTAGATAGGCCATAATATAAGGCATCCGGGCCTGCTTTTAACCATCGTCGAGGGAAATGTTGAAGGCAACAATCGTAGAGACCGCCCGAGATTAAGCTACGTAGACCAGATTATGTGCGGAAATGTGCGCTGTAGCACCTACCAAGAAATAAAGAGGCTGGCCGGTGACAGAGAGGAGTGGAGAAAGCGAGTGCTTGTTGCAGACCAATCCTAGAGAACCAAAAAAATAGACGAAAATAAAGGTAAAAAATAAACGAGACGTAGATGTTCGTCGAACTTAAGAAGATTTGTATATTTTCACGTATCTTTCAAAGTAAAAACCTTTATTTGCGATGCCCAATTTCTCCGGTCTGGTCTGACAGCTACCTTCCGCCGCAAACGTAACCTCACAATTCTCACGTTTCTATACCTATATACCTGTATACCTTATTTTTTAATTTAATTTTCGTCTTTTAAGCGTTGGGATAAAGATCTAACATACCAAAATTGCTATTTTCAGAGTAGCACAGAATGTATAAACATTTTAGCTATTAATGTAATAATATTGCTTGACGAGTTGACCTCACGTTGACGAGATATTTTTAATTCAGAGTGACCTCAGCTACAAACTATCGCAAACGTTTTCATCCTGTCAGAATGGCTCGGTAGCGGAGTGGGTGCAACCTCGCCGACTTTTCAACCAAGTTAATTTTCATGGCACAGGACGCGTAGGCCTAGTTCAGTAACAATGATACATTTGCTTATTTGTCATATCGAAATAATACTAAATACAATAAACTTGACATGTTTTCAAAACAAAAATGTTTGAAGAACATTTTTTACCTTTCACTTATTTATGTATTTTAAATGCCGTGCAATTTGGTCGTGAGATGAAAAAATCTATACAATTGTTGCTGATTAGGTCAGGGATGGAGATTTTTTTACATTAGTATGTCAAAATACACGTCCAATTATTGACAATAGTCGTCACCTGTCACGTGATAAACAGTACAAAAAGAAAATGATTATATTATGCTCGATTAAATTAACAATATAATACATTTTTTTGTTCATATAATGTACAATAGTATTATTTAAAGACGTTTACAGTTAAGACAGTAATGTACTAATTAATGAAAAGAAATGTACTATCCTACTCATACAGTTAAGTTATGTTGAACGAGAGAATATACGGTTATACAGGGTTATTTGGAAAACATTGATAACCTCGCAGGAATATATTTCTGTTTTGATTATGAGTCGAAAATTTTCAAGCAACCATGACCTAACATCAATAGTTATGGAGATATGCGACATTAAAGTTTGCATTTTTTAAAAAATATTTCTGACTTATTTTTTGCAAAACTAGTTTGTTGAGCAATCATTTTAGTACTTTATATCGAATATGAAAAATTCATTCCTTTTAATACAAGTGAAATAAAACAATAAAAATTTCTGCAGGGTTTTTATCATTTTATTTAACTTTTATTGAAACGAATGAATTTTTCCTAATCAATATAAGTTACTGTATTGATAGTTAAATTTTTTGTAAAAAATAAGTCAGAAATATTGAAATAAAATACAAACTTTGATATTGCACATCTCCATAACTAATGATATAAGGTCATGGCTGCTTGAACATTTTCGATTCATAATAAAAGCAGGAGTATACCTGCGAGGTTATTAATGTTTTCCAAATAATCCTCTATATAGCAAATTACAAAGTTTTCAAATTTATATAACTACATTTTTTATAAGAGGAAATCAATCAAAAATTAATCCGGTTCTGTCATCTGTTGTAATGAATAACTGGAGCCGATGACAGTATATTTCTTGTTCTTAGCACAAGCACAATTGAAATATTTCGAAACATGTAGTAAGATTTCATATAAAATACTTTTTTGTATGCGTAATTTTAAGCATTTCATCCAGCATGATTAAAATCTTTAATGTGTTTATCACTGTATAATTACTTTGTCAAATTGTTTTCCTGGCAACCAAGCCATCTAACTAAAATAAATAATTCTCGGAAATTGTCCAAACGTTAATATTAAAGCAATATGATACATTAGTCTGTAATATGTCGTAATAGTTGCACTTAATATGTTAACTAAGAGCTAAAGTAACTTTAAAGTTTTGCTGAAGAGAACATTTAATGGTCTAATTTTCTGAAATCGGTCAATAAAGAAGAATTAGCCACAATACTTCATATTTTCTAATGTTGGATGTTGGTATTTTAAATAATGCACACACATGTAGGTATATATTTCCTGTTAAAAATATCAATATTTTTATGATTATTTGCATTGCATATTTACAATCCTATTATTATCTCCACATTAGGCCCAAAATTCATTTTGTTCATTAAACAATTATTGACATAGTCGTTATAGGAGAATTGATTCTGTAAGCAAGTTATTTTCTAGCCGAAAAGATCAAAATAAATGTTATTATGAGGTAATTCAGATAATTAAGTAATGCAGATTTTAAAATCTAATAACAAAACAATTAGGATGCACGATAGCTAAGTTAATTCGATCATAATCCGGCTATAATTCCTCAATTAATCCATCATGATGTTGGATTATAATATCCCCGTGCCTATATATATATATATTAGGTCCATACATATGAAATTGGGGTTTTGCCGTACTGGCAAATTTGATCTCAAATATCTTCTCTTTGGTTAGGAATTCCAAATCCAAATTTATACAGTTATTTACTCATGTATTTGTGTTTTGAAAATTATTATTCATTTGTTTTTTTCTCAATTGTTTTTTTCTTTGCGTCACTCAGTTTACAAAATGAAAAACTTGAAATATCGCGTTATTTACGAGTACGAGTTCCACCGTGGCACCAGTGCTGCAGAAACGGCTCGAAGGATTAATGATGTGTATGGCGACGGTGCCGCAAAAGAAAACACAGTGCGTTTTTGGTTCCAGCGTTTTCGTTCTGGAAATTTCGACCTGCAGAACAAGCCCCGTGGACGGCCGGAGACCAAAGTTGATAATGAAGAATTGAAGGCTATTGTGGAAGCGGATCCATCGCAAACTACATCCGAGTTAGCTGCAGGCTGCGGTGTTAGTGATAAAACTATTTTAATCCACTTGAAGCAAATTGGTAAGGTAAAAAGCTTGAAAGGTGGGTACCTCACGAATTGAGTGAAGCAAATCAACAAACGCGCGTTGACTGCTGCGTTGCATTACTCAACCGGCACAATAATGAAGGGATTTCAAATCGAATCATTACCTGTGATGAAAAGTGGATCCTGTACGATAATCAGAAGCGCTCATCGCAATGGCTGAACCCTGCCGAACCAGCCAAACCATGCCCCAAGCGAAAATTGACTCAAAAAAAGTTACTTGTGAGCATTTGGTGGACTAGTGCTGGTGTCGTTCACTACAGCTTTCTTAAATCTGGCCAGACGATTACGGCAGATGTCTATTGTCAGCAACTGCAAACCATGATGGAAAAGCTAGCTGCTAAACAACCGAGGCTGGTTAATCGCTCTAGGCCACTGCTGCTTCATGATAACGCTAGACCACACACTGCACAATAGACGGCTACCAAATTAGAGGAGCTTCAATTGGAATGTCTAAGACATCCACCGTACTCTCCGGACCTTGCCCCAACAGATTACCATTTTTTTCGAAATTTGGATAACTTCTTGCAAAGGAAAAAATTCAACTCCGATGGGGCAGTCCAAACCGCCTTCAAAGATTTTATTGATTCCCGTCCGAATGGTTTTTTTAGTAAAGGGATCGATGAACTACCTATGAGATGGCAAAAGTGCATAGATAGCAACGGTACATACTTTGATTAAATAAATATATTATAATAAAAAAAATCGGCTTTATGTTCCTCCCATACTAAACCTCAATTTCATATGTAAAGACCTAATATATATATATTGAATTTATTTATGTTTTATTTATACAAATATTTTTAATATATTATGGATATTTAATATGTAAAGTATAAGCATATCGGCTAAAATTACTTAAGAGAATACTATGTAGTTTGGTATAAAACATGTTTTATATAGCTTTGAAACATTAACGTGTTAACATAACTTTCAGCGCATGGAAGAACTTGTTTGTAAAAGAAAGAAATATATTATCTTTCATTTGCCTTCCCACTTTGCCCATTGTTATTCAGGTCTTTCCAACGGTAGTAATCGAATTTCCGAAACGTGGCAAAGTCGTCTCCTCCTTTTCGCGTCTTTCGGTCCTGCCAGGTGACTGTTACCGGCAGCGAGGGTCCGTGTGACCCGGGGGGGGCAACCTACGCCTTTGTTCCGACTTTTCGATTAGGGCTGGACCGCGCATAAGCCCCCAAAATGCTGGATTTTATTTTTTTAATTTTGATTTAGCCATTCTAGTCTCTTTAAGAGTTTTTTGAATTATTCTCTTTGTTATAGTTGAAATTGTCAGGAAAACTGATTGAATCATTTAATACATCGTTGTAAATCATTGGAAGCGGAAATTTTTTTAATTAATTTTACTAAAATAACTTCTCACTAACATAATTCTGTGTTGAGGTGGGTTATTGTTTTCAAAAATTGTGCATACCAACTTGTATTTATGGCAACTAAGTATTTAAACTCGTGTGCATCTGTTGGAAACTGTGGTGGCTTCACTTATTTATTGAGTTCTATGTAGTGTACGTCGTTAGTTCGTTGTCTGTCATCTCCTTTTCTAATAGTTTAATCCGTTGTTATTATACGAGTTGTTTCCTCGATTTTTATTGGTCAAAAAAGTCGAGGCTTGTAGCATTAAGTTCAACTATTTTATTGTGTTTTGTACCATCGGAAATTTCATCAAAGTTTTATCGGGTAGACATCAATGAAACTTAATATAACAGTACAGATAGGTAGATTTATATTTAATTTTATAGATCGGACTAGATTATTTACTTTATTCAGTCGTTGGTATTATAATTTTTCGTTTTTAGCGTGAATACTTGTTGATCATTTTTGATAGTTGCAGAATGATGATGTATAAAAAGTATAGAATACAAGCCATCTCGACTCGGGATTTTTATAGATCTGCATTATAATAATTATACCAGTTTTTTTAGAATTATCTTGCAAATTCAGAGGGAAAACAATGGGAAAATGAAAATCAGCCAGGGGTATTTCACACATTGGGCGTGTTTGAGGTGTTTTTTTATTAACCATAATGGTGTATTTGGCGTCTTTTTGGTAGGAAGTTTTATTGCAAAAATATAAATTTAAGGAAATACATTCTTGGGATCTAAATACTGAATTATGTCACCAGCCGATAATGTTTTGAATATTCTACATATTATTGATGTGTATTTCGCTAACATCGCAATCTTACTATGTTACATTTGATCACTTAACAGTTTGCCAGTCTGGTTTCAATAAGCTTATACAATTGTTCTTATACGTAAATTGTATTGTTCTGTGAACACTGCATACGGCAATATTCATTTATACAAAGGGTGAACTATCACAGCTTTTCGTTATGAGTACTATCGTGATATTACCAAATTAAAGTGAAATTCGTATAATTATCGTTATGAGTACTATCATGATATTACCAAATTAAAGTGAAATTCGTATAATTATCGTTATGAGTACTATCATGATATTACCAAATTAAAGTGAAATTCGTATAGTAATTGAGTTAATCCTAAATAAACCATTAGAGCTCACAAAAAATTCGCCCTTTTCGACGAAAAATATCCATTGCCCTACTCCATTCGCGTATGAGCCGCTATTTGAAAATCATCTTGTAAATTACAGATTTAATTGCAAAAATGTTTCCATAGTCACCAGACGTATAATGTAACACTCAATTATTTATTTATCTTTCCTATTCAATCTTACGTCTAACAACTAAAACGGGCTAGATTTCACGATACTTCTGTGCAAGTATTTAAGCACATTCCTGTCAAATTCGGCTACTCATCCTCTACATGCTAATTACTTGCATTTACTCTGATTAAATAGAGATCATAATTCCGTATAATATATATTTCATTGCTATCGCGGTCGGGTGGGCTGCTTACCCCGCTGCAACCCTTGCTACCATGTCCTCTCCACCAAACTATCTAATAACTCCTTTCCACAAATGACTCCATTTCATAGATCTTGAAATTGAGTCATATGTAGAAGAATCACAGAAAATTGACAATTATCACAGATTTAAAATAATTTAATTCAGAAATATTAGTGTAAAATCTGGTGCAAATACAAACTTTTCTAGTGTATAATTCGGTTTACGAAAATTAAGCATTTTATAGTCATATTCGAATACAAAATAACTCAGTTCACGAAACTTGAAGATTTTCATTATCATAAATCTAACCAAAACACATATTATTTACTTCAAGATCTATTTCACGACAGCAAGCGTCCTACAAGAAAATACCTGTGCACTCATTCTCCAAAGACTGTATTTTCCGTGTATCTAGGCGTCACCAGTACAATATAAATGTTAAGCAATCCACCGGAGCCATACTATAAAGGTACCTTACAAATTATTAACAGTCTAAAGTGTTAATACTCTACCCAAAGAAACCTCCCAAAATTGACTTGAACTGAAATCGATTGAAGGGACACCCAAAATTTTGCTCAGTAATTCTGCAGATTACAAAACCACTTCGAGTTTTCTAGGCCCCAATTTTTTATGACGAAAACCTTATTTGACTTTTATATAATACCGTAAATATTCTAAGCCATGTTAAACCTTCATAAACTATAAATACTGTGCCTATTAGTAAAGTTTATTGATCTGTTTGTTCAGTGTGAAATCGATATTCATATCTTAACATCATTATTATACGAACCCAAATCTTGGAAAGTCTACGAGTGTCTAAGACAGTGTCTCCATGACTCATAAACAAAATGGTGAACACGAACTACCCTTCAAACAAGCTACAATATATTATTATGTTTTTAAGCCTTATAATATATGAGACATATAAAAGCAAAGGCACACTACCTCACTGAGGTGTTTCTGAGATAAATACAACAAACTTGGCATTACTCAAGGAATTTCTCTGGAATCTATGAAACCTATTTTATAGAAAATAAATTTTTAAAAACAATTGTTATCTCAGTTTTTTCTTTTATATCGGTGTACAAATAAATATTTATATTTTAAATATGCATATTGCTATGTATGCTACCAAGTAGTGGACATTTCTGCTTTTGCTACTTACATAATTTGATATTGCTGCCCTTAGGGATGATTGATTGAAGTGAATATTTGCTGCCTTTGTTTTTAGAATTGATTTGGAAACATAATTTTGAAATGGATAGAGCTATATTTCCTATTTTTAATTCAATCTCTAGTAATATTTCTAATTCAGTACATTCTAAATAAATAATCCTTGGTGAATGCATTCAATACATTTTTTTAATTTCTGGATATTGCTGCCTTTTCTTTTACATCCATCATATTATAATAATATTGGATTATTTATATAGCGCCATTTTTGTGAAAATTTCACCTCAAGGGCGCTTTACACACAAAAAACTCTTACATACTAAAATCATAGAATTATAAAATGAAAACTAAAATGAAAAAGAAAAGGGAAAGAAAAACAGTTCAAAACATAAAATAGTAAAAAAAACAACGTTAAAAACAACAATATTAAAAAGGTTCTGGGAAAGTTTTTGTAAACAAGTGCGTTTTAAGTCTTTTCTTAAATAAAGTCTCTGAATCCGTGTTTCTTATCAGGGAGGGCAAAGAGTTCCACGCTTTGGGGCCCGCCACCGCAAATGCCCGTTCGCTGAACCTAGTTTTCTGGAACTGACTTGCCGGTTTCACAATCCTTCCCACCGCTGAAGTAGACGTTGACCTAAGAGTTTGTCGTCTCCCATTTATGCTGTCTGGAATACAGAGCTCCTGAAGATACAGAGGCGCCATTTTATGAGTTGCCTTGTACATCAATCAACACAGTTTGAACTCTACTCTTTCAGGAAAACGAAGCCAGTGCAATTCTCGCAGAAGGGATGTTATGTGGGAGAATTTTGACGTTCCATATATGATCCGTGATGCAGCGTTTAGAACAGATTGTAGTCTATCGAGTTGAAACATCGGTAGGCCAGCGTAGATACCATTGCAGTAGTCCACACGTGATACAACAAATGCGCTAATGAGTAAACGGGCTGCCTTAGAG
This sequence comes from Agrypnia vestita, assembly GCA_016648135.1. Lineage (NCBI taxonomy): Eukaryota > Metazoa > Arthropoda > Insecta > Trichoptera > Phryganeidae > Agrypnia > Agrypnia vestita. The sequence goes on from JADDOH010000493.1 coordinate 79,947, forward strand.
AGAAGATGTCTGCAAATACTTTTAATCTGTCTCAGTTGATAAAATCATGCACTGACAGTTTTGATGATGTGTGTATTCATGATATTAACTGTATATTTTCTCGTAACAAAACTTCTCTGAATCTTTAATTGTAAATTATTTTCTTATATTCCCGTGCTCATTTTTATTTCGTAAATCTACAATTCATTTTCTATTTTCTATAGCTATGTATGGTTATTGAAAAGACAATCATTCTCAAACCATATTCCCGTTATTTGTTTAGACCTATTCAGTTATGAGAAGCGAGGGTACTGCTATTTGACCGTAGCTTGTCGTGCAGAGGATTCTCAGAGTTCATTTAAAGAATAATAAATCTTTAAAAACGTGCAATGAAAGTTCACCGTGTCAAATTAAGAGAACTCTCGAATTTTTTATTAAACCTGAACACCATAACATAACATAAAACATATAACATAACACAAGATAGATACACAAGTATAACAAAATATAGGAAATATTAATTTCACTAAGTACGTGCTTTTGAAATTAATTTAAACTACTGTTAACGGAGATAGTACTATTATTATAATCACTACTAATAATACTATTATAATCATTGTGGATATTAATGAAAGTTATTTCGTTTGGTTGTAGTTTTCAGGAAGATGCGATGTGCCAAGAATGTAAACGCTGTGTGGGTAGTTGGAGTCATAAAAAGTAAATAATATTAGGTATTACAATTCTGACAGATCTAATTTTTTAAAAAAAAATTTATGACTACTAAATAAATGTCGCCTCTGTCGTCCGTATCAAAAATTAGAAGACACTGAAAGATGACTTTTAGATTTTTAAATTTTATTTTTTTACGTAATCTCAAAAAAAATGTCCAACATATTTTTTTTAGAAGATGCCTGTTTGCAGGTTCATAATTTCAAATAACAAAATTTAAAATGATAAAAATTTAAGCATTTCTCCAGGTACCTACATAAATATTTTCAATGTACCAAAAAAATAGAACAATATTATAGAACAGCGTGAATATTTACTCTTTGCCCTATATAACTTTACGCTGACTATTAGAATCTTGCCTTAGGGCGAGTTGAGTGGTTAACATCAAACAATAAAAAATTAAATTTAAAATTTATTGTAAACCTTAACAATCTTGTAATATCGCTTCATAATTAAGCTGTAAACTAATATAGGTATATGGATTTTTCTTAAGTGAAATAAAAAACATTCAATTATATAAATACCTACAGTTACCTATACCATGTAATTTAATTAATGTGACTTCTTTATTTCCACCTCAATGTTTGCAAAACCACGGGATCGACAAATTCCAATGCCTTCAATCAAAATTGGCGATTTTAAGAATAATTAGTTCTTAGTTAAGTTATTAGTGCATCGTATTTGTTTCATGTGAAACCAGACTGTTTAATGTTACATTATTGTAATTCTTTTTTATTAAGAAAAGCATTACAACCCATGAAAAGGGAGAACGTCAATGAATGAATGCTGTTTCAGGCTATATTAATGATAATAATAATAATATTATTAATAATAATAATAATCATTATAATAATATGTTTACTCCAGCATAACCAGGTTGAATGTGAGTCACCTGGTCCGCCATCATGTAACTAGTTGTATATATATATATTAGAATGAGAAGAAGTGATTAATATAAAGAGAAAAAATATAAAAATACATAATTTAAAATTATACAAAATATAAAAACTATGAAAAGGAGGATTTTATTATTATTTTATTATATTAGGTCGATTGAGGTGAGCTAGAGAGCGTATTAAATAGGGTTAAAAATTATCATTTATTTCATATAAATATATACGTCTTAATCTTTTTTATTTCATACGTATAAATTTCAACATTTCACTTATATAAAAGTGCCGTACGTTCTTCACTCTTAAATAAATATCATAAAGATAAAGTAAAAATTCAGATATCCTTCCATCGCGACTTGGAAATCTCAATCTTGGAAAACACTTTTCTATATTATTGTTATCTTTTCTGTGGAACCCTTTTAAAGAAAATATTGCTTCTTCTTGAAGAGCAAAGACGGAAAAATATTATTACAAACATTTATTTTCTATATAATAATTTTTTAAAATTTATTGTAGAGTTCGTTTTATAACTTTGCACTTCTAAATTACTAATGCTTTAAGATCGACATGAAATATAATAGTATACAATTCAATATACAGTTAATAATAGTTGGAAATAAACCTTGGAGATTATTATATACATTATTAAATAGGTGTTTCAAAATGCTGGGCCCAATTTCAAAGCAGTGGATTTCACGATGGTAGTATGTTAAAATTACACGAAAAGTTACAAACGGTTTAACGAGTTATCAAGTTTAACTTGCTTATACAAATGCTCTACACATGTCACTACACCTGTCGTATGGACAACATCCAGTCGATAGTTGAATTTGTTGCAAATTTTTATTTTATTTTTTATTTAATTAATAATGTATATAGAAAAAAAAAATTCTAAAATCATACATAAATGTTTACAAATCTATATTTTTTGTGTGTGTATACCTCACCAAAAAGAATTATATTCTTGTGTGTGGTGAGGGATAACCACTTACAATCAAAGGTATAGGTAGTGTAATCTAATTATATAACAATTGGAAGGAAAGAAAAGAAAATCTAATACATCAAATCTTAGTTAATAATACAGTATATAGAATAAGCAGTCAAGTAAACAATAATATAAATAATAAGCAGTCAAGAACTCAATTACAAAGTCAATTCTATAATAATGAGAATCCATTCGGGTTCACTGGGGGAATATGCATGCAGGGCGCAATCGAAAATATTCACCATCGTGCAAAATAAATTGGACAAATCAAATAATTATACAGGTATCTTCATCGATTCGTGGGAAGTACTAGACGGTATCTCCACACGAACAACCCGTATCAGAACCAAAGAAAACGGGACTGACCAAGCGGCCCCAAACAGGTAAGAAACTACTCACCGAATATACCTCAGATAGTCAGATCAAATGAATCTCCAAGTAGTGAAAATGTCTCCAAGACAAGTAACCGCTACCGACATATCTCCACAAGATAAGTATTAGGGTGTACATACTGTACAGTGAGTTAAGAGTGTCATCCCAATACTTGGGTCCGATGTAAACTATCCAACGACGAGTCAGTGCGTCATTTATAAAACGAATGACAGGCTAGGGGCTAAGTTTGTTAGCTAGGTGAAGCACCTAGTGGTAATTATTTGAAAATCTAAATCTAACCTGTATTTTTATATGTACATGTAGAAGTTCTTTTCTCTCTTAGTTGAATGTTAATCAAATCGCATTGCATGAAAATAACATAAGACCGGTTGTATCAACTTGGCGATGAAACATTAAACTGTGGATTTCGTTTAAATTAATATGTACGCGTGTGTACTACACGCGATTTTTGACATCTCTCATCAAAATCATTTTTATTCAATTTTTCGTACAGCATTTTGCAGGACGCCACAGATATTCCTAACGATCAACTGATTCTACAGTAAATCCTTAACAGGAAAATTAATTTACTTTGACCTCGAACAATATTTTTTTGACAAGAATTTTTACATTTATATGCTCCAAGATAGATGAAAATGTGGATAGGTGATGTCTGGAATACTGTTTCTTAGATTGGATGTACTCTGAAGACGATTAAATTCCTGTTCATCGAATATTTAAGTTAAAATGTACATTTACTAACAGAAAAGTCATGTATTAGGCCTAATAGAAAAATCGTGCAAATTTTGAAGGTTAAACCCTTTTACACCGCTCTGTCTCCAAAACGATTAAAACAAAATTATATTCTAGGTTGTATTCCACGTCCAACGAAGTGTATTCCTAATTGAGGAGTGCAGACTAAACATTTCATATGGTAGTGCACGCTATACATTAATGTTCATCGCTGTACCTCCAAAACTGGCCACAAATATGAAAAAAGTAAGTTAACCTTTCTTGTAGAAAATATTAAAAGCTACAATTTGACTTAAAAAACGAGATATTTATATAAAACCTTACTTTGTGACAAAAACCGTAAAAAGTTTAAAATACCTCGGACATTTTATATTTAGAACAATTAAATCCAGGCCAATTTTCGGGAATTATTCCTGGGTCCGATGTCTAATTTAACTGGACTATTTAAGAAACGTCTTACAAGGCACCCTGACCTTTCATGTGAATTCAGTCGAGGCCCTTAGTGCCTTCTGTAAATTTCAAACATTTTTTATCTCTTTAATATGTAATTAAATTATTTTTTCGTCATCACTCATCACTTAATCACTTTAGCCAGCTATACGCTAGGTCATAATCCCTATGGACACCCAAAAAGACTTCCACTTCTTCAGTGTCTTCACTTCAGTTAATACTTTCAAGTGTTGAGTTAAAAATGTAAATGTTAAGAAATTAGAATTTCAAATGAGGTTTTAATTTAGCTCGTATTACTGACAGGCCTGGCTTAAAACTCACTATATAGTTACAAGGCAACTCAGAAAAAGTGGGTTTTGATTAACATAAATCTTTTGTTCACATCGATTTTTAGCTAAATATAATTTCGCACATAATATACCTACGTTTATTTTGTTTTATAAGTCTTTAACATGCCATGGCGTCTTAATAGCGCGTAAGCACGGATGAGATTTCTCTCAGATTCTCTTAGAACCTCGTGAAAAATAGTACAGAGATGAAGGCGAAGCAAGGTATGAATCATTACTGAATGTACTCGTATTTTATACGCAGAGTAAATTGATAAAAGCAGAACATACTTTTACCGACCCTCAGGGATCAAGATCATCTGCAAACGTACAACATAAGAGACGGATCTTTGACCAGTGCTTTCTTCTTATCTCATCTAATTAGAATTATAGCTTCAGAGAATGGCAATGGGCGGACCGTATTTCAAGACTCGAGAGATACCCATTGGATATAAATTATTCTTGAATGGTCATTAGCCTAGGCCCAGAGGATGCCCAAAGATCGGAATAATATGTGCGGCGGCAGTGATGTGGCAAATAATGACGAAGGACCGAAGAGGCTGACCTTCATCCCGTGCGATACCTATAGTTGAAAATAATTTAACAAAAATTGTAAAGTTTTTCGTTTCTGTATAGGTATTAAATAGCATGTTATGCATAATACGTGTTGTTTTGTATGAATGTAGTGCATAGTAAGTTGCTAATAATTGTTACTGTTTATTTTCTGACAATTTCTTTTCAAATGGTGGAAAATGTTCTATTTAAACATTTTTTACACCGTAACAAAATCTACTACTTTTACTATAAAAACATTCACGATATTTATGGCGACGAAGTCAGTATTCGCACGTGTCAGTCGCGGTTTAAAATATTTAAATTTCAGATTTTTTTTACGACGACCCTCGACCTGGTGGGCCTGTTAAATTGGATAATGCAGTGTTAGTGGAGGAAAGCAAATCATATCCAAAATTGATGATTTAAAAACTACCTAATAGTAGCTTTAGTGCTCCAGGTTAACAGTACAAAAAAATGTGGAAAAAATTGTAAAGTTATGTTTACCGCATGACCTAACTTAGGAAAACAAAATGGTATTGGTAAACACTTGTACTGCACTCAAGGTAAGGGGTCTCCGCTAAACCGTTTCTTAAAATCATTGTCACGACGGACGAAAAATAGATCCTGTACTTAATAGAAAATAGAAAACTTAGTGAAAAGCAATGGTTGGCACCAAATGAGAAGACAAAACCAAAGATTAGGCCAAATTTAACGGAAGGTATAGCTGTGTGTTTGGTTGGATTTTAAAGGAATGTTACTGCTACGAAATAAGGTGCTTAGAGATATAAACCATGTTAAAATGACTCAAGAATTTTATAAAACATGAATATTTTCTCTTCCTACCAGGTGGCAACATGTAATAGATAAAACGGAAATTATACTAAACTCAATAATATATATATTTAAAATAATATCAAAGTCAAATATATTATATATATATTTGACTTTGATATTACTACAAAAAAGGGAAAAAACTTTCCAACATACGCAGGCTGTCCTAAAAAAATATTCACATTTTGAAGGGTCGTAAATTCAACTTTCGTTTAATCTTTAATTAAAAAAGACATATGTGTACATGAATATAGAACATCTTGTAATTTTTTGAACTTATGATCATTTTGGTCCAGAGAATGTTGATAACAAAAATCAGCGAAGTTTCAAACATCACGAATCATTCGTTCATTTCAATAGCTGATTTAATTTTTTTAATTATTCCCAGTTTTGCACAAAAGATCTTACCTTTGACATGCTATCATCAAAATTCCAGTAGTGTCATACATCTGGCGGGGGCATACTAAGCCACCTCTTAATCCAGTCTATATGTTAAGATGCCACCATAATAGACGATGGTATTGATGAAATGTTAGGAATAAAATCCGTCCTCATCATCAAATACAAGCTCTCCAATAGGTTTGTTTCGAAATGCAAGAGTCCCTTGTTAAGAATTCCCCTTAACATGTAAATATATGATGGGACATCTTGTATATGTATTTGCATTCTTCCTATTTTCCCATCTCATTCTTGGGCGGTGTGATAGTCGAAGGATTCCCTCGAATATCTTTTGAAGAGGGCTTCTCAGCTCTTCTTAGTTTATTTGAACTCAATGTTATTATTGTGGACTGTTAATAGATCTCGGCAAGCAACAAGTTGGCGCGAATGCACCGTCAGCTGTTGCGCAACTGGCTCTGGAATTCTGCGAAGAATGTTGTTTTCACATTTCTTCTTTCTACATGTGGCGTAAGTTTCTTGTCCATACAGCATTATCAGCGATCGCATTGAAGACTTGGAATAACTGTTTTGACCGCACAGTACATTATGTAAAGTATACGGAGATTCCAATCTATATTCCATGAGCTCCAAAGAAAGGTTTCTCCGTGGGGTCCCAGATTTCGCGCCCTTACGGCACATCGGCTTCACGGTCACGTTGTAGATCCAGAAATTGGTTTATCTCGGAAACATGTTTGGTACATTGGAAATTAACATTGAATTAAATATAAAACCATCATTTTTAAGATAGAATTGTACATACTTACAATAAGTACATATGTTTTTTTTGCAGCGATGTTTTCATATTTATTTTAATATTTATAAAAATATGACAACAGCGGTACTCTCAGTGAAACTGTTTTGTTTTACTTGGCATGAGTGGTCGTGTAGGAAAAACTTAGCTATATTATCTTTATCAGAGTGTGCCTCACTTACTTTGAATACTAACAGTCTAGTAAAACGTTTTTAAAATATTTTTTCATAACTTTCTACCTTATTAAAAGCTGTTATCAAATTGATTTTTTCTTTATTCAATAATATAAGCAATCACGAAACTATCCATTAAAACATAAATAAATAATGTTATGTAAATCAGTTTTTATATATTAAAAAATTGGTTTAAAGTTAATAGTTTTAGATTAGTAAAAATAAAATACTTTATATTAAACCGAATCCTTTTGGCAAATAATTACCTTTTATAACATTGTTTTAGCATTAGTTCTTAATTAATAATTCAATGCCCATATATTTATTTTTTAAGTTTATTTATTTATTCGTTGTATCCTGATGAAAGAGCCGTTGGCCCCGAGACTTAATAATATAATAAATAGTGGTTATATACTTAGTATTTTCTCTTTATTAATCTAAATAATCTTAGGTATCAAAAAGTTATTCTGCTGTTACTAAAGAAGTGAATACTTTTAACTTAATAATATTCCAATGGATAATAAATATTTAAAAAATTATATTTTTACATAAAATAATTTGATAAACAATCATTATTAAGGGTGGGAGTAGCGCCAATACAAGATAATTGGAAGATAATTTTATATAACATCTTATTAGTCAAAATGCAGGACAATGTCAAATCATTGCAGCTGATTATTTCACTCGATTACTGATATAATAGTAGAAACCAAAAAATAGCTAATATCGAAAGGCTGTGTCAGTTACGTTTAATCCTTTCAGGGCTTCAAAAACCAATGAAATACCAAACTTTTAAAACTTTTTTAGACTTTAACACAAAAACGGACAAAAAACTCATAAAAACATAAGGCTAAGAGCAAGGGGTACACATATTATAAACGAGTTTAGCTGTGTAGGTTAGTTAGTACAGCAGAAAACTGATTGTGAATGAAATATGATAATTCTATTGCACATCCACTGATAATTCTATTACTAATCTTATTCTTCTTCTAAAGGGTTTTTCTTTTAGAGGCGGAGAACTTTAAATATAAAAAATACAAAAAAGTTTTAAATATCAATAAACTTGGCAGATAACGGCAAGCGCGTATATGGTCGAAAATTGAACCTTCAGATTACGGATTTTCAGGCAATAAATTCACTGCATTTGACATATTTTTTGCATAAATAATACTCTTGATTTGCAAGGAATTCTCTTGACTGGTAACTACGTGTAATGATTCCTAATTCTGAAGATTAAACATTATTTTTCATGGTGCATTCCAACGTAGTTTCGTACATTTGGACAGATTTCATTTTTTTCTTACCATCCAGCTCACGCGTAGCGTATACCTAGTTAGTAACTTTGGTTAGTATACAGTCGTATTCCTAGTTAGTTAGCATAATCTAAGTTTATGCCTACTCACGCCACTGCCTGGTACATAATATGTTTGACGTTTAAGCCAAATTTGACATACCAAATTCTACTTATCACGCAACAACAAGAATAACCTATTAATAAAATCAATGGTATTGCGGTCTTTGCACGAAACCAGCATTATAATGTTACAATTACACAAGTTGATATGAGGCGTCTTGCTAACTGGTCGAAACATTAATTTACAATAAAATTCCATTAACAACTTATTGTCGTGCATCGCACGCACGGGTTTGGACCATTTCATTTTATTAAAGAACTAGAGCGAATACTTGACCTCTAAAGACACACAAACTACTTTGGTTGAAGATCTTTATAATAGCTATGTTGGTAATACTCTTAATATTGATTTAGAAAAATACATTAATAAGCTTCGCGGCGGTGAGAGACGAAATGTAACGTTTAAAATCAATTAAGTTTTTATTTATTAACAAGGTCACTGGACATACATAACCTTTAGCTGAAACATTAGAATGCCTTCCATATTACGTGCAACACTTTACTTGCGCTGTCTATTGCTCGCCTGTTCCGATGGCTGTCAAAATCAACTTATTAAAGCGAAATACCGCCGCCATTTATTTAAAGATTATTTTCTGAAATCTTCTCGTACATTTTCGTCCGTTCAATTAATTTTTTTAAAAAGCTAATTTTTATTTAAGTTGCTATTTAAAACATATTAGATGTAAAGGTGCATTAAAAATGGATTGGAGAAGTTCCGGGTTTGTATTATAAACAAATATTTTTTCGATAGATAGTTATGATTTGATTAATCTAATTTATGATAAAGAAAAATAAAAAACAAAATAAAGTGTTGGTTACAAAGAAGTCGCATTATCACTAAGTAATCATGTTTTTTTTACTTAACTTAAATCAAACAAACTAGGCAAAGTATATTTAGTGACTGACCTCATGTTATAAGCAAAGCGATATGTAGCGCGGAACGAATTAGAAGCACAACGGTGAACGCATTGCCCAGCCGATGGTAAACTAAGAGGAGAGAGCTATTCGTCACGTTACTTCGGATATCTGGGGGAATATTGTTCGAAACGAGAGACGTCATAGGTAATAAATGCGATTTGATTTAAGATACCGGCAATACATGGCAACACTAGCAAAGAGACAGGCGCGTCCAGTCAGTACATTGGAACATGAGTTTTATGAAAACATATATTTAAAAATAAAAATTAACCCATAAAAACATATTTTTCATTGTATGTAAATCCTCTATATGAGAGGCAAAGGTTTTCATTTTATTGTACTTTTGTTTGCTTGACTAAGAGATTCATTTATATCACATTACTAGTAAAATAAATTTCGAAAATCGTTTCGTTAGTATTTGTATTATTTATTGAATTCATTATCAGTGGCATTTTGATACAATACACAACCAACAAAATCATTTTACAGAATAACAACCAAATACTGTTTTGAAGCAATTTTAAATAAAGAGATTAATTCTAACGCGTTCATGATTTAAATAATTTTAGAATAGTACCGAAAAGTAGATTTAATTTTAGATTAAATTTTCATTTTTTTGTGAGCGTGTGTGTATGTCTGACCCCAAATAGAATAATGCATTGTCGTCGACGTCAAGTTGATATGAAAAATTTCAGGTCGATTGGATGACTGGAAGTATATTAGTTTTCACTTTGAAGATTTTTTCACATGAAATCAAGATCCGCAGTGAAGTTAATACAAAGGATTTAAAAAAAAGAAAAACTGAATATTAATTTGAATTTTATGATATTATTAAAAAAGTTTAATTTAGTTTATATTAAAATTAAAATAATTTTATGATATGGGTACTTATTTATCATGTTACATAATACATTAATCATAATCACGAAGAATGTGTTATTTTAAATGTGATATAAATATTACGAGACGCATGTTTCATTTCGTATTTCCATAGAAATTTTAGTAAATTAAGTACAGCATATTTCAAAGTACGAGTACTAACTGCTCGCCGGGGCCGCTGCAAAGAGAAGTATCTATTCGTGAGTGATTCTATGCGAGTGAATAAAATTAGTAATAAGAAAGAGTGTGATATCTATAGTACCACCCATCTTATGATGGCGAACTTTATCCATTGCTGGATGTGTGTCCACTTTTGTTGACAGTGAAATATGAAAGACAGACTGACCGCAGATTTCATAGCGGGCTTCAGGGCGGCCTAACGGTTTCTTGATTCCCCTCGAGTGATTAAATAATATTAACTACTGTAGTATCGTAGTATGTTCTCTTATCTACATCTTTTTTTCATATCTCTTGATGTGATGCATTCTACCAACAAACATCATCATAATGTCATCCAACCCACTTTGACAAGATGCTACTGAAATACTTAAAATCGTCAAATAAACACCCCGAAGGACGCTCGTGATCTCGTTGGGCAGACGAAATTGGAAACCATTTGGCTTGATCCGCGCTATCGGCCCGCTCACGGTCCGCTCTCGGTTTGCTCTCACTCCGACAAATTTGTGACAGTGACAGTGAACAATATTCATCCACTCGTTCATTTTTCACTGTGTACCCGCTCCAGTCACGCCAGTCCTGGCCCGGTCACGCTCGGGTTCAGAATGGAACATGGAATAACTAAGTATTACAACCTTGCAGAAAAGCGAAAATAGATTTATTTTTTAAATTTATGATTTTATTTGACTTGTATTAAAACGAATCATCAATTATTTAAGTGGCAACAAAAAATTTTTTAACTAAATTTAATTTAATTTTTAATCGATTATATAATCTCCATCGCTATCTAGGACCTTTTGTCATCTTGTTGGTAGACTCTTAATTCCCTTTTCATAAAATTCAGAAAAATATGCTTCTAGGTGAGTTCGAACATCATCGACGTTTTAAAAAATTTTATTCTTCGGGTAGTTCCATGGACCGGAATAAATAAAAATCGGATGGTGCTATATATGAGGAATACGGGGGATGTGGTAAAACCCCCCAGTTTATCTGCCTTATTTTTTCTTGGGTTAATCTTGCTGCATGCGGCCGGGCATTATCATGTTTCGATATCACCCAGAAAATCTTGTAAAACGACCAGATCTGGTCGTTTTACAAGATTTTCTGTTGACCAGATCTGGTCGTTTTACAAACAAATGGTTGTGCAATCTATCTAATTGTTGGCAATACAATTCAGTCGTAACTGTTACTCCCGGTTTCAATAGTTCAATATAATTAGGCCACCACAGCCCCACCAAACGCACAATAACACCTTCTTTAAAGTGAAAGATGGTTAGGAGTAGGTACGGCTGGTTGATTTGGAGAAAGTCCTTATTTAGTGCGCTTGTTGTTGTACAAGATCCATTTCTCGTCACTAGTAACAATCCTTCGTAAAAATGGATCACTTCTTTCTCTGCACAAAAGAGATGTGCAAATTGTACGCCGTTGATCTTTATTCGTCTCCGACAATAGATGTGAGACCCATATACCCTGTCTGCAAACCTTCCCGATTTCATGAAGATGTCTTTGAACTGTTGACCAAGTAGCCTGAAGAGTATTTGCTATTTCCTGGATACGCAGTTTGGGATTCTGAGCTAGACTAAAGCAAACATTCCACGCTAAAAATAATTTATTACTTATGGGTGCACCTAATATATATAATTCACTGGAATGATAGTTCAACGTTTTGCAAAAGAAAGTCAGAAATATTGAAAAAAACCCTATTACGATGGCGGTCCAATAAGTACCTAGCCTCACCGCCCGATGGCGCTACTATCGCAAGACAAATTTACTATCGTGTAGTACATTCTCGTAGATGACTACTGTCAAAATTTCAGTCGAATCGGACTCATGGTTTTGTTTTGACCGCGTATGGAAGTGGACGTGTCCGCGGATTTTAGAAAAATGGAAAAAGAGCAATATCGGTCGGTGATTTGATTCTTGTTTTGGAAAAGAAGTCGCGCAGCGAAATGAAAAAACGCTTGGATGCTATGTACGGTGACTCTTTTTCTTTGATGGCGACCGTCAAAAATTGGTTTAACGAGTTTCAACGTGGTCACACATCGGTTTTTGATGACCCACGCACAGGTGCCCCGAAAACGGCTACCACGGAGGATAACATAACAAAAATCCACGATCTCGTATTGGCAGACCACTGATTGAAGGTGCACGAGATAGCTGAGACAATAGGCACTTCAAAAATCCGCATGGGTCATATCCTGCATGAAATTTTGGGCATGAGAAAGCTGTCAGCGCGATGGCTGCCGCATTTGCTCACTCCGGACAACAAGCAAAACCGTGAGACCACTTCAGAGCAGTGTTTGACGCTGTTTAAGCGCAATCAGAAGGAGTTTCTGCGTCGTTTCGTGACTGTCGACGAAACATGGATCCACTGGTACACACCAGAGACCAAGGAACAGTCGAAACAGTGGACTTCATCCGGCGAACGTGCACCGTAGAAGGTGAAGACATTCCTATCGGCCGGAAAGGTGATGACCACCGTTTTCTGGGATTCACAAGGTGTGATCTATACCGACTACCTGGAGAAGGGCAAAACGATCACAGGGCGGTACTATGCCGAATTATTGGACCGATTCGACGCCGAATTGCAGAAAAAACGGCCACATTTGGCGAAGAAAAAAATGCTCTTCCACCATGACAACGCACCGGCTCACACCTCCGCCCTCGCCACGGCCAAATCGGTCGAATTGGGCTACGAAATGCTGCCCTATCCACCGTATTCTCCAGATTTGACTCTGTGCGACTTCTTTTTGTTTCCAAACTTGAAAAAGTCACTCGCCGGGCAGAAATTTGAGTCGAATGAGGAGGTCATCACCGCCACGGAGGCCTACTTTGCAGACCTCGAGAAAATGTATTTTTCAAACGGGTTAAAGAAATTGGAGCTTTGCTGGATCAAGTGTATCGAGCTAAAAGGAGATTACGTTGAGAAATAAATTGCCACTTTTCCAAAATTTTCGTTTTTCTTTTGTAGGCTAGGTACTTATTGGACCGCCCTCGTATATTAGGTACATATCTTCATAAATATTGACATGATTGGTGGACATAATCAAAGGACTACTCATAATCTAGGCAGGGATCCATCTGTAAAGTATTCCGGATTAGCTCCGTTACACCCTGTGTATAAATTTATTTAAATATTTGTGTGAAACGAACGTCCGTTAAATTTTACATGGTTACTAGGTATAGCACGCGAGTGGGATGTAATGAAATATATTTTTCTCCACACCTTCGCGATCAGCGACGCAACTATCAGCCGACCGAGATAAATATCTAATATAAAACATTTTTAATGTCCCTCCAGCAACACCGACATTCATAAAGTGTCAACGTTTTATACATTATGTACACAGGCATCTATTTATGTTGGAGTCAGATTTAACTTCAGAACGTTTATTTCGAGATGTTGTCCAATAATAATATCAGTGTTTATTTCTTTGCGGTTGTCAAAAGACGTTCTACATCGATGTCCTGTCGAGCAGACTTTTTTCTTTTTCGTCAGTGGATTATAATTTTCATAGTGTAAAGTGACAAAGTGACTAAGAAATAACATAGTTAATAATAATAGTTTATCACGTAATATTTTCATATAAAATTTAATTGAATATTAAAACTGACCGAAAATCGGAAAACTTTAATTTAGAATTTGAAGGCATTACAAGAGTGGTAATAATCGTATACATACATACGTAAACATTTTTTTAAATAATATTTGTGTAGAGTAAACGTTTTACAATTTTTCTCGAGGGAAACCTTAACGCTGAAGACTCTAGAAGTTAACAGACCTTGGTGGAGTTAACGGCTCTAGGGTTTCCCTACTGCCGGAGTGCTAAATTAATATAAAACGTTTATTCTAGCTACCTACATACATAAAAGTAGCCACAACAATTCCGGTTCACAATTCCCTATTTATCGTTCACCGTCACTCTTTCCTATAATCACTTCCACGGTTGTCAAAGCATTTATGTCCTTGGAAGTTTTAAATTATATTATTTCTTTTAATGACTCATTTATTGAAATGTAATTTTAATTAATTAATGCTCTTTCCGCTTTGCTGAAAGCGGTCCCTCTTATGCAAAAACATAAACATATTTAAATATGAATAAAATAAAGTATTTGCAATGTATTGCATTTTATATTCGTTTTGCAATGAAATTTTAAATAAATACGATATACCGCCGAAATTTCACGTCTGGTTCCAATTGACTTGTTTAAAAAAATTACTACTAGCTTGTAAATTTTGAAACAATTACGAAAAGGCAAACTAAATACTCTTAAAAAGTAATATGTTAGTAAATAAGTCGTGCTTTATTACAAAAATATGTTTTAACTTGACTCGGTTAAAAACAAAATTAAAATAATTTAACCCATACAAACAAAATTTTCATCAAAACAAATAATAATAAATAAATATAACTTTTTTACAGTGTTTGGGGAGGTATATGCAGTTCCACACATTCCATGTAAGAAAACATATATTAAATGATCATATATGTGATATAAAAAAATATAAGATGATTTAAATATACAAATAGAAATTATCACATACAGGTACATAATAGGTAAAATATAACAAGAAACATGGTATATAGTAAGAATTATTCAAATAAATACGGCATACAAAGTAAAAAAAAACATGGCGCGAAGCCAAAGAAAAAGCATTACAGCTATTATTATTAACATAAAAAAGTAAGCATTAGTAAATAAATAGGTTGTATAAAAAAAAGAGAAAACAAATATAAGTATTAACATAATTATATCACATAATAACGGCTTTAGCGAGCGGCGGCATGCCGATTATGAGGGGCCAGTATCTTTCTCCAATGTGCATCAATGCTGGATGCTGGAGTAAGGCGGGTAGGATAAGGATATTCCCGGAGCTGTATATCCTTTCCCTCATTCCTGCCTTCCTGGATCTTATGAGGGATTTATTTTATTATAAACTCTTTACGCGCAACATCGCGGATTCCTTGTGGGTCTTTGATAAAAGCAGAAAAATTCTGAAAATATAAATTTTGTTTGCGTGAATTTCTATTAAAAACATGAAAGCGTGTAAATTATGAGCATTAAGCAGCAAAATTACGTTCGTTTACATTTGAATGTCTTAATATCAGCACACAATAATGAAGGTGACGCTGGAAATTGAAGATTGCTTACAATCTATTTAAGCTGGATGAACTCAAAAATTAATCTCACTGGAACTCATCAAGGAGTCCATGCCTCTCCGACGCTTTATTGTATCAATGTATTTTTAGGTTTAACTGAATACGTAGTAGATATCCATTCTGAATTCAGACTTTTATGATTTTTTCACTTTTTTATAATACACAACAAACAAAATCATTTTACAGAACAATATATTTATTGTAAGCATCTTTAGAATTGTCACAGGCAAAATTTTGTTTTACCTATACCAATTTAAAATAAGAATCTGCATTTTCTGTAATTTAAATAATTTTGGAATAGCACCAGAAAGTAGGTACTTGGCCAAATATCTGAGATAAATCTATGTTTTTTTCTGTCCTGACTCGTCACTTTTGCCTCGTCCACTTTCATATATCTTCTCATGAACGCTATTCGGTTGTTGAAACTTTTCACGGGGCAATATTTGGCAATATTCCTCCAATATTTGGTTTATTTGATCATGCTAGGTCTTTCGCGGTCGCCCTCTGTTATATTTTTCAACACTCGCTTGATATATTTTCTTCGCCATCCATTCTTCGCTTCTACGTTCCACATGACCAAATCATCTCAGCGACCCTTTCACTATTCTATCTATTATTCTATAATCAGCGTTACACTCAATCCTATTTTTATCATTCCTCACTTTATCGTACAAAGATTTTCCACACATACATCGCCTAAGCAATCGCATTTTCACCATGTGCAGTCTACTTTAATGAAAGGCGGTAAAGTAAATATAAAGGATTTAAGTGACCCCAGCATACGATTTTCGTATTTGCTCTTGATTTGCTAAATTTAACGTAAACTTATTAAATAATTTTGCAAAACCCATAGCTAAACAGGTTTTTAATCAATTTTTTTATGATAGATCTATTTTCTCTTGAAGCATTTCCTTAAAAAATATGAACAAATATATTGTTATAACATCAAAAAAATTATAACCCCCAAACACTATTTTTGTTTTCATGCAAATAAATATACGAGATTAGTGCATCTTTGGTACACTAATCTCGTATATTTATTTTCGGCACACTCGATGGCGAAATTTGTGCTCTTTCGATCGCAATATTAACATACAATTGCAGAGCAACATACAAAAATATAAAAACGGCAAAAGAGCTCTAAAATGAACGTCATTCCGTGGACATTCAATTCGGAACAAAAATTTCCTATGGACCTGACGCGCGCTATCACGCCCTATGTGTACGGTGTTGTCACACCGCACTACTTTTTTTAACCGAATTATTAAAAAACAGAAAATTTAGATTTTGTGTGGATATCGAGAAAATTGGAGGGGGTAAAGAAAAACGAAAAATGTGCAAAACATGGCGCCTCTAACTATTATTCTAACGTGATACTCGATTATTGAATTTAATTCAAACAGTCGCAGAAACATCGCACTCGGTAAAAGAGCCCAAAAGGGGGTTTTATTTTTGTCACGCCGCAAGAAAGAGACGGATGCAAAATTCCAACATACAAAAGAGAGGCGGTCGGATTTCACACTATTCACATTTTTGATTTTTTTCTTAAACATTATGTTTAATTGCAAATGAAAAAGAGTCTAAAAATGAAATAAAATTTCGTTTTTGAGAAGGGCATAGCGGGAAGGAAGTAAGGTAGAGATCCCGAAAAATAAAATAAGAACCAGGTCTCAAAGAGGGTTTCGGGAAATGTTTTCATTTTCAGGATCGGACAAAAACTTGCAAAGTTATTAGCGTTGCAAAAATTAATTCGGATTAAAATGAAAAAATCTAAAATTCGACTCAATTCTGAGGAGGAGAGACGTCCCGCGACGAATGTATTTCCCAAAGCTCTCGGTCGCTAAGTCTCTTTCGCGAAAAACGAAATGACCAAATTAATCGTGTATGCCGAAAAAGTTGTCAAAATGCGTTGTCATCGATGTCCAGTCGATGTGCAAAAGTTCAGTTCGATTGGATGACGGGAAGTGTGTTAATTTTCACTTGCAAGACATTTTCATGTTTAATTATTCACACATGTACATACGGCGGCGAAACTAATATAAAGAATTTAAAAAAAAAAACGCCTGAGAATCAAAGTACGTATGAATGAAAATTAGTTGTTGTTGCGAAAAAGTTTTAATTCATTTGCTTTATCCACAGTAGATATTTTTTCTACTATCTTAGAAACTCTAAAATAAACTCTTACTAGCAGGAAAGCAATCGGCTTCGCCGATTGCTTACTGCTAGGCCCTGCGGGCGGCTATTGTGGCCGCTTCGCGGCCAATGACGGCCGCCCCGCGGCCAGCCATGGCCGCTGCGCGGCCAATTGTGTTTGCTGTGCAGCAAACACAATTGTTTACCTATGCCTACGTTAGCCGCTTCGCGGCCAATTGTATCTGGAAAATTTCCATTTTTGCTATTGTGGCCGCTTCGCGGCCAATGACGGTCGTCCCGCGGCCAATTGTGTTTGCTCTGCAACAAACACAATTGATTTCCTTACTGTTACAAAGTTAATAGAATTTGATAATTGGCCGTATTCTGAAGTAAGCGTTAATTCTTTTTTTGTTTATTGACAGTTACTGTATAATATTGTGATGCTGTCAACTCTTGAGTTGGCTGGTTTAAAAATAATGAATTCATCAACATTGAGGAGAAAAAAATCAGGTTTTAGTGTCTATGGTAGCTGTCAGTGACAGACAAAATTTCAGTGAAAAAATCTGGTTTTACTGTCTATGGTAGCTGTCAGTGACATACAAAAAATGAAACAGCTGTCGAATTCTTCTTTGTATTTATTTTTATCGATAAAATTACAGCGTCTTATTTATTAATAAATTACATAGCATTTTAGTTTAATGATTATTGATAAATGAATGTATTTTAAAAATATATCATTTTGTAGTCCATTTCACGACCATCATCTTTAATACTATCCACATACTAAAATGTAAAGATTGGACCTTCTAAACGCCCGAGTACATCTTCGTTAACCAATCGAGCATGTTCATTCTTTGGACACAGTATCGCTCGTTTACTCATTAGGGGAACATCCGCTATAGAATGTACTTCATTATATATGCTTTGAACAACATTTTGACTTACACTTTCATTTGGAATAAGCACTGATGATGCATACTTTCCTTCCACAGGAGGCAGCTTTCCATCGCTTAAATCTAAAAGCCACTGTGTAAATGAATTTTCACCTTCTAAAGCGGGGACATTAGTTTTCAAATTGAAAATAGTAAAATTTTTCCAATGTTGGCTGTTTTTATAGATGTCGCTACTAACTGACCGCGAGAAGCCCTTCGAGAAACTGGTAGAATTTGTCTAGTCGCCGCCCAAAATGATTACTTTATTGCCAAAAATATCATTATTACCCATTATATCGCGCAGAGTACGTTCAATTATATCTAAAGCTATAACTGGCGCCATCGGCGCTTCATCCCAGATGATACATCAGCTGCACTTATAATTGCACGGTTCTTGGATGTCACTCTGCATGTTGTGTTATTCTATAAATCAAGAAGTAAATTAAAAGCCATGTGACATGTACGTCCACCCGGTAATAAAATTGCTGATATTCCTGTCCAAGCAACAGATAAAACTTTCTTAGATCTTCCTCTTCAAGTATGTATAATAGTCTTATAAAGGAACGTTTTACCTGTGCCACCAGGACCGTCAATAAAGAAACATTTTTTTGTTTCAGATACATCTGAAATTTTTTACTTAATATACTGTCGAAAGCACAATGTTCTCGATTGAGTTTTCTAGCCATCTGTAACCCTAAAGAACTTTCTAATGCTAAATTAATATCAACCACTTCATTATAAGTATTGCTGTAATCTGGTCCCGGCAAACCCTGTGATGTGCATGAAGAATTTTCATTTATTAATGCCTTTTGAATATACAAAAGGGAACAATTTTGTGCAATTTCTGCAGTAGCACTTTGACGACTAAAGTCTTCTGACATCAAATCTTTGAAATCGTTCCACAGCTGCAACGGATCTGGTGGGAGGCAATGAATCATTAATAAGACAAATAGGTCACGAAGAGCTTTGGGCATCATATACGTTGAAGCTTCAGCCATGCAACACTGCCATTCTCCAATATCATCGATGAGTCCTAATTCTCGTACTGCATCACGAAATGTAGGAAGTAAGACAACCATTAATAGTCCGCAAAGATTCAAAGGACGTAGCCCCAGTCACTTGTAAAAGAATAAGTCTTAAATGGTATAATTCTATATTTCTAGGAGAAACGGGGGACATGCGACCAATAATCTTGTCCCCGCCACATTGCCTCTTCTTCCACTGCTTATTGCTAGAAAAAACATAGAAATTAGTTAAATCCTGATACTTAATATTACATGCCTCATTATCTTGTTGGTTAAGTTTAAACCATGCAGTTAATGTTGTATTATTTAAGGCTGTAGAGTCCAACCAAATTCACCTGATGGAAATAACAATGGAAAAACCATCGGATCTAAATGTTTTGATAACATATTAATACGCTGGAGACCTCCTACATTCTTAGGGTGAACAGCAACATCTACGTTTGGCGGTAACCTACCTTCGTAATCTGCTACATACACAATGGCGACTTCATTATTATTAGATGGAGCATTATACCTTCTTTGGTCATCTAACGAAGAACGCGTAAAGAGTAGTTGAATATTCCGCATCTGGCCCCCGTGCTCTGCAACTATAGATTCTTCTTCTTCAACCGCTTCTTTCAACCTTTTGTATTGGAGAGCATATGGACTTACACGACGGATGACATTATCAATAGTTTCCATTATATTTTGTTGACATCTAAGGTTAGACGGATGGCTCATACGTACCCTGACTGCTTCATCCGCATCGTAAACATATAGTTGCGCATATGCCGGCACCTCTCCATCACTCTGCAAACTTCTAGACGTTCTATGATATACTTCACCTGAAATTTTTAAACAATACGGGCCTACACCTGGTATGTCACTTATTTGCACTCCGAAAGATGCAAATGCATTAGCACAGTTGTACTGCACATTTAAAATAAGATTTCGCATTTCTTCCTTCAGCATACACTCTTTGCCTAGCATTTTTACGTTCCCGCTGGTCAGCATTCCTTCTTTCACATTCCTCTTCTGTTATGTTTGACAGTCTACGTCTGGCATTTCTTCTTTCATATTGTGAACTCGAATCGCATTATCAAATTGCCGCTTTGTGATGTTGAGTATTCCATCGGAATTCTGAAAAATAATAATATTTATGTATAAATACGGAGAAAATGACACGTAAAATGACATTCGCGCCACGCGCTGTGAGTCTTTTGAGGTTATATGAGAGACGTTATGACGTTAATCTAAGGTTAAGTTCACTTTGCAGTTTAAATAAAATATAAAGCGTAATAAATGTTTTGAACGTTTATTGAAGCAAGATTAATGCAAAAACAATAAAAAGAAAAGCGTAAACGTATACTTACTGTCAATGTCATAAAGCGTCATTCTGTGGTATGACCAGCACAAAAATTCGTTGACTGCAATTACGTTGGCTGTTTTAAAATACACGGATTCCACGAAAATATTTTAAAAAATCTATAAATTCCGATATTTTAATTTTCGATAATTTGGATTTGGATGTTTTTTGATATCAGTTTGTTCGTATTCCTATATTTTTTAATCTTTTTAATGTACTCTAAAATGTTTTTTTTTTAAACTGGCAACAGAAATTATCAGTATGCAGAAACGACATTGGTTGGAGTAATTAATATATAGATTTCGCGTCGTTGTCAGCGCCTCTTACGAAGCTTACGGGGAGCCGTAAAGGGGTGAGCAATTTTAAGTGGGACGGTGAGGCGGAAGCTGCCTTTAATCAATTAAAACAAGCGTTAATTTCGGCGCCGGTCCTCGCTACGGCTCGGTTCGACCTTCAGTTTGAGCTTCATACAGACGCTTCCGGAATCGGTATCGGCGCGGTTCTAGCACAGAAAATTGATAGCAACGTGCATGCGGTTGCGTATTATTCAAGGACACTGACCAAATTATGAGAAAAACTATTCTATCACGGAGAGCTTATTTAAACTGGCAACAGAAATTATCCAAATGCAGAAACGACATTGGTTGGAGCAGGTTGGAGCATAGATAACATAATAATATAGATAAGACACTTAAAGTTGTAAAATCATCTATGGATTTCCAGCAATTGAAAACCGCGCAGCGGCGGGAGGTTTTGGAACTAAACCAGGCCACGCCCCCTGCAAAATGGTGGGGGGTTAGGCGGTAGGTATTGGCGCCAATTTTAAATTTATATTTATTATTAGGCTTTAATTAAAAAATGGTTAGCTCATTAAAAAAATATTTATTTCAAAAAAATTAACAATTATACAATACATGTTAAGAAAACTGAATATATAAAATATTACGAATTATTACAAAAATATATCAAGATAATTGGTAAACAGTTGGAAAAGTCAAAACTACACAAACTTACATTTTAATGAAAAAAAATTTTACAATGTTAGTAAATACATATGTATATGTATTTATTTATATAATAAGTCTTGTGGTCTTGACTTGAGATTATTTATTTTACAAATAAAGAATATTATTTAAGCATTGTGGTACAATGAAGTTTCAAAATTATAGCTTATATGACAAAAACATAGATGTCGCTATCATCATTTTTAATTATAAAAAAAAATAAAAAGGAAAAAACCTGAAATTCTTTTAATTTAATAATAAAAGCTTTACTTATTTAAAAGAGGATAATAATAATATTGTAATAATAATAATATTGTCCATCATCTTATTGCTCAGGCGTATATGACTAAAACGTGTATTTATTTAATAGAGTAGTAAATTGTTATACCTCATTAGTCTGTAGATTAAAAATTCAAAAGGAAATTATTCTAAAATTACACATAAAAGATAATTTGTAATGCATAAACATACCATAATTATGATATAATTAACAAACTGTCAATTAACATGATATTTATATTACATTATTGCGTTTTACCTTTATGCAGTTAGAAAATATTACTTATATGCGAAAGAAAACATTTAGACATGATATGTTTAAATATAATATGTACAATACTAGTTATAATGAACCTGTACCTACATAATCTGTTTTATTAAATGAAAGATTTATATCATACTAAATGTAAAATATGTATTCATTGGATGGTGCACACATTAATTGAAAAGGTTGTATATATATATTTTTTTTATTATCTTAAATTACAAAAATATAAGTTTCAAATGATAATTTCAAGACCAGCAGAGAAGACAAGTACATATGTAGACACAAAATGCAACAAACCGGTATGTTGTACGCTTTACAAAGCAGAATCTCCTTTCATTAAAATAATTAATCCATTATAAAACATGTTTCTTGAAATAAATGACCCTTCACATATTATAAAACTAGCAAATTAATACAAAACAAAAACCCACACGCAGTCTCTGTAAAAAATTATATCAATTTGATTTAATTCCTTCAAACCATATAAAGACAAACATTTCAACGGTCCCAACGTATACTGTCGAATCTGCAAAATTTCTATTTTCGCTTTACTATCTCAAAACATCCAATTTACTCTATATTTTTGGTGTTAAATGAAATTTGAGTTTTAGTTTTAAAAAAGCGAATTTTAAAGGAAAATTAAAAATATTTTTAACATTATCCGAAAATATAAGGCAAATCGGATAGTTTAAGTTAGTAAACAGAAAATCGAATTTTTGCAGATTCGACAGTATACATAGAGACCGTCAATTTATAATGTGAAATCTAACATTAAATTATTTATTATATTTCTGTGTTCATTACATTTAAGAAATGAGGAATCAATTTTGGCCAATATCATACAATACACGTATATGTAAATACAATTATAATTCCAATTACCTACTATCATTTTATATTTGATAGTACCACATCCACCGTAATAGGTTTTTGTGGAGATAATATGAAAGATCAAACTAAAGTTAAAGTGAAGAGATTTGAAATACACAGAAATACTAAAGTTGTAAGGCATACATACTGGGCATTGACATTCCGATAAGATTAATTCTAGCAAGATAACTAGAAGCGCCAAATCAGGAAATGTTTAAGATTAGAACTACATGCTACTGAAACAGTAACGAATTCATGATCCGATATAACTTTTTATGATTTTTACATTTTATTTATAATCTTATTTACAAATATGTATTTTAACATTATTGATTTATTTAACATAAATTAAAATGTATATTTTATGTCCGAGTATGTTGTTTGCAAGTCATCATCGACTAACAAAAGGTAAAAAAAATATCAAGCAGTCCTAAACTTTAAGAATTCCCGAAATTCATACTTATTAAATGAGCAAATGTTTAATTAAGAATGTATAAAAGAAACTTTGTAAGGTTCACATTGGTTACATACGTACTACTCATAGAAAATAAATTTTCAAGCACCTTTACTTTAATTTAAGCATTTTCGCATAACAAAATATCTAAAATGAAGTTTTTTGTCAAATAATTCACTCCCTAATACTAATCCAATTACACACAGAGTTTGAGAACGACATTTTTTAGTAATTGAATCAATATTTATATATTCTTAAAATGACAATTGGATAACACAATTTTACTTAAATAAAAATTGAATAGGTTACATTAACTTAATTTTAAGCTCTCTTTTTGTACGGAAGACTAGATGATATTTTATTAAGTAGAAAAATACAAAGATTATCTTGCATTTCCATTATTTTGTTATATTTCTTGTTTTTAAAAATGTGCATATTCAAACCCATTTTAAAAAGGTTTCTTTATAATATGCAGACTGAAAATATATTTTTAGCCTTCTTTTGAAGGTTTGATAACGTGGCTCCAAAAATGATTTCCATAAAAAATTATACTATCTTTTTAAAAACTTAACAAATTTCTAATTTTTAAGGAAAAAGAAAAATGGCATCTTCTGCAGCATATACCGATTACATCAACTCGATGTTATTTTTATTTGTGTTGCATCAAAAGATTTGACATGCATACTTACAAACAACGACTTGATACAAAAATTTTATTCGATTCGCATGGCTTTAACTACCTTGATGCAAATCGAGAGCACACATTTAATTTTTATTCCCTAATTTGACAATGTGTGGAAGCGAATTTGTGTAATCTAAGGTGCTTTCATTTGCTACTGAAGTTCTCCAAAGTCCTGTCGCTGTATCTTCCATACTTGATGCACTTTCTGTATGTCCATTGTCGTTGTGTAACATGTTCTCTCTGAAATATATATAGTAATGATATTATTACAAAGAATATGTATTCACTTTTAAGTGAAGTAATGCAACGAATCTATTCACACAAGTAAAATTTAAAAATTACTACACAATTCTATAATTATTTGCATTTATGTATGTATCACATATGTTATTATAATTTATTAATTAGTGCTTTTTTCAGGATGAGGATGGAAGAAATATTTATCTTTATAACTATATTATTTACTGGGCACAGATTTAAAGAACTGGGTACCCGTGTTCACAGAAAATAAGTAATTTGATATGCAAAAATTTAACTCTAAACTAAGTGAAATCAAAATTTTAATTTAGGTAAAAAATAAATGCCAATAGAATAAAGCCTATTCTTCTATAAAAAGAAATACATTCATAGTTGAGTGACCCACATGTTGGTCTAGATAGAATTGTTTAGAGTCCTATTTCTGACATTGTTATTATAGCATTCGACATGATGAAAACCTTAGCAACTCCAATACTTTCAATAGAATTATGTTATGTATTATAAACATCAGCTATGGACAATATAGGCATTCTGTCTGGGGACACATAACCTATCAATAAAAGCAAATAAGTGTAGTAAATAAGATAAGTGCTAGCTTTTTTCTCTAGTGTCCTTTGGGATGAGACAGTACACTAACCATTTATGTTACAGTTTCTAAAATTAGGAGAATGTGTTTTAAAAAGCAAAATGTACTAACAATTCTGAAATTTTATAGTAAAAAAAATACAGCATATACATATTGATTAATAAAAATAATTTAGCTGGAGAATTTCTTAAAAAAATAAACTAACCTTTTTTCGCACTGTAATTACAACTTGACATCCACACTTTCAACCGGAGAAGGCTGAATTATTTCTGCAGTTTCTGGAAATCGAGAATCGGCTGTTATTATTTTAATATTAAGGTAAACAACAAAATGGAAGATTCTGAAAAGGAACAAAATGGAGATTTTGGTGGGATCACGTAGCCAGAATGGACAGTGACAGACTCGTGCATACAGCAACGAATGAAATCCCCTCTGGATGACGCCTACCGGGAAGACCACCGAAAAGATGGACAGATAGCTGGACCTCGTTATCCCAGGAGGCGTAGATTTCTGTAGTACAGATTAACAGATCTAATAAAAGAAAAAGAAGAAGCACAAAATGGAAATCTCCAGTATCACAATATAAAAATATTGCTAAAACATTAACATATGAAAGCATTTTCATTATAAGTTCTTTATATGCAAAGTCTAGGTTTCCTAGATCTTTTTTCTAGATTTTATGTATGTACTAGTGATAATCGGTTATTCGTGATTCAGTTATTTAAGATCTGTATCCGATTGTATTGATGATTGCTAACTGAAATGTAAGTATTGTCTACTACCGATGGTGGCCTGTCGAATTGCGAAAAATCAAATACCAACCGATACAATCAGATACAAATCTCAAATTATGGTCATTGTGTAACTGGTTGAAATACTATCACTAATGTGTTAAAAAATCTGAAACAGTACCTGAAGCTATAAATACAGTAATAATTTAGAAAACTATTAATTACTTTGCTAGTGTGTTAAAAAATATACTAACCTTTTATGTTACTGATATTAAAATTTTGAAAATGTGTTTTAAAAAGGAAAATGTAGGTACCATAAATTCTGAAACTTTATCGTTAGAAAAAATACAGATGATATAAATAACTATACATTTATTTGTTATAGTATGTGATGAAAAATATAGGCACAAATATTGTACTAACCTTTTATAGCACTGTAACCACACTTTCTACCAATAGTTTCCTTCATCTGTGTATAATCATGGATTTTTCTGGATTACATCTACGTATAACCAACATTTTCTGGATATTAAGATTAGTTATTTAATTTAATATACTTATAGGTACACAGGTAAAACAAAAAAGGGATAAAGCATCACACAAGAAATACTTCAATACACAAATAATACTAAAAATATAATATTGTCTTCAGCCTGCGGTTTCAATGACTTAAATGAAAATGTAATGATTTAATACAAATAGGTAAATATTAATAAAATACAACTTTGTGATTACTGTAGGACAAATAGCTATTAACAGAAATTTCTAGAAATTACGCTGGTAAAAATTTGTAAAAGTCACAGAACATAGGTAAAAGTTGAAAAATATACAAACCTGTTAATAAAAGCTAGACATATTCCTCTGGGATGATATACTTTTTTTTGACCCAAAGAAATTGGATTCTGCATTATATTAAAAACAAGTCACCGCATAATTACTTAGGTACCTCAAATGCTTGTCAAAAAAAGCCATCTTTGCGATTTGGGAATATTACCGAATCTTAATAGATTATTTAAAAGATACCGTAACAAAGAAATAAACTCAAAAAGCGAACATTTCACCTGTATTATAACACTCGACAACGTCTGACAGCTTCCGTCGATGGTTATGTTTATATTTGTAATCGTTAAATGGTTTATTTTTATTGGTTTGCATTGTTTTACGCCAAACGGTTTTTTTGGTAAGAATGGCTTTATGCAAAGCATGTAATTTTAGCAGCTTACGCGACACTAAATAAAAATGTATTTTTTATAAGCGCAATTTCTACGTACATCAAACAAGTGTCGCTATCTTTTTACTAGTTGGTATAAAATTATGATAACTCTACAATTCACCGATGAGACACACGGGTAGGTGTATTTGCGTACAATATGCATACAAGTTGACAAGTTGAGATTTGAGATATATACTCGCATCTCTCACAAAATAGAGTCATAACTTTGAAAAATTTAAAGATAGAAAAAAGTAAGCTGATAAATCGTAAATTCATGTTTTTATTTCGTTTTTAAGTATTTATGTTTAGAATACTATTTTATACTGTGACGAACTTTTTTAATAATACTTACTTGTGCACTTTAGACGACACTTTTCATTACGTTGCGGCCTTATAGCTTATATTATGAAGATAAATAAATGAATAGATTTAATTTTGCATTTGTTTCGCTTCCGTTTTTTGGCAACACACTTTATTTTTAGTATTGTTTAGCCGTTGAAGATTTTGATGGCAATATTATTATATGGATATTATTCTTTCCAGCCGCGGGAAAAGAAAGTAATCGATGTCCACGACTTTCAAATTTCTTCCCGGATTCCGGCTG
>JADDOH010000494.1:0-203398 GCA_016648135.1 Agrypnia vestita
GCCTCCATCCTTTCTTCCCACCCCCAATGTTTCCTCCTTCCACCTCTTCTCCACCTCCCCGCTGCTCCACGTGTTATGTTTACTCTTCGTGCAAAGTGTCAGTACTCTAGACTTCATGGTTTTGGAAAAACGACATATTTGATATTTCTCCTTTGCAAAGAGGATTAGAACCGCTCGGTTTATTAAAAAAAAGTTTATTTTTGTGATTTTTGGAAGGTTTTTTAGTACATGTGCAATTTTTAGAATGTTTATTTTGTGTTTCGAAAATTAATAAATTACATATTACCATTACTCTGTGTAGATTTTTCTGGATTCTCCTGGCATGTACTTTCGACTTTTGATATGAGGACTTGCGACAGTTAATGAAAATGACATTGTCATATTATTATTTTTTTAATTCATGATTTTGTTTCCTGTAAAAATCAATAACAATATTTCCATTTATTTTTTTCACATTGAAAGGTTAAAGTATTAAACATTTGATCTTTTATTGGTATTACAATAACAATACAAAATATAACCTATTAATAAAAATATGTAGGTGTATGTTACGTCACCCTTAGTAAACATATATACAGATATATATATATATATATATATAATAGCTCTATAGATATGTATACAGAACTAGCTGTAACCCATCAAAAATGACAGTTCTTTTACATGTCAGTTCCTTAAGAAAAAGTATTTTATTATTTAAAATATAGAAAAGTAAAATAAAGAAAAAAAGAAAAAAATATATATAAAAGAAGTTACGGACTGAAAACGAAATTATTATGATTAGGATTAGATGTGACATAATTGTTAATTATTGTTAACAATTATGTTCTTACTAATTGTTTAAATTGCATTCAAAATTAAAACATCGCTTATTAATTGGCATTTTTAATATTAAATACAGAAAATCGAGTCTCATTTAGGGTAATTAATTTGCTTCAACGTGTTTATGCACAAATAATTCGGTTAATTTTACGACAACACAATGAGTGTTGAATCGAGAGTAGTTAAATAACCCATTAGTGGAGTTTTATGAACTTCTACAGGCAGTTCCATAAACAATCGAATTTGGTGACGGTCACCCTAGCCATTAAAGGATTCAAATTGTGCTCAAGCTTTTTGTAAGTTTTGTCGTATTGCGATTAAGGAATTAATTGCCAATAAATATAATCGTAATCACCAGAACGCTCCCCCAGATATAAATGTAATGCACTCCAAATCAAATTTATTCCTATTAATTCCAAATTGCAAAATGATACCTTCCCCCTCCCTCGACAACCACCCTCTCTCCCCTTCCCACCCCACAGTTATTAATTATAAATTAAAAGAAAAACAGTTATTTTTTTGTAGAGTTAATTTTTGTTTATCGAAGAAAAAGTATATTGTAGTCCTAATGGGCATAGTTAAAGGAATATTAATATTCAAATAGTTTGTCTGCTATTAAAATGGCCTTCACCGTACCTTAATGTTTCATCTTACGATGTTTTTGACCCAGAAATCCAACTATTTTTTGTTTTTGCAATAGTTGTTTATTTTCTTTGTAATATGTATACGTAATAAAATCTTTAAATCACACTATTTAGTAATATATCCCTCGTATATGAACACTTTATTATCGCTGGGTAAAACTTGATGATCGAAGAATATTCAACTCTCCCACGTAGTGTTTATCGCATTTATTTATTTCGTCAATTAGACAAGTACTGGCCCGATTATTTCGTTTTGATATATCGACGGCTCCTACGTATAATATCGTAACCCACAAATCGACGATTTTGAGTTAATTGTGTATTTCATATGTATTTAATTAAGTATATCTTTAATTCGAAGAAAGAAAAAAAATATATTATAAAAAAAAGTTATAATTGCAAAATATTTTTTTTTTCTTGGAATTCAAGATATAATTAAATACACATGTGTATACACAAAAAACTCAAAATCGTCGATTTGTGGGTTACGATATTATACGTAGGAGCCGTCGATATATCGCTCATTAATTCGATACCGGGCAAACCTGGCCGTCGGCGTCGCCTGCGATTCACTTCACACCGAACAAGCTGCCAAAACACGACTCCGCGGCAGCCTAGATCCGCTATATTTATTTTAAAAATTGTATTATCTAACCTCCTAGATTATTCTAGAGTTTGGGATATGGTTACCGTCGCTTCTAGGCTGTTCTAGTGATCTCTCGAAGGCTTTAAATAATTTAAGACTATTCTAAAAGGTAATAGAGGTTTCGAGCTCAATCTCATCATTGACATATTATAAAAGGATTCTGTACGTGATTTCTTTTACAATTTTGAAACAATATAAATAGAATATTGATTACTAGCTGTGCCCGCGTGGCTTCGCGTGCGTAGACTTTTAGGACACTGTTTGGATCGTCATAGAACATTCGCGAACCTTCTAGAACATTCTCCTTCCAAAAATTTCAAGAAATTCGAATGAACAATAACCTTTTAGGCACACCGACACATTCCGCCACTCAGTTTGGACCTTATAGAACTCTCGGGAATTTTCTAGAACCTTCTAGACTCACCGACACAGTCAGCGCGCCTATTTTGAAATAATCTGAAGCATTTGCGGCCTTCCCATAACAAAACAACGTGCTAGAAAGCACATTTTCGTCACCCACTCCCACTCACGCACAGCCACCCCCACCAAACTCACATATTTTCGATGTGACACCAAGGGCTATCCACCACCATAACCACCGGTGGGTGGTTGTGGCTGGTTGTGGAGAAAACTTGGCGGGCAGGGAAACATGGGTTTCTTTATATATATATATCGATTATCGTATCTATCATTTGGCTGTATTCCAAAAATAAAATGCAATCTTACAGAATTGAAACAAGCATTTCTAAGTTGCATTTTATTACTCTGAAGAAGTTATAGTCACTCCACTCCACTCTCCCGTATATCATCCACCCCTCGCCTGGATTAATGGAATAAATGTTATTATTTCGAATGTGCCTAACAATGGAACCTTCCACTTACAAACTTATTTTTAACTAAATCTCTAACCTGAGCAACGCAGGGTACGGACCGCTAGTCTACACCAAAATAAGATCTTAAATGATGACACATTAAACATGTTATATTTTTAAGGACTCACACAAAAAGCTCATTCTAATTTCACTTCTGAAAGAAATTTGCTTAAAAATATCCTTTTACTATAAATGAACTTAGCAGCAGTATATTTTAAATCCAGGAAACTGGACTGCATGTTTTACCAGTAATGCTATTTCTCAGAAATTTTGCATGCCCTAATTAGTAGAAGGCAATCAGTTATGGCTAATTTTCATTTTTATGGCCAATACGTTGTGAACTTTGAGCGGCTATATATGTAGTAATCGTTATATGTATTGTGCTCTGTCCTATGTATACCTTGTGCAAGAACTCGTGAGAAGCTTATCACCCATTAATTAATTCAAAACAAGTTAGAAAAATTAAATAATTTACAAGCGTATTATAGTGTATTTATTAATGATTCGGAAGATTATCACACAATATATTAAGAATATTACCTCGAAAGCTCCAATCAAAAATATACTTTATATTTTTAATTTCTATACTCATGTTTTGGTGCTATTCCTGATACTTTTTTATATTTTGCTACTTATAACTTATATTGTTTAATGTATGTTCTTTTTAATTTGATGATATATTTTTTGTGTAAAAGCTTATACGCATTGTTGCTCTATATTTTTAATTTTTATACTCATGTTTTGGTGCTATTCCTGATACTTTTTATATTTTGCTACTTATACCTAATATTGTTTAATGTATGTTCTTTTTAATTTTATGTTATATTTTTTAGGTAAAAGCCTATACATATTGCTGCTCTTTACTTTATATTTTAAACTTTTATACTCATGTTTTGGTGCTATATAGATATTGTTTAATGTATGTGCTTTTTGAAATTTATTTTATATTCTTTATGTAAAAGCCTATACCTAATGGGCGTAAACAAATAAATAAATAAATAGATATCTCATAACCAACGGCGACATCTGTACTTGTTTGTGGGAATAACAAAATTTTCAACCACAGGTGGCGGTAGAATACAACACATATTTGGAATAAGGCATGCAAAATTTTGATAGATGTGGTAGTCTATCATGGATGGAATTGTTTAACTTTATAATGTGCAAATGATCACTTAAGCCAGCCATATGTAAACTCTATGGACGCCCAAAAAGACTTCCATACCTACTTTCCCATATAAAAATGTAGCTTCTTCTCTATGAGACATGTAATATATCTTGATCAATTCGTTAATACTTAAAGGTTAGATTTAATAATTTTCTAATATGTCAAGTAGTATATGGCAAACAAAAATTGTACTCAATTGTTTTTGTTGCTACCAAAATAATACACATAATAAAAATTATAATTATTTTCGCTATCCGAATTGTAAGTCGGATATTGCAGCACTATCCTTTTGAAGTTTTTTTTTTTCAAAAATAATAAATCGGAAACTGGACCTTCTCGGTTTGACTAATCTGATATCCTAACAAGCGCCTACTCGATGCACCAGATCGTTGGAACTGTTCCATATGAATGCATCGAAAACAAATCATTTTATCAATTTACCAATCCAAAGGGTGCATACGCTCGGAAACGAATTCGATTTTGACAATATTTTTCTTAGTTTCGTGCTTACGTCGAAAGGTTTTGGTGCAGTGTATTATACAACAATAGCATTTACAGTAAAATATTATTTTTTATATTTCTTTAACATTAAAACTAGCCGTATACCCATGAAAAATCACAAAACGTGGTTCGCTTCTTTGCAAAGCTATAGTATTTTTTATTATTTCAGACAAAATTTATAGAAAATATGAAAGAAGAAATATGCATAGGAAAGATAAGAAATGAAAAATTTAGAGGAAGAAATGAAATGAAATTACTTTTAATAATTTTT
Source organism: Agrypnia vestita (assembly GCA_016648135.1). Classification (NCBI taxonomy): domain Eukaryota; kingdom Metazoa; phylum Arthropoda; class Insecta; order Trichoptera; family Phryganeidae; genus Agrypnia; species Agrypnia vestita. The sequence continues at coordinate 4,925 of JADDOH010000494.1, forward strand.
TCATATTTTTTATGGGTAATGAATTACTGTATTCCATTTATTATTATCCTGCTCACTGTTTCCCTCTCTCCGATCTCCTTCCTTTCTCTCCCACATTCCTCTCTATTCTTTCACAATTAAAAATCCTCACCTAAAAAACTAAGCCTGTCTCAGGGTGACGATATAAACTACGATAAGTATATGTAGTATATTTTTGACAGTTCGCGGATATGCGGTGGTGACGACATTGATAGCGTTCCGCGCTAGCATTGGCGCGGCCAAGGTTCGCGTCCTACTTCCAGCCGTGTAATTTCGTTTTTTTAGCCGTGAAGTCGAATGAAGTTACGGACGTTACAGGAAGTTACGAACAGAAAATGAAATCATAATGTTTGATTTGTCAAGAGATCACTGTCCTTATTCACACTCATAAAAACATCTTCTCATGCATATTCGTCGTCGTTGAGATACTTATTATGACTGTCTTCCAGTAATTATCTACTTTAATTTAGTTTTAGTGCCATAGTACTTCATTGCCAGTGCAAATGAAGTAGATTTATTTGTGTTTGTTGCCATCCTCTTCTTATTCATTCAACCCACGTGACCATTTCTTAATTATAATATACAGGGTGTAACAGAGCTAGTTCTCAATACTTTACAGGCGGTTTTCTGCCTTGATTATTAGTCTAAAATGTTCAAGCAACCATCATCTAATATCAAAATATATGGAGTAATTTAATATCAAAGTTTGCAATTTTTTTCAATATTTCTGTGATGTTCTTACGTGCATAGGCAATATAACTCGGCCTACGCACTTGGGAATAATCGGGTTCTTCTAGTAATACGCGTTACGTAGGTATTAACATTTATTGGAGACACTACTTTATAATACAATATGTACAACTGATTCGGACCCCGGTGAATCTCGTTCTGCCCGGTGCGGCGCAACAGCACGGGCGCCATCCACGCGTCTCGCTCGCACGCTTGCCTCTCACTCATCCGCACATTCGTCACAATTTCTGACTTATTTTTTACAAAATGTTGAACTATCATCATTACAGTAACTTATATAAATTACAAAAAATTAATTTGTTTCAAAGTTAAAGTTGAATAAAATGTTTAAAACCCTGCAGGAAACATTCCAGTTGGAATCGGAAGATTTTTATCATTTAATGTGACTTGTATTAAAGGGAATGACTTTTTCATAAACAATATAATTTACTGTAATGATACTTTAACTATTGATATTAGGTCATGTTTCAGGTCTGTAAAAATCCGCCGACGTAACTAGTACATATTGCACACTGGCGACCTCTTTTGTAGAAGAAGAGAACACTCCACAACAAAGTGCATACAATTTACGCCCTAGAAAGAAGCACATAATAAGTCCGACCTCCACCTCCACGGGTAAAGGTCTTCCTCCTGATGACGTTGGATAAGTATCCAACGAAACGTCGAGATTCGCTTCTCGTTAATACATACGGTGCGTATAAAATATCCGAAATTACAGTTAAATATGTCTAACTACCGTAATAACAACCTTAACTCTTTAATAGGTCATATTTGTCGAACATTTTCGACTCACAATCGAGGCAGGAATCCATCTGTCAAATATTATGGACTTGTTCTGTTACGCCCTATTTAAAATACCACATTTTAAAAAGGTTAAACAATTTTTTTAATTGAGTGTTGAACATTTGAATAAGACATAGTAAATAAAATTAAACACAAATTCACTTAGTTAAAACTAAGTGAATTAATTTAATTGACAATGAATAACCATAAACATAAAATAGCCGAATACAACAGAAAACTAATTTAGAATTATACTAATTTTATTTTTATGACTAGCCGTAAACCCTTGTAAAATCACGAGACAATAATTAATAACGTCCCTTGCGCGTAACCTGATCATCGTAACCTAGTCATCATCAGTGTTGTTGTTGTAATTCCAGCCTAATTCCAGCAAGTTACAGACGGACAGTTAAAATTAAGATAATTGATTAGTTATCTATGATGAAAAAAATGATCTCTTCCAAAACCAGTTGATTTTAATAAAAAAACAACCCAAAATGTAAAAAACAAAGTTAATTATAAATCTTCATTGTTATTTTATGAGCAGAAGCAAATAGTTTTGTGAAAATTAATTTTGCATGTTCACATTCTCAAAGTAAAATATTATGTTTGAATATATCAGTTGCCACAGCAAATAATAATATGATACACCAAGTTCAACATCTTGTCTCAATAACGAATCAGCGTTAATGTAAATACTGGATTATCTGGCAACACCGTCATTACACAAGTTAAATATTACTAGAGGCTGTACACTTACTTATGACGGCGGCCCGGGCTCGAGCCCGAGAAGGTTCGCTGGTACTAATATGGCACCGAGAAGAAAAGTCTCCTCTTATAAAACTTTTATTATTAAGTATTATAATTAAAATGCAACAAAGAATGAAGCAATTTAAAAGATTGATATATTTATGTTTATTTTAATATGATTTACATATTGGACTAAAAAAAACCTTTTTTATATTTAAAATTTATCTAGCCAGTATTTGTCTACCACTGCCTAACAAAGAAAAACCTGATCTTATAATTGACTAATATTGTTACGAGACTGTATTAGTACAGTACAGAATGAATTACATGTACATTACAACCAAGGATTTCCCAGCCCTCTGGACGTTTTATAATAAAATGGAAATTGCTAGAAGGGTCTATAACAAACGGTGAAAATTCCGAATTAATTCTCGAAACGTCTGAAAACCCAAAACTATATTTAAACGACGACGCCATTGCAACACACTTAGTGCATTGTAGTGACAGAAGCAAGCGACAGACAAAAGTATAGCGAAATTGGAAAGTACCTACCTACGTATTTGTGTGAAATAGTCAGAATTGCATAATATTGCTCCAGTTTAGTTCGTGTTCAGTGCCTTTCATGATTAAATAAAACTTTGGTGATAAATAAAAATTAATTAATATAAATTGTAGAAGTTTCTCAGGAACGATTCTATGAATATAAAAAAAACGTGTGTGGGAGTCTTTTTATACGATGGCCCAGGGCTTACAACCTGTATGAGCTGTCTTAAGTGATCACTCTACACAGTGCAACGTTCGCCAATTCCATCGTAAGGTAAGAACACCCACCCATTACAACATTTTTGAAAGCTCTATATTATCTTCTTCGTTTTGAAAATCTTTCGTTTATTTGAATGGATAATGCTAGATACATCTGCAGTCTTTTCTCATGAATGAATTAGTAAACACTGATTTTTACAGCTAGTATTCATCCCTCTGGAACAAAAATCCAGTAACTGTGTTCTTAGAACATACCCATCTACCTATAAAAATATTGTTAAAACTATCTGTAACCCATCTAAAATGACGGTACTTTTACATGTCGGTTCTAAGGAATAAGTATTTACTTCATTAAAAAAACGAATAAAAAATTTTTCGAAAAAAAATCGCTATAAAAAAGTTACGGACGTTACTCGAAGTTACGCGGATAAAAAGTTAATTTCAAGTGTTTCATTTGTCTGCCAGCGCCACGATCCCGCGTATAAATATTATGTATGTGTATCTGTTATCTGTACAATACTACAACCTTGGCTGATCTAAGCTAATTTTTTGTATTTACTCTTCAGGATCCTGCGTCAAACGTAATCACCAAATAAAGTCCTGTTTTTCATAATACCAGCGCGCAGTAAAAAAATACACGTACCCACTTAGAAAAAACACTTTAATTAGCTCACATTTTCAGTCAGTCTCTTCAAATCACTCGACAGTTTTCCGCGTCGTGTCCCCTTGAATCTCGAGTTTCACAAAGGAGCTTCGGGAGCAGAGGCCAGAGAGGGACAAATACGCCCAGCCCGAGACAGCGAGCGCGCGGGAGCGAGACGGCACTCTCGTTTTCGCTTGTGGCGAAGTTAAGGGATGGTCGTGCCGGGCGGGCCCAGGCAGGGTGAGGGGGGGGCGACACGGTATAATCTGTCATATGAAGACTGTCGAGATTATCTATTAGCTCTGTGTGAACAGCTAACCGTTTATTAAATAGATGTCGAGTTCAAACTTGGCAAAGGTCGTGACTTGTATTTTATTGATATTAGTCTGCGAATAATGATATCACTCCACTTTATCATCATTGTTGTGTAAAAATGATCTTTCACTTTGTCGTTACTGTATAAGAATGATATTATTACACTGTAAAACTATTCGCTAACTTTATCATTATTTTATAATATAATAATGTTAACAGGTACTTCACTTTATAATTATTGAGAATCGTTGTTCTATCTTCAAGTTTGTGTTTACTGGGGTATTATGCCGTGTTGTTACGACCTTTCGGGCCGACGTTTCGGATCCCATTGCTGGGTCCATCATCAGGGCTGATGTGTTGTCTTGAATGTTGGTGTTGTGGTTAAGTATCGGCTTGCAATACCGTGCCGAAGTCATGATGTGTTTGTATTGTGTTGTATGTATGATTCATCTGTTGTCTGATCACTATCTCTGCGGAGTCTGCGACGAGAATGACTTTGAAGCGCCGGATACCAAGATGTTTTTAATTTGAGACCATCATCTCTATTAATGTTTATCGGATGCTTGTAGATTTCTAGTGCTTCCTTGATAAGACGCGCATGGTGACTCTTAGGCTTTCCAAGGATTTTCGGTTCGAATGCAAAATGATGGCCGGTATCCAGAAAATGCTCAGCCAGTGCTGATTTTTCTGGATGACCGAGTTTGCATGCCCGTTTGTGCTCGTTGACCCTTTTGGAAATGATATTGTTCTATCTTATCTTTATAATAGTTATGATAATATTCCACTTCATCACTATTGTGTAAAATTGTTTTCTCATTTAATTCATATAATACACCTAACACTGAAAAAAAACAGAAAAAAAAACTTTGTTGTAAAATTATTTATATATTAAATAACAAGAAAGAGAATCATATTTTTTTTTAAGTTAGAGTTTTATAAATTAGTTTATAATGATATTATAACAATCATTTTTATGAATGTATAACTGATATCAATATTAAAGACCGCTTAAAGTATTTAATTCAGAATTTTTTAATAATCTTTTGGAAAGAAATCATTAGAATTGAGAAAAAAGTTAATTGAAACTTTAATATTATAAATAACGAAATCTTTTATGCAAATATGTAATTACCTTTTAAATCTGTTAGTTCTTAATCAGTTATTCAATTCCCAAATATTAATTAAATATTAATTGTTTTTGTTAAGATCTATACTTCCAATTTAAGTTTTTGTTGTATTCTAATGAAAAAACCATTGGCCGCGAAACATCTTGACGATTCAATAAACGGTAATTTTGTACAAAGTGTTTTCTTTTCGTTTATATAATTATAGTTATGTAAATTTTTCAAGGGTTTCTTTTTAAAAACTATTGATTAATCGAGAAATAAAGCATTCATATACACTTGCAAACAAGCATCAACAAATATGGAAATCGTTTAATAATAGAAGAAACATTGACAAAATCAGATTGGAAGAATTTTTTTTTGCTTTGTAAAGTTTGTCTCTGTAATTAAAACGCTCTTTTGGCTTTCTAACCTTGATATATAAACTTAAAACATTTTTTATATCGAATCGATTTTAGTAACTTTCATATTTTATCAATTTGTGTATTAACCTTAACCTATAGATATATGTCGTCGCAAACTTTTTTATAGAAAGTTCTAGAATCTTTCTATTGAAAGTATTTAAATATCTCTTACTATTAAGGCAGCGTTCGTAAAAAATGCATCACTCGACCATTTTTTTTTCGATTTTAGTTGTAAAAGCCCTTTTATTTTAACCGAATATTGTAGAACCTACGTTCCCCCTTAAAGTTCATTCTAAATATTGGTGAAAGAATTTTTGAAATCGGAAAATTGAAAAAGTAATTGCGGAGATTATCTCATACATCCAAACATACAATACCTCTTTATATATTAGTATAGATAATAAAAAGAATTTTATATATGCATCAAAAATTAAAAAAATAAATAATATGTATTTTTGCAGCCATAGGTGGTGTTACTACTAAGAGAAATTAAATTTTTAAAAATTCAAAGAAAATGCGAGTACATGCGTATAAGCAAACATAACACAGTTGACAATCGAAGTCTTTATATTGCTGGAACGAAAATTTGGTTGATATGTTATGAAAGACGGGATCTTTCTGTTAAAATCAAATGCCGCTTTAAACAAGTTCAGACAAACTTTATTCGCGTGAAAAAATGTTCGGCATTGGATTACGAATGCAATTGATCAGATGCGCCATATCATTTTTTAGAATGGAATAGTAGATGCTTAATGAAGAATCAATGAGGCAACTTGAAACATTCGGGGTATAGATCTACATAAATAGTGTCAAAATAAGCTGAGTGGATAGAGTTACCAATGAAAATGTTATAGCTCGGATTAATAAAAAAAACTAAGTAACTGGAACAATGAAAATCCGAAAGCTTCAATATCTCGGACATGTGACGGCACATCCAGAGAAATACGAAGTCTTGTACCCAAAATGCCGGAATTCGGACTCTGATGAAGGTGTGGGATGGTGAAGTCTGTCTCCGCCAGCGTGATATGGCTAATTATACGCCTAAACACTTGTCTTCGTACACTGGATGGGGGTTGATAATAAAGGATACTCCACGTTCTTAGACCATACGTTTATTATCTCTTTACAGCGGTGGGTCGCAGTCACAACATCGCGCAAAACGTCTCGTCCGGGTCGTGTCGTGTTTATTATAGAACGAAGTGCATCCAGATATCAATGTAGTATCTGCAATATTAACTCATTTAACAGTGTTGAAAAATAAGTTTATGTAGTAGAACTATGTATGTATCAGAACAGTAAATAAAGTGAAGATAGCCAACGTCCTCTTAATGGAACGAGTAGAAGAAGAATGGGAGTATTTGTCTGGAAATTAAAAAAAGAATCGAGCTCAATACCTGTTCGAAACTATGTTTTTCAAAATAAAGATTTGTCCCTTCCATTTTTTAGTGACGTAATATATCAGTTTTAAAGTATACCTACTCGTAATTGTTAGTATTTTTTTTACTATAATTAGAACTTCCGAGAAAATTCTTTCCGTTCTCCAATAAATTTAATGAGGTGTTACGCCATTGTAGTTGACACGACGTCATATCGAACAAACTATCGGACAATACAGTTATGCAGTAGTCGTGACGTCACTAGAGGGATATCTACGTGTTTTCTGCCGCCGTGCGAGCGCCCGTTGAAATTCGCTGTCCCGAGTCAACATTAAATGAGTATAAATAAGTTTTTGTGAAATTTAAACATATTCAGAAGCTTGTATTACACAATGCTTTAAACCTAAGTTTTAGAATGTTCTTCCTGTCCTTATTTATAATAGTGAATCTTTGACGCGTAATATAATAGGACACATGTATAGACCATGATTTCCTAATATACTGTATATTAAAACTAATATACTGGTTCTATTAATCTTATGACCAGCAATGATATTTCTAAATAGTACGTATAAGAACCATAAATGAAGAACAAAAAAAGCTTGTAAAGATCGGTCTAATAACCTATTTAAAATATATAAAATCTTACCAATACAAAAACAACTTCGTTACAAACTGACTCTGGAAAATTACTAGGACAGAGTTAAAATACAGCACAGCATAGACATACAACACGAAAAATAACGAATAAAAAATTAGAAATAACTTTTACGGAGATCAAACAGTACGTAATTTCAAAACTACCTTACTGACTAAAATATGAAATGGGATAAAAAATAAAGAACAAATACTTAATAAATATTTCAATGAGCAATGAAAAATATTCCTAATATGACAGATATGTTTGTATTAAACACTAATGTGGGCCTTCGAGGACACCACCTGAAGTTGAACAAGTCTCGGTTCTCGTGCAACCCTTCTTGGGTTGCACGAGAACCATGCATTAAGCAATAGAGTGGAACAGTTGCCTGGGGGCGTTATATCTGCAGCAAGCGTCAACCAATTTAAGAATAGGCTGGATATTCAAATGAGAGACAGTGATATGGGCCTATCAGCTTAAGCTGCCTGACCATTATCAATACTAATAATAATAATAATAATTTTGAATTAACGTGAAAACTTTAATTAATTGTATTCTTAATGTATAATGTATTCCTGCACACAAACTGCATTTGCAGTTTTGCAAGATGCTTGTTAAATATATATATTTATATATTATTATTAAAATAATAATTATTATTATTAAAGAACATGTGACCTATTATAGAGGGTCTCATGATAACTTGCGGGAACATTTTAAGGCAGTTAGATTTACTTTAAAAAAATGTCTGTATATACTTTCATACTCAAATATTTATATTAATTGTATACTATGATATAATATGATATAATACCTCTTCAAACGTCGGTGTAGCCCTCAAGACCTCGTCTCAACATACAAAACCGTATTCATTTCATTTCAGTGCTAAAGAATCGGCATACAATGTTACGTAGGTTGGAAAAAACAATTTTAAATACAATAAATTTTCACACGTTACTTATAATTTAAGCATAAATTTAAAAATGTTAAATTATGAACTAATTTTAATAATAAGAAGAAAGGAGATATTTTATGTACTCATTACTTGTTCTGTAATAAAAATTTTTAGATCCCGACAAAAGAATTGCATTGGATGTAGGTTAAAGTATTTTTAAATTTTTTCTTAGTGTTCAAATTTGATGATTTCTTTCTTAAGATTTCTTAAGTTAATAGATTAAATGCTGTAACCCGTCAAAAATGATGGTACTTTTACATGTCGGTTCCCAAAGAATAAGTATTTATTTATTTATTAAAAGAATAAGAAGAAAACAAAAAAAAAACAAAAATGAAAAAAAAAATACTATACTTTATAGAAGTAACGGACGTTACACGAAGTTATGACGGACGGACGAATGGACGGATTAACAGATGGACGGACGGTTTGACAGACAACGAAATTATTATAATTGGGATATTTTATTTTACGTTTTTAACATTAGTCTATCTAATCCAGTTACTTGTTTTGTGAATTGATACATGATTTTATTTGTTATCTGAAATATATAGAGCTAAGTAAATTTGGTGTCGTTGCGCGAAAGTTGTTTTGAATATTAACTTTCTGTTTTCTTGTATTAACATAGAAGTTGAAAAATAAATTATTTTTTATTTATATTTAAATTTCTTTATTGAAAATAAAAATATTACAAACATACATTTTACATTGAATATTACATTTTTTACATATGTTTAACTGTCCCCAGTAAAGTAATACTTGTGTTTGGGGACAGGAGTATGATACATAAGAGCATGATTGAATAAGTATGTATAAGTTAATAATGGAACAGTGTAGAGAAATACAAACATCATAAGATAAATACTAGTGACTCAAGTATACTAATTATTTCGGAGTATCGTTATTTTTTATAGTTATAACTACTTTTTGTTTTGTGGCATTATGCAGGAAAATGCAGGCAAAATTAGGTTTGGTATCCAAAGGCAGATTAGGTTTGATATCTACTAAAATTTAAGTTTATACTAATACAAGTTTTTAATTACATTGTAATTCGATAAAAACAGCAGAGTATAATTGAGAAGGCCGCGCGGCCTAGATGTATTAGTGCGGAATAAATAAATATTCCGAGCGAGCACAAAGGACCCACCCTTATTAAGTGTTTATCTAGAACAGCGCCGAGTCACCTTCCGCCCAGGAACGAGGCCACCCCAGTCCCCCGCACCCCCACCCCACAGGCTACTTCTCGCTACTCCGATACTCCGATATCCTCAATTCTCCAAACTTTGGGAGGCTTCATCGATTAATCAGTATTGAATATGTTACATTCTAATCACAGGAAATTTAGTGGCTGTGACGTCAGGTCGTCTACGTTAGCCGTATACCCACCCCTATTCATAGACAGAGACGGGTGAAAAAAAAATTTTTTTGAGTTAAAAATGCAGAAGTATTGAAAATATTTTTAACCAACTGGACAAAAAATAGCACAACTCTAAACAAACTGTTAAAAATTTGAAGACAGAAAATAATGTCTTAATTATTCGTAATTTATAATATGTGGGGTATAAAAGGAAGGTAGCAATATTCAAAAAATTAATGAATGCAGTCACCAATGATTACTTATTTAAAGTATATTAATATAAGAGTCAAATAGCATTTGAGATGTCTGAATAATCATCGTTTTACTGAATTTTCAAATCATTTATTAGAAAATGATCTAGGACTTTCTATTATACACATAAATAATTATAGTCTGAAAAACAATAATTTAGAATCATTAGAAATTTTTAAAGCATGTAAATGTGAACAAAATATTAATAATAATTAATTAAATTTAACTACTAGTCCAATTCTTAAATTTTTTCAATAATTTTGTGCTATCAAAAATTTGAGCAATAATATTTAAAAATATTTTTTTTAATAATTTAGAAAACCAAAACAAAATACACCATTCATTTTGATATTTTGATATATATAAAGCACCCTGACGATGGAAAGGTTTTTCTGAAAAATGTAGGTGTAATTAATAAATTTTAAAGTAGATTAAACCAAATATATATATATATATATATATTTTAATATATTGAATTCTAGATTTTATGAGTGCTGTATTTATGTATATAGGTGTATAGGCTATGTTTCATATAAAATCACGAATTTAATAAAAGATAAATTAGTAATCCTCGATGACTGCATATAATTTTTGTTGGGTGTTGCTTCCTTTGCTTTTATACCCTCCACATATGTGATATTTTGAGACGATGTTATTTTATTGTTATTTAGCTTGATATGCGTCTCGAACTTTAAAAAATACCAGCCGCATACCCGTGAAAATCACGGGATATTATAATAATTAATAACGACCTTTACGTGTAATCTGAGCCACGCGATAATAAACGTGTCACACTCTGGCACCCGGGTCTCATTAGCGGCTAGTCATCATCAGTGTTGTTGTTATAATTCCAGCCTTGTTCCAGCGAGTTACGAACAGAGAGACATTCGAAATTAGGATAGTTGATTTAGTAGGGACATATCTTGCGGATGCCGACAAACAGACTCCCAAAACGGATATTCCAGGCAACACCAGAAGGCAGAAGACCAAGGAGCCGTCCTAGGAGGAGCTGGGGGAAATATTTGGAAGACTGCTGCGAAGCGAAGTTGCAACTAAATTGGGCTGACGTAGAGAGAGAAGCCCAAGATAGGAAAAGATGGAACCTTTTAAGCGGTGTAGGGACCCCGACCCAATACGATAAAGGGTAAAAGAAGAAGATGAAGAAAATTTAGTTGCATCTATTAGCAACAGAAGACGAAAAGTTCATCACGCAAAAATATTTGATCGCAGATCACACCCAAAATTAATTTAAAAGTCGTTTATTAATCCCACTCAAAGTGATAAATCTTGCATTTCTGTTTTTTTTGAAAAAAAATGATAAGAGGGTATTTTCTTTATTATTTTAAAAGCTCGGTATTCGTAAACTAAAAGACTTTTTTTAATCTTTTTATTTTATAGAAGTATAAAAATAATGTAGGTAGATTATGAGTTATCTCAAAACTGTTTGAAGAAAATATTCGTTTGTCTAGTTTTAGAGAGATGATATCTCAAAAAACTATTAAAAGTTCAATTTCCTTTTCATATTTTACGCTAATAATCCAAACTGTGGAGGACAATAAGAAAAATATAATAGTTCACACAACACACATTCTTTGATTTTCTTCTGAGAATTAAAATTTTAAATCCAATCATCTCAGAATACCATATTTTGACATATCATAGTCTAAGTACTAAGGGTGCGATAGGATAAGTAAAAATATAATTTTATAATAAAAATAATGCAGTCGAATTTTGCGTTTCGTTTAGATGTAGGAACGATATTTTAATTTTCACAAACAATCAACCTAGGTACTTATAATATTCAGTGCAAGTTTCCAAACTAATTATTCAAACATACACAGCAGTAGATTTTTTATTTAACCATTTGATATAATTTTAATCATCATCATAATTAGCCATTATTATCCACTGCTGGATAACGGCCTTCCCAAGATTCTCCAACTTTTTCTGAAAGGCCTATGTCCGGCATGAAAAGTACCCTTAATAAGCAGTATACGTATTGTACCCTTAGAACTTATTTTATCTTAACGTATCACACTAATGAGTATTCACATATATGATATATTAATGTATATATAAAGACAATCTACTACAGTCAACATCTCTTTGGTGTGTAGTTTTCTGAGATATTATGCCGTGTACATCTGACCTTTCTGGCTGGCGTTTCGTATTCCATTCAGGAATCATCATCAGCCATCATACAACAGCCCTGATGTCATTATGGCTGCAATGGGATCCGAAATGTCGGCCGGAGAGGTCATTTATACACGACAGAATATCCCAGAAATCTAAACACGATCTATTAACCTTAGATTATAATTTACATGCAGAGTAGTATATAACAAGTATTTTTATTTTCAAAGAAGATACAGCTATTTAATATATCAGGAATCACCAAATAGTAGCAAAAACTCATCAATAACTGTAACTTTTATTATGAATATGATAAATTACTGCAAAAAATGAGGGCGCGGCCCACAAAGGGAGAACCTTGGAGAACCCTATGTAAATGGAAGCCTTTCTTAGCTCCGACGTAAATATCTTTTTCGAACCTAAAACGACTTCTATTCCGTAAAGAAAAAATGCAAGGTTAAACATGAGAAAATATTACTTTACTCTTTAATAATGACTACTTAAATTAAAATTATTGGTAGAATATTGAGTAGTAGTAAGTACATCTCAAAGGAATTACCATATATGTATATGTAATACATTAAAGTGAAAAAAATACATTTCTTCTTAACGGTTCGTCATGTTTTTTCTTTGTGCCATATTATAATAACTATCGGAAGTAAACACTATAACAATCGTAAAAATACATATCATTTTCTTATTAATAAGTAGGTACCTATATCATCAAACATAATAATTTCGTTGTCTGTCCGTCCGTCTGTCTGTCCGTCTGTCTACGATAGGTCGTAAGCCCTATGTATACCCAAAGACTTCTATACCTACTTTCCCATAAAAATTAAGTTTCGTCTCTGTGAGACATCTATAATATAGGTATATTGATTGATTAATGATATCGCTATAACAAAATCCAGTACTACTGTTCTGAAAAATTTTGACATACTTAAAATATTCTGAAGAAGACTCCTTCTTTTTTTTTGCTACTAGCTACGAGACACCCTGTATACTGAAAAATACTGCCACTTAAAATATTTTTCAAATACATGGAAGCTATAAGAATACCTTAACATACCTTTTTGGTAGTTACTATGCTTTATTTCGTAGAATAGGTCTATTTTACTCTGATTTATTAAATACAAGTATTACATCGTCTTATGCGGTCTGGCATATTTTTCCTCAAAAAGTCCAGCAAATTTATTCTCAAAAGTATGTATACATAGCAAGGAAGAAACGCCACTAACTGGGTATCAAGATCTCTTCATCGATCGTTTCCACCGATAAAATATAATAACGATCTTCCACTTTCACATTCACTTTCTGCTGCCCGGGCTACATAGATTATGGATGAGTACAATGAGTTTAAAGAGATATTTCACAAAAGCTTGACAACATCTATATAAGATAAACGCGCTGTTGAATTTGAGATTTTTTTTTCAACAAAACTGTATTATTTTCTATTTCTAAATTGTGTTATTTTAATCAATGTATTATAGATGTCTCACAGAGAAAAAAAATTTTTTATGGGAAAGTAGCTGTAGAAGTCTTTTGGGTGTTCATAGGGCTTACGACCTATCTGGCTGACTTAAGTGATCACTTAAGTCAGCCGTAAGACTTCTATACATACTTTCCCATAAAAATACAGTTTCGTCTCTGTGCGACATCTATAATATATATTTATTGATTAATCATGTCCCTGTGATAAAATCCAGTACTGTTATAAAAAATTTGGACATTGTGCATTAAATTTGAAAACATTTTAAAAATATAAATAAATAAAAAAACGAGTCTTACAGTAGTCGCAAATGATATCTAACATATATTTTTAGTAGTAACAAATGAAATTTTCGTGAAAATATTAGTCGGGTATCAATTTATAAAATTTTTGTGGCTGTGTTCTTGCATATAATCTGTTCTTGATTTTACCATCTCTACAAATTAAGAAATGAACAAAATTTTATAGATTCAATACTTTTATATTATATGGAAAATTGACTGTTTTTTAATTAATTTGTTAATATTTTATGTATCAATTTGAAACAGATTGATTGACAGGGTATTAATAGGTTTAACATCAAATTTTAAAAGTGTACTAAACTATCTTACCCGCGCGGCTTTACAGGCGTAGTTTTTTAGTCATAGATTACCTATTTATTATTAACCTTAACATATAGACATATGTTGACATGGACTTTTTTATAGAACTTTTTGAGTTCTACAACTTCTCTGTAGAAAGTATTTAAATATCTCTTACCGTTAAGGCAACTTTCATAAAAAACTCATCGCTCGACCATTTTTTATTCTACTTTAGTTGTAAAATAGGTCACTACGAAAATCCCTTTTATTGAAACGGGATAATATATAGCCCATGTCCACACTGAAAATCTATTCTAAATATTGGTGAAGAATTTTTGAAATCTTATTAGTAATTTAGAATATTACCTCCTATGTCCAAACTTACAAACTTTACCTCTTTATATATTAGTATAGATTACAATATCAATTGCAAAAATATTTATTTATACTTAATTTTTCCAACAAACTTTAAGAAATTGTTATTGTTAAATAATGGAAGTTTGTACCGCGTAAGTAACTATGGTAACAATAAATTATATAAATATTATAGATGAAATAAAGAAAAGATCCCTAAGATGATTGGTCTTGTGGAATGGATGTGCGAGGACAGGATGGTAAAGAAAACTAATGAGGCGAGTGTTGAAGGCTGCGGAAACAGAGGGTAACCGCGAAAGACCTGGCATAATCAGACAAATCAAATATCGGAGGATAGCTCTGTTAGCATGAGAAGATCTATAAAAGAGGACAAAGCAAAGTGTACCAGAACAGGAAAGTGTGGCGTTCCATCTGCTCTGCCTACCCCTCTGAGGAACGGCGCGATGGTTAGTCAGTTATTTATGGTCAGAAGGACTTTTCAACTAGATGCACGGAATATATGCTATATTACAAAAGTAAAAAATTGGATTCAAAATTTGCAGCACATTTATTAAATGAAAATCATATCCTGCTCGGTAATAATGAGCCAACACCTTCAATAAATGGACAAATGATCCAAATATAACTATATTCAATAGTCAACAAAAAATGGTCTCCTCTCCACTTGTTAATATGTTTAAGAAACTCAAAATCAGGCCATAAATAAAATAATATTTAATGTAATAAACTCATGAGTTTTAATAAAATAACAAATAAGTAGAGGCACTTTCATATTAATTCAGTTAATCACTTACAGAAAACGAAAAATTTTTGATAATTAAGCATAATAGAATTTTATAAACCGGAGAATTTAATTGAATTAATATGTTTAAGAAACCTAAAATCAGGCCTTAATAATCTCATGAGTTTTAATAAAATAACAAATAAATAGAAGCACTTTCAAAGTAATTCAGTTAATCACTTACAAAAAATGGGAATTTTTGATAATTAAGCGTAACATAGAATTTTATAAACCGGAGAATCTTTGATGGTGTGCCTAGGAAAAAAGAATCAAATTCACTGAAAACATCAAATTATCCATAGGAGAAGGGGTAACATACACCTTATACATGAGTCGATTATACGTGATATATCCACTGTTAGTTAATGGCCTCACAAGCCGAAACAGCTGTCACATTTAAAATAATAGTTTAGTCAGTTAGTAAATATGGATTGATATGAGAAATATTATGTGCGTATGTATTTTTCTATCATTTAATTACGTATTTTTAATAAGCATTTACTTAAAAGATTTATATTGTCATCAAAATAATTTTAAAATAATGATTAAACACATTTAATTAAACGTTTGACTGTAGTGTTTTGTGACTGGCTCTGACGCTTTTAAAAACATTTTTTCAAAGTAGTTTTGTTGACAGATTTATTGGATAACTTCCAATGGGACGCCTTGCGTCTACAATTTTGATAGCAGATTAATTATCAGGCACTAGATTATTCCTACGCGTCACATTTAGATAAACACAACTTTGAACATCAACAGATAGTATGCAATTTAATATAATATGCGAATTAATCTTTATATAATAGGGACACAAAGGATTGTTAATTTTATTACACATCTAGGATATTGGTGAGAGGATGTTTGAAGACGTACGCTCCATTAGGTGAACTTCCGTCTTTGAAATTTTTGTGCATTTAATTGTAAGTATGCCATATCAATATTATTTCAAAATATTATGCCATTTATACAATATATACAAATAATACGAAAGACAATAAACTTGTTTCAACCCTATGGAGGAAGATAAGAATGAGGGATAAGAAAAAAAACATTATTATTATTGTCATGGGATTGCGTCATTATAAAATAAAACATTCGAAATTACATTACTTTACACACATTACTTTTTATTTATCACCAAAAGTAACTGAATACGAACTTAACTGGAGCAGTATTATGCAATTCGGAATAATTTCGCACTAATGAAACATATTATACTCGTCTTTGAATATTCTGTAATCGAACGCCCGGTACTTTCGTAAACCCTTTTCGCTGGTCGTTTATTACTTGCATTAAAGGCCTTGATATCCGTTTCTGTGGAATCCCCGAACTGTCACAATAAAACTTATCTCGATGGCCTCGTGCCGCTATTATACCTGTTTTGGATTTCCAGATGTTTCGCGAATCTAGTCATATTTCCTTTGTTTATTCTAGATCCTTCTAGTAATTTCCAATTGACTGTTAAACGCAGTACACCCGTGAAAAATCGCGGGACATAATAATTGCTGTATTTTGAAGCTGAACTCGTGAATAGAAAACCATCTGTTTTTTTTTTTAAATTGACTATTGGATTAAACTTCAAACTAAATATAGTTAAATACATAATAATATAAAAATTTGAAGATCGTAATTTGGTGGGAGCAACGGCTCAAGCAACGCTTGCGTTTCATTCTCTATTTATCTAAAGTTGTAATTCCGGCATAGTTACAGCAAGCGAACGTTACGGACAGACAGACAGACAACGAAATTATTATATTTAGATTCATTCATTTTCTAAAGTATTATCACAAATGCAATAAAATAATGGAAAATGAGTTGAAACGAAATTTTGATTAATGTTTTTATTACGTAATGGGGTTTTAATGGCAAAAAGAATAAATGGACAAAATTATAAAATCACTTTTTATGAAGGGTTTTTGAAAGATTTAAAAGTATACTTATAGTAGATAATAATTCATTCTTTACATACAATTTGTTTATGTCGATTCCCTGTTACATAACATAAACCAAAATAATTCTGATACCAGTTATATAACGGTTCATTTCTAGTAAATAAAATCCTATAATCATATTCGTATTATATATAGTATAGTTACTACAAAGTCATAATTTATTTCCACAAATTAAAATACATTTACGAAATATACAGATTATGAAAAGAGATTGTTAATTATTTTTTCAAAGACATCGTTGCTCAATTTTCCCTGAAATCATTTTGTATTGAACACAAAGGAAGTGTCCTTCTTTATGTGTCTTTTTTATTGTTTTCCAAACTATTAGTACAAAAAGGTTCCTGTGTCGTGGCGGTGTTTCACTTTTATTTCCCGGAAAATGCCCAAACTGAGGGAAATGCTCCAAAATGGCCCACTTAAAGCACAACCGAACCTCGAAAAATACCAAAACCAGTTAACAAAAACACGAACAAAAAGTGACTCATCTACAGCACTCACCATGAAATTCCCACATACAAATGCGACACTCCCTTTTGCGTGATGCTCTACTTTTGCTCGCCACTTCCTGAATGATAAATGATATTTGCTTCCTTAGTGACCGTCTAGAACGGTATAAAAATATTACCAGCAGAAATACACGAACAAAAAATGTATTGTGCACTTTAGGCGCGATGGTTTTAATTTATACATTGTGGTTGCCACTTTTTGTCAGGTCCCAATAATTTATTTACTGCTTTTTCAGGCTTGTGGATAGTTTCTGGCCCATTTAAAAATTCGAATGGAGTTGGACGCCGTATTTGTGGACACCTATGTTTTACTCTTGAAACTAGTTTCAAGTAGTTGGTGGGTGTGGGGCGGTGTGGATTGGTGAAATGAAAGAGGGGGTGAGTTTACGCCTTCATTTGTCTTTATTCCGTTTGTCCTTTCCGTTTATCATTTTGTTCTGTCAAGCAAAAGAGTTCTTTGAAATGTCTTAATGGATTGTTCCACTGAATTAGCGAAATTATTATCTATCAGAAGTTCTCCAACCAAACGTGCAATCTATCATCTCAAGAGGTAAGTTTAGCCATGTTTATTTTCTTGCATTAAAAAGCCACAAAAATTAGCGTTATAAATTAAACTCGATCGAAGCTGTGCGAGGCAAATGAAAGAGTTATAAAAACTATTTAATATGTATACATTACACAGAGTCACTTGATATTAATTTAATTAGAGCACCGTACATAAAATCTCACAAAATGTTTCTAGAATCTTCGCTGGTCTTTTAATCTAATTTCCCAATTCGTATTAATTATCACACCTGAATAAATTGTCTCTCATATACTGATGCACGTTACTCAAATCGCTCAGATTCGCACTAGAAAACTTCTCGCTCGTCGGTAGGTACTTTCTTGATTTACTATCATTGGAGTCACACATTTCTCTTTGTATAGTAATAGCCCGCTGTCAATTCTGACACACATTGTGTGCAGTAGCCTGTCGATCTCTTTTTATAGGTTTGTCGTTTTCTAAATATTTCCAGAGTTTATGAGAATAGCCCAGTCGATTTCAGATTCTTTGCAGGGTCCATCATCAGCTCTGATGATGGACCCTGCAATAGGATCCGAAACGTCGGCCAGAGAGATCAGAGATGCACGGCAGAATATCCCATAAAACTGCACACAGTAAAACTGCAGAAGTATAAATTTACTTTAATATTCGAATTGACATTGAATTGATGTGTGTATAGAGTTATTATTTGTGATGTTCATAAATATAATAATATTGTAATACTAATTCTGAAAATATAAATGAAAAATGTAATAATATTGAAACATTAATTGTAAAAATTAATCCTTAAGACGTTTTGTGGGGCTAGTGATGTTCAAAAAAAATTATATGGAAAACAAATAAATTTAAAAAAATAAATTATTTTTTAAATATCTGTATAAATTAGAAACCATGCCGATTGGCTTGATTTCCTACACAAAAATCTTCAACTTAATCTATGTATAAAAACGTCAAAGTAGTGATACACATATGTATATATATGCTCTGTGGATGATTTAAGAAAATATATAGGGCTATTGTTTAAGGAAGCAGGAGCAAAGGGCGTCCGCGAACGACCTGGCGTAATCAGATTCTACAAGTATTGGAGGATGGTTCTGTTAAAAGCCTTAACAGTCGTAGAGCAAGCATGAGAAGATCTATGAATGAAGCCGAAGCAAAAGTAGTGTGCCAAGATAAAGGAAGATGGCGTTCTATCCTATCTGCCTACCTATTAGTTAATTATTTATATGTTGTGTTAATTTATCCCCAATATTTTTCATATAAATATATTTCAATATTTCTTTAAATTTAGTGGTTCTAAATTGGAGTATTTGTGTCTCCCAACTTTCGCCTGATAGCTGTAGGAAGAAGGTACGGAAAAATAAATGCTAATTAAATAACATAAAATGTCCCAATTCACGAGAAGTTGAAAAATATTGTCACCCCGTGCCCATTTAAAAGTGGCAGTAACGTTTTGCTGTCACGCGAGCTAATCATAATTCCTGGCCCTAAACATTTATTGCTTGTCCCGAGCAATTCATCACTGACGGTGCGCATACATCCTGCTTTTCCATTACTCGAAACAGGGTTGCCAAAACTATACTATACAGTTTTATTTTTCTCTAAACTAAACATTGTTCAACAATATGTTATTTCGTCACTACTATAGTTTAATAGGATTATTTTTCATCCAGGTGTAGAAATCTGGTTTTGCGAGAACACTAATGAATAGCATTCATTTTTTAATTATTTATTTATTTATGGTTTTTGTGTTTAATTTTTAGAACTCCATATTTATTTTTAGCAAAATTTAAATATATTTAAAATTTATACAATAAACAATTATTTTAATGGAAATTAAAAAAAAGGGCCGTGACATATCGATTCTCGTGGAGCTCCTCCGCCGTGACTGAGATGCAACATTCTCCAGTGCACGTTGTCCGAGACATGGAAGAAGATCAAGTACTTATTAAGAAATTAATTATCTATAATGAATAATCTATCGGATTTCGAAAAAACCTTCTTTTTTAATATTAGGAATATTTGTTAAAAAAACCCTTAATTTTTTTAAATAAATAACTTATCGGATTAAAAATCTGTATGCTACATCGTAGATATTTCATTTCTCCATAAGTGCATGACTTTTTCTCTCTCGGAAAAACACGCCGGAGAATATAACATCTCAGTCACGACAGAGGAGCAACGTGACAATGTACATGACACGATAGTGATGATATTTTAATCGGTGACACACTAATCATCATTCGACATTTGTATCTGATTGCTACAATGATTAGCAATTGATTTTTTTGTAATTCGACAGGCAACCATCGGTACTTAACTTAACAACAATTAAATCTAAACTAGCTGTGCCCGCGCGGCTTCGCACGCGTAGATTTTTAGTACACTATTTGGATCGTCATAGAACTTTCGCGAACCTTCTAGAACATTCTCCTTCCAGAACTTTATAAGTTACTGTAATAAAAGTTCAACGTTTGTAAATAATAGGTAAGAAATATTGAAAAAACAATGCAAAAAGGGAAGAAATCCACCCTGTAAACACATAAGTCCCTTTCATATCTAAACCCTAGATCAACAACCCAAATCGAGTCTTGACCTATTCAATATACCTACACTAGCTGCATGCCTTTAGCATTTTTCTTTACATTATTACCCCTTGGTTTTCCAATCTGTATATTCCCCCCTGAATTCCATCGAGTTTCATTTTTAACCCAGAAATTTTGCTTGCACTAGCCGGACCAAACAAGTACATCAAGATTATAGATTACGTCACAAAGACTCGAGTGCTCTAGTACGTAGATTGCAGATTACGTCACAAAGACTCCGGTATGTGGGAGTAGATTGCAGATTAACGTAAACAGGCCCAGCGCGAGCAGGCACAACCCTTCACCGAGCCCTTGTATCTGCCTTACATAAATTCAGCTAACCTTTGCGTGCTTTAACTAGAACGAAAAATAGGGTCAAGTTTGACGCTAATGTAGAGCGCTTCCTCCAGTCTGTTTGAAACGAGACCTTTCTGGGAAAATTCCCCATGGAGCTCACTATTTCATGTTTTACGTGTACGTAAATAAAGAATGCGAGGAGTATCTCTGTCCCGCTCACCACTCATGTAAATATCCTCTGCGTGAAGTTTAATATGCTGCGAATTTTTAATAAAATTTAACATTCATAACGAACCCATTTTTCATTGATATTGCCGAATATTATCAAACATAATAATTTCGTTGTCTGTCCGCCTGTCCATCCATCTGTCTGTCTGTCTTTCTATCCTTTCATAACTTTGTGTAACGTCCGTAATTTTGTTCGAATTTAAAAAAGGCTAAAAAAACGGCTGGAGATGGAGCTTGAACCCCGGGCCAGCAAACCCGAGCCATCCGCTTAACGCATGTTGCTACCGCTGCCGCTCCGTTGACCGTCAAAAATATACTAGCGCAGAAGCGAAAAAATGTTCCGTCATTTTTGACGAGTTACACAAATTTGTAATATTAACCAAACTGAATATCTTATCAGTAGCCATCGGGGCTTGAACCAGGGTATCATTCTAGCATTTTTTTTTAATTACATAACAGATTGCTCCATTTACTATGCAAGTTAAAACTTGGAGTGAGTACCTATATGGAGGCGATCCTCTGCTTGATGCTTTCAATACTATCATTGAATACATCGAAATGATCGCTCAGTTCATTTAGGAGTTGCACAGCACACTACGCGTTGTGGTGTGCTTACTCATTACATCCGTTCTGCATTTTGGGACATGAAATAGCGAGTGACCGCGATTTCGCAAATAATTATTTGGTACAAGCAAAGCATAATTCTCCAGCAAGTTCGGAGCATCAATTATATTTCTAAAAATTTGAACCCCCGACATGACTAGGCCCTCCTGTCTGCGCGACTCGAGGCTGCGGTAGTTGCATTCCCTCAGCAGTACTTCATGGTTCATGAATATAGGATATTCTCCTGTTCTGCGCATGTATATGTAGCGCAAGAATTTATGTTGAAGCTGCTCAATCATGTTGATGTATTTCTTTTGGTGTTGGCTCCAAACTGCCACTTCATATGGTAGCTCTACCAATTGATGTGCGCTAATAATATGTTTTCTCGTGATGTATCTATTCATTCATTAGCTTAGGTTGGCTATCATCAGGTTGTGAACTGGAACAGTCCTATAGTAGACTGGTCAAAGCCATTGTCTCGGATTCTTTATCCATAATGTTCTCCTTCTTCCAGGGTTCTGATTTCCAGCAAATATACATAGCATTAGCAAGTTAATAACAATTTAATTGCTATCTGTACTGTTTAAGTACTATATATCATTAAATCACAACTTATCAGATAAGTTGCGAATCACGAATTATCATTCCTATATATGAACCTTTAAAATATATCGTATGGTGTATCACTTCTTGTCTCACGCCTTTTGTAGTGACAAGCTATTATACGAATGTCCCATTATTTCTTACACTTATTTTCCTATGCAGGGATGTTAGCTCTTTAAAATTTTACCAATTGTTCGTAAAACAGCCTTCAAATTATTATTTTATTTTAAGCATCGTCATTATTAGCTAACTAAGCATGAAGTAAGAATATTTTAGTATGTAGGTATGCTCTGAGAACACAGTTATGTATACTAGTTCAAAAAAATACTATAGATGTCTCTAGCATATTTCATTCAAATAAACGAAAGATTCTCAGATTTGGAACATACATAGAACTTTCAAAAATTTGTGGATGTTCTTACGATGGAATTGGTGAACGTTGCGTTGTGTAGAGTGATCACTTAAGCCAGCTCATATAGGTTTTAAGCCCGGGGCCATCGCATAACAAGTCTTCCATACACGTTTTTCGTCTCTGTAAGACTAATATAATTTATTTTAATTAAGCGTGAAGTGTTTTTGCATATTTTATATACAAGTTTAATAATTTTTAAATTATTTAACAGGTACATTTTCTGGATATCTGAAATTGATATTCTAGCAAACGTTTTATGATAATTTTTAGCTTTATATTTTCATGTTTCGTGTTAATATTTAGGCTTGAGGGATTGGGAGAAAATATTATTGTAATAATTTAAAGTTTTGGATCGGAAAGTTTCGGACATTGGTGTACATTCCGTGACAACACTAAATTTATATACTGAATAATCGTAACCTAACATTACACCGTATATCGATCGGAGCAAACGAATAGCGAGTTTTAAAGTTTGCCGCAAAATGAGGACACAACAACATTTTGATAATAAAACAGACACGTTCAAATTGATTTTTTTAATACGTGTTGCATTGACAGGCAAGAATGTTGTAAATGATATATTTTGATGTATTTGACAATCATATACTTTTCTCAAATAAAGTTTGCATTTTTTAAAAATATTTCTGACTTATTTTCTGTAAAACGTTTGAATATCATTAAAATAATTTATATCGAATATGAATACATTTTTCGCTTCACTACAAGTAAAATAATATGATAAAAACCATGCAGACATTTAAATAGAATATTATTGTAGGTTTTTTTCATTTTATTTGACTTGCATTCAAGCAATTTGAATGATTTTTTCATATTCGATATAAGTTATTTTAATGATGGTTCAACATTTTAATGAAAAAAGGGATTAGCGATATCTATGCGAGAAAGAGACAAATTTAAATGAGTCGCTTCACGCTAGACAGTAACGCAATAGTACATTTGACGTCAGTGTCGCATAGTATCATAA
This sequence comes from Agrypnia vestita, assembly GCA_016648135.1. Classification (NCBI taxonomy): domain Eukaryota; kingdom Metazoa; phylum Arthropoda; class Insecta; order Trichoptera; family Phryganeidae; genus Agrypnia; species Agrypnia vestita. The sequence goes on from JADDOH010000494.1 coordinate 29,125, forward strand.
ACCGCGCGCAGTGTATTGTAGTTTAAATTAACAATTAACTGAACTCATTAATAATGATTATAATAATTATTGTGATTAAATTATGGGAATCCATAAAAGGAGACGCTATCCTCAGGAGAACAGACCACATAGGTTTATTAAAAGGGAGAAGAAGAATAAATTATTAAATCAATTTTAAAACTTGTCAAAATTTCTCATTGGTTGTCCATTATATTAATGTTGTCACAATTAATATTCCATCTATAAATTAATGATCAATTATTCAATGTAGGAAGTCACTCAAAATGAATCAAACTTAACGCTACTTTTTAAATTACATTATTTCGCAATATATCACTCGTAAAATAACACTTTATTATCGCTGGGTAACATGTATTAAATATTCACAAGAACATTCCGTTCTCAATTTCCGCTCGTAATATTTATCGCATTTATTTACATCGCCAATTAGGTACTTAGCTCGAATATTCGTTTTATTTATCGCTTCGCGATTCACGACAGGCCACACTGGGTGTTGTCTCGCGCGTACTTTGCGGCTGTATTAACACTGAATGAACTGTCAAACACGACAACAACTATGCCGCGGCCTAGTTCCATATTTATTCCGAAAATACTGTTTTTTCGTACTTTCTAGACTATTCTAGTGGTTAGGAGAAGATTCTCATTGCTTCTCGGTTGTACCAAACGTTTCTAGATGTTTTACAAAGATTGTAGATGGTTACTCTACATTGTTATGGGCCGTTCTCGATCCTTCGATAGTTTTATGCCACATCTCGTTACAATATAATAAAATATACATATCGCTTTTCAAATTTATTTTCTTCATCTACTAGCTTCAGAATGAAGGGCATTAACACTATCATTACCATAATTATATTGCAATTAATTTAACTCCACTCCCTATCCATAAAATAAAATATATTTGAGCAACAGATTCGTTAGTCATCTGACTGCCATGAGCAAAAAATAAACCTGCAATGTTAGTGTACTTGATATACATTTGTGGAATTCATACCACAATGCAGAAAACCACCAATCTAGACCACATATACACAGTGGCAAGGAATGCCACATAAGCAAATCGGGGCACGAGCAAGACACGCCCGGACGGCAGGTCACTGCATCGTCAGCATTTCGGGCGATTTCTTCACACTCACGCAGAAGACTCCTTTGTTCGTAAATTATATAAAAAGAGGCACACGCCCTAGGCGAGCATGTCAGTCCATCGTAGACCTCCGGCGGGTTACCGGAGACTATGGCCCTTAAAGCATCTATCATTGTCTTTATAATCGTACTTATGTATATTTTGTACTTGTTTTGTCGAGATAATAAATCATCAAATATTCTACGCTTTTGGAGCTTTCCCGTCGCATGACGGTGGTGACCCAAAAAAGCAATTGCTCCTTACCATTTTTATTTTATATTAATGCGAGTTACTATTTCTAGATTGAAATCAGAGGAATGTGCTACAAATATATATTTTCCGACTCCAAATTTTTTTCTGCATTTCATTGGAATGGAATAGACAAAAAAAGACAAAAGTAACGACCGCAGAAATCTGAGAACTTATTCTAGATGATTGATGTTGCCGTCATTTCTGCTGCCGTTGTGGGATGAATGAAATTCCTTTTGAAAAGATGGAAGAACTATATTTGTTTTTAGACAGAACCTTCGCGAGAAGCCAGCATCATTTTGCAGGGAAATTCAATTGATTCAAGGAGATCTTTCAGTCCAATCTCCGGTTATCTCCTGTGCAAAGAAAAGTCTGATATTACTTCATCGAGGAGAAAGGATTTTCTGCCAGAAACTTAGTCCAGTGGCAGCACTAGGCAATTGCATTAATGTCGCAACAAAAAATATCGATTCCAACATAATTCCATATAATGTGAATAACACACAAGAATCATGTTATTGAGAAAATAAACTTAAATAAAAAGAAAATAAACTAAAGAAAAACTTTTGTACACTAAATAATTAACTCGTCAAAATAAGAATATAGAATGATAGAATGCTGTAAAAATTTTCATTTTTTTATAAAGTATATTAAATACCTTATGATACTATCAATTAAATCAGTCATTTTAACATAACTCACTATTTTTCAATTGTCTTAGAAAAATAGTTTTGTGGTTATATTATGTATATCAATGAAATTATTTTTTTTTATATAAAATCACTATTTATTGAAGATCAACATGTTTCGGGGTCCATCTATGATGCTCTAGAAATACTAGAAATGAATGGAGCAATTAAAAATAATATAACTTAATAAACATTTAAATACCTGCATCATCTCCATTACTAAAATATGTAATATATGTAAAAATTAATTACTCTTTTATATGTCAATTAATAATACTTAAATACCTAATAAATAAAAGGGTATTGGTGTAAATAATACTTTAATACCCTTTCCCTTCCGTCCTCCCTTTACTTTCTATTTGTCGGACATATTGATTTAAAATAAATTCTAATATTTAAAATTAGTTCTAATATAATAAAATAAGTTCTAATACTCTAGATGATGGTTATGCCCATCGAAAGCGCTTAGGTTTATATCAGTGGAATAAAACGTTGTGTATTAATTATTGTGTTAAAATTTAAGAATACGCTGTATCCTGATGAAGGATACAGCGTATTCTAAAATCGGTCCCGAAACATGTTGATTATTCAATAAACAGTGGTTTTAAAAGTGTTTTCGTTTTATTAATATAGATCACTCGCATTACTAATACTAATTTCGTTCGAATTCTAGGCTAAAAAAACGGCCGGAGATAGGGTTTGAACCCCGGGCCACCAAACCCGAACCGATCGATTAACGTATGTGGGTGGCTATGGCCGTCTCTCCGCAGACCGCCAAAAAGATACTATAAATATATACTATGGCTTAGCAAAGACGCGAAACTATTTTCCGTCATTTTTGACGGGTTTCAGCTAGTATAATATAATTAATACATAACACCCTGTCATCTACATATTTTCCTTTTACCATTTAATTAAGGTGAATATTACATTTTTTATATGTGTTTTACTGTCCCCACAAAAGTTAAAAAACTTGTGTTTGCGGACAGGATTACATGATGCATAATATAAGAGCATGAATGATAAGTATGTTTAAGTCAATAAATGGAACAGTGTAGAGAAATCTAAACAACAGAAAATAAATATTAGTGGATCAAGCATACAAATTATTTTCGGAGTAACCTACAGTTATTTTTTAAATTCTAACTATTCTTTGTTTTGATAATGTATTATTCTATTTGTTTCATGTATTTCTTGAATTTTGTTTATGCTTCTGATATTCATTGGTAAATTATTGAAAAATTTAACACCTAGACAACGTGTAATGATGTTGTGTGGCTGTTTTGTTGTATTTGGGAATGTTTAAACATCCTATTATTTGCGCTCATGAATATGAGAATTATGAGTTTATGGTGTATTTATATTTTGTTTATATAGGATCGGTCTTGAGTTCGTGAAATACGCGTAACACCAATATTTTTTCTATTTTCAAACTATTCTAAATGCTAGTATTATGAAGCGGCCCTCGTAGCCCAGCGGGCACGACACTGTCTTCTCGCACTGAAGGTTTCGGACTCGATTCCCGGTAAGGTCATAATTATTCTGTGCGATTTACTCAAACCCGAGTTTCAATAATTGGGCTTCTTGGCCTATTGAAGCGCAAAAGGGAAATAGTATTCACTGGCTGGTCTCCTGGAATGAGACGTAAGCCTCCAACCACAGGCTTACTAGGCAAATCGATAGCCATTTCGAATGGTCCATTAAGTACTTTTATTAATATTTTAAAACAGTAATTTTTATTTATTTCATTATCCAGCACAGCTGGAGATGGCGCCACTGCTCCAGTCAGGCGAAGTTTGCGGATAACTTGTCAGAGCGCGCTTCAGCAACACGCGATGTACAATGTTTATTTAAACAGAATTAACATGGAACCTAAAAGGAATTCTTTTAAAATTAATATACTTGGCTTTTGCTAGGTTATTTTTTGAAGAATTCATTCTAATTAATGTAGTCCTCATTATTATATTAAACTAGTGTTGAAAACCGGTAGTTTTTATGTTAATTTTATTAGGTGTACCCATAAGTAATCAATTATTTAAGTGGTGTAGTCTGAGGCTTGGATCGATATTTTTCGATATTCTCATCGAAAGATATCGATCATGTCGGAAGCCGCAGACAGCACAGCCCTATATCTTTTTTTTGGGAGAATATTCTGGAAGCATTCGCAAATATCTATAAATAGAGGGAGAGACGCGATTTTTAACACTCTCCTCGTAGACCTCGTTCATCCAGTGTTTTATAACTAGTCTTAAGTTTTTATTAAAAAGTATTGTTAAAAATCTGTGTATTCGTAATTAAATAAATCTTGTAAGTATATTCCAAATTCTTCTTTTTATTCTCTGCTTCCCGAATTATATATATATATTCCAATATTTAGATACCCCAGTATTTAAATATTGGTGGTGACCCCTTAAATAAAATAAAGCCCATAAAAAACAAAAAATAAAAGAGAAACAATATTCTCCCCCCACTCACAGTGGCAACAAAAGAAGAATTTAACCCCATTTAATTTTATTTTTAATCGATTTAATCTCCATCGTTATCTAGGACCTTTCGCTTTCTTGTCGGTAGACTTTTAAGAAAAATATGCTTCTATGTGTTTATAAAGCGTCATTATCAAACTCTACCGGGCGCCCACTTCGATCGCTATCAGACAAGTCAAAATCGCCATCGAAAAATTTTCTAAACCAACGTCAGCACTTATTTACTTTCAATCCGTCTCCATACACATCACAAATTTTCTTTGTTGCAACCATTAACACCCGATAGAAAATGAAACAGCATGCAATGACATAAATGTTCTTCAGTTAGTTGATTTTCCGCCATTTTACAACAGAGTAATACATTTTTTTCAATTTAATTGTCACAAGTCACAAGACCATGGATTATAGTATTAAGTTTAAAACACGTCTTTACACGTTCACTTTACTGAGCTTGACTGAATCAAACATTCCACACCACAAATGATTGATTACTTATGGGTACACCTATTATATACAGAATGTTCAAGTGAAAACCGTCCAAGTGGATCTAAATAGATCTTACAATTAAGGGACATCGCTTGTAACCCTTAGAGTATCAGACAGCCTTACGAAATTAGACGGTTAAGAAGTGATTTTAACTTTTATGATTTTCGAGAAATGATAGCTATGCCATTATTACTAACTCAACCTTTTATGATAAAATTTGGCCCACGCAAACCATGTCACCTCTCTTCATATTAGAAAGATTAATAAAACAAAATGCAATTTCACACTTAAATACAAGATAGTACTTAACAGATCGATCTGCATAACACAACTATTTCAAGAAATATATATATACAAGGTGTCTCATAGCTAGGAGAAAAACTTTACAGGTGAATTCCTGTCTTAATAATGAGTCCAAAGTTTTCAATATCGAAGTTTACATTTTTTTTCAATAAATATATATATATTTTTTTATAATATAGATGCGAACACTGAATACGTGTTACTATTCTTAAACTAAGCCAAAAGCCTGTGCTATGAAAATAGGACTAACTTGCTGATGTCCTGGAATGTGGCTCGAACCACCGACCACTAGATCACTAGGCCAGCGTCATGATCACTACACCAACAAGCTACTCAAACTATTTCTTCCTTTTTTTGCAAAAAGTTGAACTATCATTACAGAAACTTATATCATTTATGAAAAATTCATTAACTTCAATATAACTCAAATAAAATGATAAAAACCTTGTAAAAAATATTTTTGCTAGGTTTTTATCATTTTGTTCGACTTGTATTAAAGCAAATGAATTTTTAATAATGTACATAAGTTACTTTAATGATTTAACTATAAAATATTAAAATTTTGCAAAAAATAAGTCAGAAATATTGAAGAAAAATGCTTTGTTGCATGTCTCCATAACTAGATATTGACATTAGGTCACGTTTGTTTGAATATTTAATCATAATCAAGGCAGGAATCCACCTGTAAACTTTTTGCTACTAGCTATGAGACATCCTGCGTATTTGTGGAAAAACAGTAGGTATATATCAGTATGATCTATCCTAGAAGAATGACTCCACTACACGTACTATAATTTTGTCTAACTAGCAAAATATGAAGTGATGGTCGATATAGTAATTATAATTATAACTATCTATATATAACCCGTCAAACATACGATATTTTTACATGTTGGTTCCTAAGTAATAAGTCTTTATTTATTTATATTAAAAAAAATAAAAAAATAATCCATAAAAACCAAGTTCTTATTATACTTTACTAGTGGAAACAGTTTTGGCGCTTAACCTACGCATTGGGCTTGATTCGGGCTACGCTACGAAAGCGAGTAATAAAAATTTCTAAAAATCCAAAATTAACTATAATTATTAATTTTTTTAAACGAAAATTTGTTAGATATCTGTCTCTCTGTCTGCAAAGTTTCAGCGATCACGGAAAAAGGGTTAAAAATCGATCCAAAGTTTTTTCGACAGACAAACAAGCAGACGCTACGAGTTAAAAGAAAGGGAGTAAAAAAGGAAAAATAAAGAAAAAATACTATAAAGAAGTTACGGACGTTACATTAAGTTACGACGGACGGACACAGATGGATGGACGGACGGAAGGAAAGAAAACGAAATTATTATAATTGGGATTAAGTATTATTTTAGAAAAGCACTGTTGTCGTTTGGCACTCGGTACTGACCCACCCCGCCGAGTTCCGAACCAAAGTATTACATTAAATTAGGTTAGGCTAAACACATAATCTTTTAGTGTAATTTAGTGTTCAGGTTGAACCGCGAATCGCTATATGTACCGGCACCGCCGGCTATCGGTCCTCGATACGGTTTATTTAATTTGTAATGAAATATAAGGTTTCATTATGCCATTAGCGGTCACGCAGGCCGCGCGGATCGGAACGCTGTTACGTTATTTTATAAATGGGTTGCGCAATTTTCGGGGAAAGTGGGAAATTTATTGTTTCCTTGTTTTCATGCGGAAAACCTAAACTTATTGCGGGACCAACATTTTTTTAAGATTTATTTATTTTTCGGCAGGTAGTTCGCCTTCTCAACACCTTACACGAGCTATCTATGAATATACAGGTAAATCTGTACAGAATGTAACACAGTTTGTTTACATTCACCGTATACGTGGGAGATGGCGGGAATATGGTCGGGAAATGGGATAAGGGTAAGGTTAAGAGGAATGACGAGACGAGAAATGGACTGTATTGGTCGGGAAAGGGAGGGACGTGTTTCGACTCACCTTTGTCTCTTGGCGCCCTTCCAGATGTCAGCTCACCAAACACTTGGTCCACTCGGTTGGCCACCAACGCGCGTTAACCCCGTTGTTCGGCGGTGAAGAGACGAGAGAAAGTTTATAGGATGCACAATTAAACACATGACGAAAATTTACAGGGCAGGAGGCGAGAAAGTGTCCTGTCGCTTTAATAACGAGATAGCGAGACTAGTCAAAACGAAAGATAAAGTGGTACCTACTGTGGAGGGTAGGATGAATTTCGATTGCCACATAAGAAAATAATAATATTCTGTAAAAATCGATTTCGGTGCCAACGTGACGTCACGAATATCGAACAAGTAGATTCCTACCTAAATTATGAGTCGACGTTGTTTCAACTAGAATGTCCTAATGTCTAAAGTTCGCAATTTTTTTCATTATTTCTGACTTATCTATACAGTAAAGTTTGTAAGTTTGGATGTAGGAGGTAATCTCCAAAACTACTCATCTGTTTTCAAAATAAAGTTCGCCAATATTTAGAATGGACTTTCATGGTGGACATAGGTTATATATTATTCCGTTAAAATAAAAGGGCTTTTCATGGTGACCTGTTTTACAACACGTAATTTCCGAAAAAATTCAACGCATTTTGTTCAATCATTACCAGACAATTCCGAAAATACTCCAAAATAAAAATAATGTATACGACCCCATCTTACGTCGAGTATCATAACCAGAACATATGTTTTTTGCAGTTACTGTAGTATTTTTGTGTATTCGATACATGCTTAAGTTTTTTAATCTTAATCATTATGTTACAATTTCAGTTAAATTCTTATGAATACATCGCTTTTCGACAAATTCTCAAACATTCTAAAATACATTTTAAATTGATCTGAATTAATATCGTAGTAATGTTTAAAATTTAAAACAGCCTAATTATTATTTATTAATAATTTATTTAAAAAAGTTCATTTTTTAACAAAACCATGACGTAACGCAGAAAAGATATGAAAAGAAAACAATAAATTTAATATAAAAAAGTATTTCTTTAAACTATACTCGTATTACAATTTTAGTTTTAAAAAATGATGATATCCTTACTGTCATTTATATTTAAATTATTAAGGATAACGATGGTGTAATGGTTGTATTATTAATAGGCTTGTTAGATTGTGCAGTTTTATCACCTGCTAACAATTATACTTTATACATTTTCAGAGCATTTGAAAAAAGTTCAATAATCTTTCTTATATATAAGTTTATGAATAAAGTTTTCTCGATATTTTAAATGATAAATATTTTCATACGTAACAGAGAGAAAAAATATTTCATGGTTCAAACATTTTTCTTTTTTAAGTTTTAATTGGAAGTTGGACGACAAATTGATGTCGGCAAAAGTAAATGTATTTTAAAATTAAATTAATATACAAGATATATTGTCAAATAAATTAATAAAGTTATAAAATAATTTATAAAATTCAGTCTTTCAATTTTTTCCGTGGTCGCAGATACAGCAATATCAAGAAAAAAATAAACGGCACGAAAAGAAATGCATAACAAATTTTGAAAAAAAAATCTTAGTTTTAATATGACCTTCATTTGAATTTGGAATTCTAAGTCGAATACAAGATAAAATTTCAAACTAAACAGTATTATAAAACGGTAATTTCATAGGTAAGGAAGGACCTAATGTAATAGATCATCTTTAGAGTATATTATATTTACCCCCGCACTTTGAATCTTCAACCACTATTTAAAAGTGAGTTTTTTTTTTAATTAAAAAAATTACTCTTTATATCATAACCTCCCTCATAAATAAATAAACGAAAGTGAATATAACGAAAGTGCAATGTTTATCACATATCATTTTTAGATGACGTCTCATTCCCATCTTGAAAGAACACGATCTAATGACACAATACATTTAATTTGACAGTTGGAGAACGAATGCATAGCCTTAACACTTTTTCTTATTTACAAAATTCCTAATATATCCCACTGTAATCCTGTATATTTTGTATGTAAAATTTGTAAACCCTTAAAAATATCAAAAGAATGATCCGTTTATAAATATCCGAAGAAAAATGATTTCTTCTTCAAATATAGCAAAATTATTTTGTGGTGACATAATTATAATTTGTATAAAATAACTTTGTAAGCACCATTTTTTTATTGAAAAAAAATCAACATGTTTCGAAGCCAATGGCTTCTTCGTCAGGATATAATTGTATACTGCCAAATTAAATTCAAAAATCTAAGTATAGACAATCAAAGTTTTTTGTTTAACATGAAAATAAATTTAAAAGATAACTTTTAGTAAAAAAGTAACCCATAAAAACCAAGTTTTTATTACACTCCCTTTCTTTGTAAAATATAATAACAATTAAAGACGAATTAAAACATATAACATAACACTAAACTTACAGTAATTTAATATATTTCTAAAATGTCAGATGTTTTGAGCTTTGATAAGACACTTCATGCTTTGTGTAGTGAAGTACCTATTATGTATACCGACGGAGTAATTCAAATTTAGAAAATATTCCGCAATCCGATTCCGTTATCGGGCCGCCGTTGCCAGTAATCAAACTTTTGTAATGATTCCAATTTGAAAAAACTATTAAAAATTTGAAAAATCCAAAATTATACTATAATTATTATTTTTTAAACGAAAATTTGATAGATCTTCTTGATCGACGCCACGAGTCTGCTTGCAAAGTTTCAGCTCAATTGGATCACGGGAAAAGGGTTAAAAATCGACCCAAAGTTTTTTCGACGGCAAGCTGGCAAACAAGCAAGCAGACAAAATAAAATAAAATTTAAAAATCTAGGTATAGAGTATATAATCAAAATATTGAAAATAAATTTAAAAGATAACTATTAGCAAAAAAGACCTGATTATTTATAACATTCAATTTACTATCAACACTCTTTCTTATTTCCAAAATTTCTTATTTATCAAACTGTGATTCTGTGTAATTTGTATGTAAAATTTGTAAACACTTATTAATATCTAAAGAATGATCCATAGCCAAAATGTTATTAGCGAATTCGGAATAATTATTAAGTTTAAGTGTATGTTTGTGTTTGGATAAGTAAGCTAGATTTCGCGTTGATTTGTCTCACATTAAAAATGTCTTATTTTTTAAAGATCTCATCTGTCCTTGTAGTAATTGGTTTTTTAGGATTATTTTTGCTACTAGTATTTATGTGTTTATAGACTTCACCAGATTCTCCATCTGAACTGGGTCTTCCGCAGGATCTCTGCCTTGTTCTTTCAGTCAGTCCATTCCATCCTTACGTCTTCTGAAATGTCTGAAGTATTATAATAGGCGCATTTGTATTGTGGTTTGTATTATTATATATTTTTAATTAAATTCCTTCTAAATTCGGACTTAGGAAATGCGAAAATCGGTGTTGCAGATTTCTTTATAATGAGGAGAGAGACAGAAAGCTAAAAAATAAATAAGTGGTGTGCTTTACTCTCGGACGAACATCAAAGAGTGATTGGGAGAGTTAGAGCCTTCCCCTCGGGGCCAAGCCACGCCCTAATAATTATGATTTATAACCCTTCTACAAGAGACCTCCGAACCTAGCAGAGAGCTAGATTATCGGGTAGTTTTTTGTTGATTCTTAACGAAAACTGAAAATTATATACTAAAAAAATTAAATTACTCACATTTTTTGGTCTCTTGCTGTGACTTGGTCGGAAACCCTCCAGATTTTTTATTATTTTTATTATTTTTATTCTTTTATTATTATTTTACGCTTCAACAGGCCAAGAGGCCCAATTACAGAAGCGAAAAACATCACAAAATACCCAAGCTGAAGAGCAAAAAATTTAGGTTATGAAGAACACGTTTTCCTCTGATCGTTTATTTGCACTAAACCACAAAATCTCACCTTCGGGTGATTTAATTAATATTAATAAGCAATATACATATTTTAGGGTGTCATATACGGATGTCGTCCTCATCATCATCATCATTCTTGGCACTACAACCCTTGGTGGGTCTTGACCTCCTCAATTTTCCTCCACACATCTCGGTCTAGTGCCAGCTCTCTCCAGTTCAGAAGCTCTAAGGCAGAGATGTCTTTGAGGACGTTACAGATGTCGTCCTAATACATATAAAATAAAGATTTTATATTGTTAAAATATTTATATGTACACAGATGTCGTTCTAATACATATAAATATTTTTACATTATTAAATCATTTCATCAAGTATTCCAGAAAATTTTCCACGGTCTGGAAAGGACTGAATACTTCCCGAGTGTTTCAAAAATTTATTTATTTAAAAAAACATGTGGTAGTTTAATACGTAAAGCTCAAGTCTAATCGATTTTGTTTAAATATGATCTGGGAATTTTCCTGGGAGCGAGAGCTTTTGAAGAACGTGACATCTGTGAGCGATGGAACGAATGATTTATTTAGAGAATTCTTAAACGGGGCGTCATAACTAAAACAGACTACGAGCCAGCGGCCGCCAGACTCAGTTATAGTATCAAACTTGAAATATTTTCTCTACATGTACACTATAGTAGGTAACAAGTTTTGGATATTACGTCATTTGAGTTCGGGGGATTTTGGCATGTAACAGGCATATTCAGGTACAAAAAAATGTACAACGTAAAACCAACAATGAAGAGACAGTATTATGCATCCATATTAATGACTGGCTGACGCTTTTCGTCATTTCTTCCGCCATACGCGTTAAAGCTCCAGAAAAATCATGTCATTTATGTTAAAGTAACACTATTTATCAATGCTACTATTATCTTCCAAAATCCTCGAACTAAAATGACATAATAGCATCTAAAGAAAATCTTTCAGGTTTGATACTAAAACTAAGTCTTGCGGCAGCTGGCTCCTACTCTGTGGGAGAATAATTGTGCAAATAGTTTTTCTTGTGCAATCTTGAAGGTTCCAAATGAAGGTGATTATTGATCGAATAAGTATTAAAAAAACATATTTTTTGGAATGCAACACCAATACAGATTCCTAGTAATTAAATATTTCAATAATCTACAGCGAATATTAGAACTATTCAACACCCTGCAAAGTTCAAAAAGTGCGTCATTGAAAAATTGAGTGATGAGATTTGTGATATTAACTTTAATATGCTCATTTTTAAATATTGTAACACTAACTTAACATTATTTTCTTTAAATATTTCTATATATTAAATTTATTAATTTTAATTAAACGACTTTGTATTAACCACTTAACTAGTAACTCTAAGTCTACGATACCACCGTATCTTCATCAGGACGAATGCAAACTGTAATATTCTTCTTCGGGATGAGGAAACTCCAAGTAAAGACTTGCTTCTCGTAAGTGTTTATTGGGTGACAATAACGGTTTAGACAAACGGTGTACAGTAAGATGCGGTCTGAATAACAATGGTAGTAAAAAGAGAGAGCGACTCGACATTCACGCGCCTTTTATACCTTCTCTCTCTCTGTCATGCAGTCTCTTTCTGGCGTCGCGACATACGTCCCTCAGATCTATCACACAAACTAACTATCCATTATCTATTCTAGCAAGATAATGGATATTTAGTTTGCTAAAAATAATAAACTATAATCAGATAGAATAAGGAATTCAATAATCAAAGAAAAAACAAAAACGAAGTATCCATCAGAAGGCTTGAATGGAAATGGACTGGACATGCAATCAGGGAAAAGAGAAATGGTCAAGAACTATAATGTGTTGGTTCACAAGAGACAAAAAAAGGAAACGAGGCAGGCCTGCTAGAAGATGGGTGGATGAGATCAAGGCTACAGCAGGTGGCGCATGGACCAGAATAGCAAAAGATAGGGAGGAATGGAGGTAATTGGAGGAGGCCTTTGCCAAAAGGCAAACAGACGGAACTGCCATGGCGTGACAGTCTAACTTGTCTCAAGCAAATTCTAAATATTATAAATGTCTGAATAAAGGCTTATTAATAAATAACATATGTACGAATCGTGGTTATATCCATGGTACTGGCTTTATAGGAAAGATGATTTTATTTCAAATTTCACTTTATTTATCCCGATTTAACTTAGCTGATTATTAAGTTAATAATTATTCATTATTGATTATGTGCTTTGTATCTAGTTAATATTTGCCAAATTCGAAATGACAGAATCAAATTTTCCCAGAAACGTCTGGCAAATTCAAACGTGCTCTCTTTGAGACGTTTATTAAATATTAAATAAATGTGTTGAAATTTTAATAAGCTTTCAAAATTTCAATAATAATTATCGCTGCGAACGCTGCGACCTTCTTTTCATACAGCTTTAGGGGTGGGTTCCGAGTTAGGCAACTTCTTGAAATATACCCCGAAATAATAACTGAGCCAGGTAACTAGGTCAAGTGATTAAATTTCACTGCGTAGGCAACTGGGTTGCTTTCTAAATATCAATATTAATGGAAAAAAGAGACTTACGTCCTCTGCTAGCCAATGATCGTAAAAGATTATGATTTGCAATTTCGGAGAATATAATACAAACGTCGATACAAAAAGAAAATTACATTTTTCCAAAACAGGTCTTTCAAGTTATAAATGATCTGCTCCTAAGCCCATCTTTAGAAAGAGACGAATAATTATTTTCTGAAATATAGTAGGTACTTATTATAAGATAATATTATAATGGAATTGAGCAGCTTGTTGGCCTAGTGGTTAAGACACTCGAATAGTGATTTAGTAAGTAGTTAGTTGTGAGTTTAAGCCCCTTTGCAGTCATGATAGTCAGTCATCGTTACGTAACACAAATGTTTAGCCCAGTTTGAAAATTGTACCAATATTGAAGTGACATCCATTCTTAAAAAAATAAAGGAATATTGTTATCAAAAAAATATTTTTAGACTATAAAAACAATAACTTCTTTTTATCTGTCCACCTGTGTCACTTGGTATAGAGTCACGTTGCAATTTTTTATTTTAAAAGTTTAGCTTAGTTTGAAAATAGTAAGAATATTGATGTGACACGTATTCCGTGTTCACATCTCTATTTTTTTTAAAAAAAAAAAAAAAAAAAAAAAAAATATAATTACGGTTATTGTCTCAAAGTAAATTATTTCGCTATTGCATTTTTGTTGATATAATTAAATTAAATGTTTTTAATTTTTCATTAGTAATGTCGAGTTATTTCTGGTGTTAGTGAAGTAAGGTGTAACACCACCTTGACATTTAAAAAAAAAACATTTTTGTTTTAGATTTAGCTTGAAGTACTAAAAATAATTTGAATCACATAAAACTAAAATTAAGTGGTTATAAACTAAGTTAATTTGTTTAATTATATTCATATAAAACTCATTCAAAAATTCTAAAAATTGACTTAGTTATAGCAATTTGAAGCTAGTATGTTAGGTGATTTTTTAAACGAATTTCTTTATATTTTGTGGATATCTAAAAATATTAAACCGAGTTTATTCAAATTTTGCACACAACTTACTAATATAATTGTCTACAATGAAGGGAACGATTTTTTGATAAAATGCGTCGTTTGCTTGTTTTTTTTTTTAGAAAGTAAATGAAGATTATTTCCAAACTGATCTCATTTAGGATCTCATTTTCTTCGGTATGCTGCATCACAGATATTATAACATGAAAATAATTCTGATTGCTTTTTCTAGACAACTACGACCAATATGAAAGTGCAATCGCTTTTGTTAGTATTTTAATTATGTAGTGACCGCTTTGTGGCCACTGTTATTATAAACATCAACAAGTCAGTTGAATATAAGCAAAACAGGAAAGTGGTCTAACACAATGCTGCCTAAAAGCAACGTGTCATATTCCTGAATGAAATGTCATATTCTTTATTTACAAAAATAGTCCAAACAGCCCAGACTTTTGCGAAGCATTTTAATTACCAAAAATTTTAACGTCATATATCTCAGTTTGTGTTTAAAGCAACGTAATAGGTATATTGTTATATCACCCTCCATATAACGGTACAGGTTTTATCTAAGTATTATACTGAAGGAATCTGAATAGCATTTTACATTGTTTTGTAATGAAAATTACATTAGACTTTCCAGGAGTTTTTTCGTATTATGATTATCGAATCTCTCTTATCTCCTGCGTATAGTTTTCTGGGATATTCTACCATATACATGTGACCTATCTGGCCGACGATGATGAAACGTAAGCTAGAGAGGTCATATGTACACGGCAGAATATCTCAGAAAACTATACACAGAAGATTCTGAACGGCCGTGAAAACCTGAGAACATCTCTCTTATCTCTTATCTACTGTGTATAGTTTTCTGGGATATTCTGCCGTGTTCATGTGACCTCTCTGGCCTACAATGATGGACCCTGCAATGAGATCCGAAACGTCGGCCGGAGAGGTCACATGTACCCGGCAGAATATCCTAGAAAACTATTCACAGATTCTAAGCGGCCGTGAACATCTGGGAACATCTCTCTTATCTCTTATCTATCGTTTTTTTATCTGTCTTTAGCTATTATTTTAACAGATAACTATAATATATATAAGATATGATATGGTAGGAAAAATTTCTTAGACTCGGCTTTATATAGTATAGAAAAATAAATAGTATTAGGGTGAATAAAAAATCATAAACACTGTAAAAATAATAATATTTGCACAGATTTTGCATTGTATTTTATTCACTTTTCGCGCCACCCTAGGTACAATCATTCCACCTTCCACGTAAGGCACATCCGTCGATGTAAAGAACATCCCTTCACACTCTCCCCGTAGATTATTCACGCACCCCGCCCGATAAATCACTCCCCCATAAGCGTCCTCGAGTCGTCAGAAAGCCTCTTACATTTTAATACACTTTCATTTTGGTTCCGAATACGCTTAGCGATCACAAATTGTCCGCTTTTTATCCAATGTAAGGCTAATAATAGGTATTCGCTTTACAGTTTTTTCTTTACTCAGTAAATAGAGTCGCGCTTTGGGGCACCGCTTTATGGGGTAAGGCCATCTGCAATCTCGGCCCACGCGCTCTCAAAGGGCTCGCAAAAGGGTCGATAAAAGAATACTCATAATGTAAAATGTTTATTGGTTTGCGTTGCTCATTTTGCTTTGACTTCAAAGCTGAACGAAATGCTTAAGACATTTTATAATAACAAATCATTATTTTGTTAGATTGGGATGGATGGGATGAGCGAAGAAAGGATGGTAAAGAAAATGAAGCGAATTTTGAAGGTAGCAGTAACAGAAGGCGTCTGTGAAAGATTTGGCATGACCATGTAAGCCAAATATCAGAGGATTAAAAGCTTTAACAACTGAAGAACGTACGTGGAAAGGCAAAAGTGGTGTGCAGATATAGAACAGATAAAACATTCTATCATCTCTACATACCTTCATCAAGACGTATTTAAAAATTAAAATTGAGAATGCAGACATTTACATTAGAAGTATGTGGCGTTCTATTCTCTCCACCCACCACCGTGGTAAAATGATGTTTTAGTTAGTCAGTTAGTTAGTTAGTTTCAAGACCTTAAAAAAGACAAAAAATAAATATAAGGAGTTGATTAACATGTTGATTATTCAATAAACAGTGGTTTTACACAAAGTATTTATCTTTATTAATATAAATAATGTTACCACAATGTTATTTTGCAGTTGTTGAAGATGTATCTTTAAAATTTTCTGTTTTCACTTCCCTCCTACGTTGTCACTCCTTTAACTCCATTGTGTGTAGCTACATTTGTTCCAGATGATAAATTCGCATTAGCGATAATTGCGTTAATATTTTTAGAAAAAGAAAGAAGAAGAAGACGAAAGCTGTTTGGTAAAATGTGACGTTAAATTAACATGAATAATTAAATACTATAGATAACAAGAACCTAATATTTTGACTTCATATGCCTATAACTTCAAATACTTGTCATTTAAATCTGTGTAAAGGATAAATTAATAATCTTTATCAATATCGAGGTGTTAAAAAAAGCATCCCTTAAAACCTACATATCTCCTTTCATGCATTCTACTAATGCGTTATAAACTCCTGAAACATTTCAGGAATTAAGTAAACAACCCCTCCGCTTATCTGCCTACTTCCACCCTCCCCTGGCATCCGAGCGAACTACACCACTGGACGGAAAGCTATTTTGCTTTTGATTGACTAAAATCTCCATAAGACTTTTATAAAGATAGTTATGAATTCAGCTCGCAAAAAGGTTGATTTTATTCTTTGCGCTGTAAAAATCAACATACGAACGAAAATGCTTCTTTTAAAATTTGCCAGTCTTGCTTATATCATCGTGCCATATTTAGTACATGTTTCTAGTTTAGCGTGGTATGTATGAACGGTAAGCAATTTGAATTACCCGTGGTAAAAGTGTGGTTGTGTTGATTTGCTCTAATGATGGTAATGAAATAAGATATTCTTCTTTTCACTCAGTGCCTTAAGATTATTCAAAGCTCTTCCGAAACGATAGGTGGGAAAAATGTGGGGAAAATTCCATTGGTGGCTCGGAAACACAAAAATTATATTAATTGGATTATTTATGAGAAAACACGTTGTTAGTTGTAGCAGATGGGGCATGCATTTCCGCTTTTCGGTAAACCGGTTTACTGGTAAGTATATCTAAATTACTGCTAAATATATTTATAACTACCAGTGTTTTTATAATTAAAGATATAATTATATTTTTAAACAAAGATATAAAATTTTAAAAAATTCAGCAAGCGCGATCAGCATGTACATAGTATTTGTTTGTTGTATAAATAAAATATTATTGACATTTTTGAAGAGGGTATAGGCGTGCATACAAATCGCAAAGGAAGTCAATAAAATGTGACTGAAAAAAAATCAATATAAAAAAAGAATGCACGGACTTCATTTTGCAGATTACTAATATTCTTACCATTTTTAAAGAAAGCAAACTTAACCACTCACAAAGGGGAGAAGTCGTATATAGATTAATTGCATTTTGCTTCAGTATTCGGCGGATCTTTAGAAGGCATACTATGAGTCACATAAAAATCTTACTGGAATACTCATTATTTATTAAATAGGCATGATGACAGATTTTAAAATAATATTCTTACTGTAGATACACGTCTACTATTACCGAAAATAATATTATTTCAGTAATAAACTAAGTTTTTACGCAAATAATTGCATTTTTATCTATATATTTTTAATTTCGCGCAAAAACGCCCTCAGCTGTCATTTCGTCTACGTGACGTCAAGCCTCAGTAAACATTGCATTGTGTCTATGGCAACGGTTCAAAGACACGGTACGTCATTCGCTCTGACCGGTGTTTCAGTTAAAATGGCGGATTACACAATTTTATACTTTTATTTATTGAAAATCTTATTAATTTCAATGTTTATATTAAACCTGGATATTTTTTTAGAATCCTTTCAAAATATTTTCTTTTCTAAAATCATTTATTCTTTAATACTGCCACCAAGGTGGGGGAGAACGCAAGCATACTTGTAATTGTATTGTTTATGTCTGCTTGTGATATCACTATACGGCGTAGATGAACTAGTTTGAAAGGGCTTATGTTCTGTATGTGCTTGGCGTAGAGGGAATGGTCTTCATGTTTCTAGGATCCTATACAGGTTTACAGGTGCTGATATTGAAATATATATACAAGGAAAACACTATTTTGGGAACCATTAACTGGATGGCAGATATTGAAGCACACATACACACAAGGAGGACGTTATGTTAAATACATGACTGGAAAGTTGTTATTGGAAAACACAGGCGTCCAGTCGGCGGGACGCAAGCATATTTGTAATTATATTGGTTATGTCTGCATGTGATATCACTGTACGGCGTAGATGAACTAGTTTGAAGGGGTTTATGTCCTGTATGTGCTCGGCGTAGAGGGAATAGTTTTCTTGTTTCTAGGACCTAATACAGTTTTACAGGTGCTGATATTGAAATATATATATATATATATATACAAGGAAAACACCTTTTGGGAATCATTAACTGGATGACAGATATTGAAGCACACATTATTATATTATACAGGGTTATTTGTAAAACATTAATAACCTCGCAGGACTATATCCCTGCCTTGATTATGAGTCGAAAATGTTCAAGCTATCATGACCTAAACTCAATAGTTATGGAGATATGCGACATCAAAGTTTGCATATTTTTTTCAATATTTCTGACTTCTTTTTTATACAACTATCATTACGGTAAGTTATATCGATTACGAAAATTTCATTCGTTTCAATACATGTTAAATAAAATGATAAAAACCCTGAAAATTTTCCAATCGGAATGTTTTCCCATTGGAATTCGAAGGTTTTTATTTTTTTATTTGACTTGTATTAAAGGGAATGAATTTTTCTTATTCGATATAAGTTACTGTATGAATGATAATTGTTTTACAAAAAATAAGTCAGAACTATTGAAAAAAAAGATATAACTATTGATATAAGGTCATAATATCTTGAACATTTTCAACTCATAGTCAATGCAGGTGCAAGGAATATAGTCCTGCGAGGTTATTAATGTTTTTCAAATAACCCTGTATATTAAGAAATGAAAACACTGTGTGCTTCCACTATTTTTACAACAATTAGAACATTTTCCATGTTGGTGCATCTTCTTCAGTAATGTTACTTACTAATACTAAACTTAAAAATAAAGTATGACGTGAGGAGTGGGGGAGGGGATATAAGAGTCGGGTAGGTGGAGGGGCGTGGTCACCAAGCACAGAAGAGGGGACGTAATAGAAGATGTTTGTATATTAATTACATTTGGTTACAACTAATCGCAAAGTTTTCTAAAATATCTAGTTCCTTTCCTTTTTTACAAATGTGTATAAATTCTACGCTTTCACTGTCGAAACGATGACCTCCAGTTCTTGCGTGGTCTGTTATTTCTGAAATATCAAATGGTGAAAATAAAGTGTTATTGATTTTTAATATCATTAAAAATGGCCTTTCAAAAACAGGAACCTTTCGAAATATTATTATTTATTAATTTCATAACACTAACAAACTTTCTGCAACAACAAAGTTAACTTTATAAACATAAAAAATAATCCCAATTTCTCTACGCCAATGCCGCGGAGGCTTCGCATGAAAGGTAGTTATCCAGTGGTGTATCTCGGCAGGGGAGGGGGGACTCTCTTTATTCGCTTAGACTCGGCCGACGGGCACGGCTGCTTATATATTATTTAGCGGAGTGGATAATAAAGGTTTTGGGGCGGGTATCGAAAATCATTTCCAATTTAATGTGAGGGATGAAATTATTATAATGTGTTGCAAATTGATTTTTTAATTGACACGTTTTTGAATTACTTTCAATTTATTCTTTCAAGAAATTTTACTGTTTATTTTGGCTGATTTTTCGCAATTCGACGAACAACCATCGGTACCAGACAGCAGTTAAATAAGATGTCTCATAATTAGTAGCGAAAACTTCAAGGGAATCTTCCCCTTTATGAATAGATAATATTATACTAAATTTAAAACAACCCAAATGCAGAACCACTATATTTATAAAGCCATTAACTACTACAATAATTTACCTATCGAGATACGCTGCATCAGTAACCTCTCAAAGCAAATCAAAAAAAAAACTTCCTAAAATCAAACTTAAATTCATAAATAATTTAAACCTAGAGCTTTTTTCAAAATACTTCAATACTTCATTATTAAATTACCTTTATTACCGTATTATTAAATGACTCGCATATGTACCTATATATAAAAATAAGAACCGAGGCTCCCTCATCAGACTCAAGAGCTTCTCATTACTGATGAGGTCTACATGACTACAAAGTATTAAATTTTTAAATAATATACCAATGCTTTGGGTGAAATATCAACGGTTAAGGAGATAAATGACATCAAAGTTTGCTTTTTTTTACCTATTTCCAGATTAAATTGTAAAGAATATTTTCTTATCAAAATTGAAAGAAGATGACTCCCACGTAGTTTTATCTTATAGTTACGAGACACCCTTTATAGCAATCACGACCGTTAGCTAGCCATATTCAGCGGGTATCATATTATCAAAAATAAGCTATTAGCTATATAACAACAATCTATAAGCAAAACACAAAAATTCAGAATAAGCACACGAATAATGATAAATAGTTTGTTTTCGTACCCTTGATATCTTTGGGTTGGGGGCCCATTGCATAGATACCACACCCCTGTTTGACGCTGTATCCAATATTTTCTTCAACATTATACAACATTTTACGTACATTATATATTGATGACTCGGAATCCTCACTCGAAACAAGCGCGTCAAATGTAAGCATATTTTAAGATGAAAGTATGCTTTAATAAAGAAGGAACAGCGGCCGGCAATCACTACCAGATTTTAGGTCTACCGGTTTCGAGACGTACCCGTCTCTTCGTCAGGACCAACACTGCACTACTATGTTCACAACACTATGCACCACAACCATACTATTGTTAACTTTTCACCAATATTTATCACACGCGTTTTAATCTTGTCAAGGACAAGCATGCACTAACCAGCCTACAGAACAATCAGGAATCTACGAGGAAGAGAGAGTGAGAGGGGGTGGCTTCTAATGTGGGTGTTGCCAAATCTTTTGTGAAAGTTAAATTGAACAAAGGGTTATTTACATAGTGGTACTTCAAAATTAGTTTTATTTGAAATATTAAAGAGTTTAGGTTGTTATTACGGTCGTTAGACATATTTAACTGTAATTTAAGATATTTTATACGCACCGTTATTACCGTAAGTATCCAACGAAACGTCGAGATTCGCTTCTCGGTAATATGTACGTATAAAATATCCAAAATTACAGTTAATTATTTGAAATACATTAGGATATAAGTTAATAAGTTCATTACTATCTACTTACACTCTCATATATTTATACATATCTTTTCTTATATCTTTTAATATTTACAAACAAATAAATAAATAAATAATTAGCTTAAGGTAAAAAAATGAATAATTTTGAATGTTCAGAAATTAATAGAAATTTAAACGCATAGAAAAGATAGGAGGATGACTGAAAAGAGTGATCACCTACATTTAATAGAATCAAATCGCACCGTTATTACCGTAAGTATCCAACGAAACGTCTAGATTCGCTTCTCGGTAATATGTACGTATAAAATATCCAAAATTACAGTTAATTATTTGAAATATGTTAGGATATAAGTTAATAAGTTCATTACTATCTACTTACACTCTCATACATTTATACGTATCATTTTCTTATGTCTTTTAATATTTACAAACGAATAAATAAATAAATAATTAGCTTAAGGTATAAAAATAAATAATTTTGAATGTTCAGAAATTAATAGAAATTTAAACACAGAAAAGACAGGAGGAGGACTGAAAAGAGTGATCACCTACATTTAATAGAATCAAATATAAAAAAGCCTCTGTATTATAACAGTGGTATTTCAACTCTTCAAATAGGTTTAGGTACTTCATGCTCTGCTATTCCTTAATTAACTATGCAATATAAGTTTAGTTATGAGCAACAAGCACATTATTGAAAGAGCGCAAAAGCCAATTCTTAGGTTATTAATTGTGACGCTTTCAGGCGTTCACTGGTTATCCGTTTTAAGGAATACGACGTTCTTGCTGTAAGACAAATATATATTCTGATACATTTCGAGCATAATCAATAGTTCACAATAAATCACTATTCTCTTAAATAGTTCAATTATCATTCAATTCAAATATCGAGCATAACCAATAGTTCACAATAAATCACTATTCTCTTCAATAGCTCACAATAAATCACCAACTCTTCACGCGTATGTTTTCCTGACTCCAATTGCAACTTCAAAACTATACAATTCACATATTATTTTCATATGTGCCTGAAATATGATTCAAATGTCATTAAAAACAACACTTAAAACATAAAAAATATCTATTTTACAGTGATTCAACCACAGAGTATAAAATTGTTCGAAGGCGAACTAAACCTCTTCTTTAGGCGAAGGGTATGGGTTGCAGCGGAAAAATTCCCCCCTCGCGTATATTTAAGACACGTTTATATTGCAGTTCAAGTATTTATTCTTGAACTCATTTCCATCCTTTTTCGCGAAATCTCTGCCAGAGATTGCAGAAAAGCGAAAGAATAGATGTTACACATCAAAAACATATTTGTTACTAGGTACTATAATGGAAATTAATTTGTTGTTCACCTCTCATGTAATCGTATATAAACATTCGATGAGCTCTTATATTATCAATTCCATCAATAATAATGAACAAAATAGTCTGCGCCAGCTTCAAAACTTCAAATCTTCGATGAGTACGTCCTCTTGGACTTGGCCTACGGCTCCCGGCCACGTGGACACTTACAGCAGACCTCTTCACAAGTTTAAGGTGACCCAGAGAGGCTTGAAAGGGAATATATTTGGAGTGCCTTTATAGGTTTAGAATCAAAAATACCAAATAATGGGCGATTAATCGAAAGGTTAGTACGGAGGCTTCTTGTAATGTTCAAAACATAGATTTAGTCCAAAATACCTTACAGGTGGATCCCTGCCCTGATTATGAGTCAAAAACTTTCAAACAACCGTAACCTAATATTAATAGTTATAGATAAATAGTATTCTTTACAAAACGTTGAATTGCAGTAATTTACATCGATTATGAAAAATTCATTCGTTTCAATACAAATCAAATAAAATTATAAAAACCTTGCAGAAGTTCCAATTAGAATTTTTTTCCAATCGGAATTGAAAAGTTATTATTGTATTTTACTTGTACTAATGAGAATTCATTTTTAATATTCGATACAAGTTACTGTAATGACATTACAGCGTTTTACAAAAAATAAGTCAGAAATATTGAAAGGAAAATGCAAATTTTGAGGTCGCATAACTCCATAACATAGGTCATGATTGCTTGAAAATGTTTGACTTACAATTAAAGCAGGAATCTACCTATAAAGTATTGTGGACTAGCACTGTATATTTCCATGTCTCATCGCGTTACTGGAAGCTTTTGGACCACACTTTTTTTGAATCTATATTTAGCGACACACTGTAACGATATTGGCCTATTCAAATAGGCATTGCTGAAAAATTATACGAAAATATCTATCTGCTAAAGTTTATAATAAAGAGAAGCTTCACAAACCGTTAAATACTCTATAATTAAATATTTGCCGGATAAATAAGTACGGACGAGCTTTATTATTTTGCACGCGGGCGTGTAAAGCAGGCTTTATGTTATTTTGTTTAACGAGATGTCCAATCACAGACGCGGGCGTTAGCACCGAATCTGACCAATGAAACGCGTCTTTAGAGTTAGACTTGGACCTTTACACGCGAGTTGGAATCAAAAATGGCGAGAGATAGGAGCTATTGTTAGGCGTTACAAATTGGAAAGCGGCACTTGAGTTTTCAGCTTGAAGGTCGGCGGAGGCTTTGTCGAGGAGAGTCAGGAAGGAAGATAATTTGGCTGGATCGAGGAAAAAGCCAGAGGTTGATAATAATTCAAAGAGAATTGGAACAGTGAACAGCTAAGCATTTTCAATATTATTTATTTCTATTGCCTTTTTCGTGTATTCAATTTAGAACTTTCTGGATCGTAACAATTATTGATATATGTTGTGGATTGTTTTGTTACGTATTTTGGGCCTAGTGATAATTATTACTATACGCGCTTCGGATTTAATGTACAAGAAATCGTAATGTGGCGACTGTGAATTATTGCATAACGCTTATGAAATATATAATTCTGTCGCTGTTCATATGAAAAATCATTTAAATTCGAGATTCATGTATTACCAAAGATATAAAGGCTTTAAAATGGAATACTTTACTGACGAATGGTGTTTCGTGTTCGTTCGTGGGTTTTAAAATTCAGTATAATTATGTATATTCAATGTCGCGAGGTTCGGAATGTGCGAGAGGTTCTTCAGGGCGGATGTATTCTTATGCTAAAGAATGCTTGTTATCTATACTGGCGATTGAATACACGGATTTCTATATGATTTGTATTGTTTGGAAATAATTGGGATCGGAGTATTTATGGGGTTTTGATATCACGATTGTCAGTGTGATATAAATTCAAATCGTACGAGGAATTCCCCACAAGTAATATATTTTAAGAATGCATCTGGATTTTATATTTGTTTTATTAAAACATGATTGTGTGGTTTATCTGAACTCGTTACATGTTTTTATTGCGTCATTGGGCAGCCGTTCTAAACACAATTTGTTCCTAACAAATTCTTATGAAACGTATTTCGAATTGTACATGTTGTATAGGGATGGTTAATTTGGATACGGCCGGTCTTCGGCTGGGGAACACATTTGTGTTTTCTATTGCGGTTGGTTATTTTACTGTCGGCCTGTATGCGAGGGAGCTGTGCGTGGACGGTGTCGCGGATGCTGTCTGAACTTGTTTCAACTAGTACGAGAATTTAATTGTGTGTTTTGATATCGCGATTGTAAGCGTGATATAAAGTCAAATCGTGCGAGGAGTTTCTTACTAATAATATATTTTAAAAATGCATCTGGATTTTTTTATTTATTTTATTAAAACATAAACATCAGCTTATTTGACTACAGAGAGGAAGAGTTTGTTCACAAAGGGCACTAGATATTATCAATTTCGTATGCGATCCCAAGATGTTAGAAATATTTTAGTTAATATAATTTCTTTGAATATTTGCTGCGGAATAATATTTTATAAGAAGTTCATAACTACTTGTCAACGGACGATCTTATAAACATAGTGTATATTGCACAATATATTGAAATCAAAAATCTACGTATTTCCTAGGTGGCGGAACTCAAACATACCTGTAATTATAATTACATTTTGATATATTGCTACGCCTTTTAATCGGTTAATGGATAGTACATGTGTAATGTTTACGCCTGCATGTGATATCACTATGCAGCGTAGATGAACTATATTTAAGGGGTTTATGTCCTGCATGTGCTCGGCGTGGAGGGAATAGTCACATTGTTTTATTCATTCAATATTAGATATTTGAAATGTTTCTACAACATTTTCCATTATTGTGGGCAGTTCGCGGTTTGATCAGGGGTAGTTAACCTTCGGTCTTCCGTAACCGTGATAGTTTTTCATATGACATTGTTTTATTCATTCAAT
Organism: Agrypnia vestita; assembly: GCA_016648135.1. Taxonomy (NCBI): domain Eukaryota; kingdom Metazoa; phylum Arthropoda; class Insecta; order Trichoptera; family Phryganeidae; genus Agrypnia; species Agrypnia vestita. The sequence continues at coordinate 55,469 of JADDOH010000494.1, forward strand.
ATTAGATATTTGAAATGTTTTCTAGAACATTATTCACTATTGTGGGCAGTTCGCGGTGTGTTCAGGGGTAGTTAACCTTCGGTCTTCCGTGATCACGTTATTTACTAATATGACAGATTGTTTTGTTTTGTTCGTTTAATATAAGTAATATCATATTTTTATGAGTTACCGTAATTATTTATCTATATGATTTTATTATTGAGAGTGATGCAACGAATACTACCTTCACGAGTACGAATATCGGGCTTACTATTCGGTGAATACGAATGCGAATATTTCCACCAAGGTGGGGGAACTTGAACATACTTGTAAATATAATAACCTTGATGCAACGAATACTACTTCCACGAATACGAATATCAGGCCTACTATTCGGTGAATACGAATGCGAATATTTCCACCAAGGTGGGGGAACTTGAACATACTTGTAAATATAATAACCTTGATGCAACGAATACTACCTTCATGAATACGAATATCAGGCCAACTATTCGGTGAATACGAATGCGAATATTTCCACCAATGTGGGGGAGAACGCAAGCATACTTGTAATTGTATTGTTTATGTCTGCTTGTGATATCACTATACGGCGTAGATGAACTAGTTTTAAGGGGTTTATGTCCTGTATGTGCTTGGCGTAGTGGGAATAGTCTTCTCGTTTCTAGGATTCTATACAGGTTTACAGGTGCTGATATTGAAATATATATACAAGGAAAACACTATTTTGGGAACCATTAATTGGATGGAAGATATTGAAGCACACATACACACAAGGAGGACGTTATGTTAAATACATGACTGGAACGTTGTTATTGGAAAACACAGGCGTCCAGTCGGCGGGACGCAAGCATATTTGTAATTATATTGGTCATGTCTGCATGTGATATCATTGTACTGAAGCTCGATGCGGTAGCTTAAAGTCTCAAGCTTTGGGCTTCTCGTAAAACTTACATTATTAAACTTTATAGTTAGGTATTTAGCTTAGGTGTACAGGTAGTTACGTTACAGTGGTGCCGTGACCAGGAGATATGTTTCAAGAGTGAGATTCGTATTCATTTTATTAGATTAATTAATAGTGTAAAAAGAAAAAAAAAATATAGTTTTAATTATAATGGCATTTTTCTTTCCACGCTTAAGCATGTCTTTACGCGCGCTCTATCAAAAATCATTTAGTGTTCGCACGGTCTATATAAATCACGTATTGATTCAAAAACAAGAGAGTTAAAATATCTATTTAAAGTCTTGTAGTGGACAAGCGGTAATGGCTTACGCGGTCTAGTTGGAATCGCGCTCGGCCGAGTATATAATAAACCGGTTCTTAATAGTAGCGGCGATAGGCATTTGACCTTGATATTGATGATATTGAGTATACACGCGCCATATACATTTTATAGATATAAGTGATAGCTACCATGGGTAATTAAGCAATCTTTTAAAGAAGCGGTGTGTTAGGAAATATTTCCTTTTAAATATTGAAAGTATATAACGTGAAGGTTGATAATTCTAGAACATCTTGTATGCCTTGAAGAAAAAAGAAGTTTACTATAATTTTAAGTACTTTGAAAAATCTTCTGACGGGATAGTAGTGACATCTGTGCGAGTTTCACTTCAGGGATTTTTATATTATATGCGCGCGGTTGTAGTTCGGGACAGATAAAATCTTTTTTTGGACATGTTACATTTCGAAAGTTGGATTCCTTTCCGGTTTAGAACTAGTTCCAAATAATGTTTGACACGGTATAGAGAGATCGGTTCCGGCTCCTTCGTCGCCTCTAGTTTTACAGGCGGTTATGATTTGAATCACTTCATTCTCCTTCGTTATACCTATCTTTGGCATGTTTGATCATTTTTAGTTTCAACTTCAACTTCGGCTCGACTTCAGCTGAACTTCAATTTAAAATTTACGAATTACGATTTACGATTTACGATTTACGATTTACGATTTACGATTTACGATTTACGATTTACGATTTACGATTTACGATTTACGATTTACGATTTACATTTACGTCTTTTACAGTCTTGGTTATTTCATGATGTATATTACGGACTTATATTCGATGCATGCATGATGTGAAGCTGTAACCGCATGTATGCATGTACACATGTACATGCGTGTGTGTTTGTATGTATGTACTTGTCACCCTTCTTCGTTTTCTTTTGCCTCGCGAAAAATCTTTGTTTCTTTAGGGAGTAGTAACATTAGCCCATGCTTTCGAAACAGTATCGTCAAGCGTCTTTTACAATTCCTAGATTAGTGACTACATAAGAATTATAAGCAGGACGTTTAGAGAGGGCTGTAAAAGGTTTAGACCTGGAGTAAGGTTACGATATATATGTCTATTGAGGTTGATGATATCACGATGTACTTCATATAAGAACCGTTTCTTCGACGCTTACGTATCGGGTCAAGTACATTGAATTATTTTGCGAATAGTCGGAATTCGGATAATCCTGTCAACGTGGTGAAAGGCGAAGCGTTATAATCTGCAGGACGGTTATGTGAGCTAGCTTTGGACTTACATATTTTCTGGCGGATAGCGGATGTTCGGTTGGTTGGACATGGGAATAGAGTCTTATAGACAGGGGGAAGGATGTTAGGTTCGTACAAGTGTAGTGCCAGCAGTTTTAGTATTTTATCAACAGAGAGGGGAGATGCGGGTGCGTGTTCACTATGGGAACAATAGTGTAATGTAGATTCAAATTGTCGATTACTTTTTCAACAATAGGGTACGTGGCGCGCTTCTTTAATGGAGGTGCATCGTCTTTAGATATCTCCTTTGAGAGTTAGTCGTGTAGTTAGTTGAGAACAATCATAATAGGAGTATACCTTTTGTTGATACGCGATCTGCAGTTATTATAGGGGGATACGATTTTGCAAACTAATCTTTGGAAGATTTTGGATGCGTGCCACATATAGCTTTGGGGAAGGGGGTAATAGCGAAGCATCATCATCATTTTAAGTACCCGTGTGCAAGGGGATATTGAGATCAATGTGTGGTTATAAATACTAGGAATCCGGTTGTTTGGCTCACACGAATGAGATGAACATGAAGAAAGTTTAACACAATTCTGGAAGTTTGAAAACTTCGCGGTTCGCGTTCATTGGAGAAGTTTGCAGTTAGCGTTTGCTCGGTTGAATTTGTTTGTATAGTGACCTTGTCGTCGTGTATATTCGGGTATGGGTGCTAGTCAGAAGGTGTTAGGGGAAGTATACGCCGGGGGAAGTGCTACAATGTAACGAGCTGGTGAGCACTAGGGATGTACCATCTATAAAGGGAAACGAGGAGTGACGGAGCGGGGGAAGTGGTGTCTCTTTTGATCTGTTGAAAGCGGAATGGGGTCGAGTAATTGACAGGCACAACGATGGGACGTTCGATTGATAATAGGAATTCGGATCTTCCCAATCAGTTGAGTAAAATAGATGCGGTCACCTTTTCTTTCGATTTCTAATATTTATATTAACCGAACACTTTTAGAAAAAAAAAAACAGTTGTAGTTGGGAACAAGGCGTCTTCATCACTGCGTGAACACGTGCGTTTGGGATCGTCGGGATTGCTAAACTACTTCTTTATTATGGGGAGTAGATTATTGTCTTAAGGGGTGCTATTTTAATAATTTGCGGCGAACGCGTTTTGAGAGAGAAAGTGTGGATAGAACGGACCGATTTTAGATGGGGGAAGGGTGTACAATGGTATAACGTGTTGATGAACACTTACATGGGGACGAAATTCTAACATGAAATCAAATTCTTTCAGAACGGGGGAAGCATAGCTATAAGCAGGATTGCTTATACAATGTTGAAGATTTTAAGATCTAGTTGAATAACGGGCGCGATCGTATGAGGCGTTCAAGTTACTTTCGATTAATTGTGGGTATTTGAGCCTTACTTGCTGTTTAAATGATGTAGATACGGATCTTTGGTTTCTTATTAACTTTCTAACATGCCTGCGCGTAGGACTTAGTCAATTTAGCTAATACGTCTTACCATAGCTTCTTGCAACACCTGGTTCGCGGATGAATTTTCTAAGGGTATACCAAATGATGCCAAACGAAGGAACGAAGGGGTCTAATAGCTACCTATGTTTGTGGCGACGCGTCCCTGCTCATGCGATCGTACCGCGCCGCCCCAGGGGGAAGCTGTAACGATATTGGCCTATTCAAATAGACATTGCTGAAAAATTATACGAAAATATCTATCTGCTAAAGTTTATAATAAAGAGAAGCTTCACAAACCGTTAAATACTCTATAATTAAATATTTGCCGGATAAATAAGTACGGACGAGCTTTATTATTTTGCACGCGGGCGTGTAAAGCAGGCTTTATGTTATTTTGTTTAACGAGATGTCCAATCACAGACGCGGGCGTTAGCACCGAATCTGACCAATGAAACGCGTCTTTAGAGTTAGACTTGGACCTTTACACGCGAGTTGGAATCAAAAATGGCGAGAGATAGGAGCTATTGTTAGGCGTTACAAATTGGAAAGCGGCACTTGAGTTTTCAGCTTGAAGGTCGGCGGAGGCTTTGTCGAGGAGAGTCAGGAAGGAAGATAATTTGGCTGGATCGAGGAAAAAGCCAGAGGTTGATAATAATTCAAAGAGAATTGGAACAGTGAACAGCTAAGCATTTTCAATATTATTTATTTCTATTGCCTTTTTCGTGTATTCAATTTAGAACTTTCTGGATCGTAACAATTATTGATATATGTTGTGGATTGTTTTGTTACGTATTTTGGGCCTAGTGATAATTATTACTATACGCGCTTCGGATTTAATGTACAAGAAATCGTAATGTGGCGACTGTGAATTATTGCATAACGCTTATGAAATATATAATTCTGTCGCTGTTCATATGAAAAATCATTTAAATTCGAGATTCATGTATTACCAAAGATATAAAGGCTTTAAAATGGAATACTTTACTGACGAATGGTGTTTCGTGTTCGTTCGTGGGTTTTAAAATTCAGTATAATTATGTATATTCAATGTCGCGAGGTTCGGAATGTGCGAGAGGTTCTTCAGGGCGGATGTATTCTTATGCTAAAGAATGCTTGTTATCTATACTGGCGATTGAATACACGGATTTCTATATGATTTGTATTGTTTGGAAATAATTGGGATCGGAGTATTTATGGGGTTTTGATATCACGATTGTCAGTGTGATATAAATTCAAATCGTACGAGGAATTCCCCACAAGTAATATATTTTAAAAATGCATCTGGATTTTATATTTGTTTTATTAAAACATGATTGTGTGGTTTATCTGAACTCGTTACATGTTTTTATTGCGTCATTGGGCAGCCGTTCTAAACACAATTTGTTCCTAACAAATTCTTATGAAACGTATTTCGAATTGTACATGTTGTATAGGGATGGTTAATTTGGATACGGCCGGTCTTCGGCTGGGGAACACATTTGTGTTTTCTATTGCGGTTGGTTATTTTACTGTCGGCCTGTATGCGAGGGAGCTGTGCGTGGACGGTGTCGCGGATGCTGTCTGAACTTGTTTCAACTAGTACGAGAATTTAATTGTGTGTTTTGATATCGCGATTGTAAGCGTGATATAAAGTCAAATCGTGCGAGGAGTTTCTTACTAATAATATATTTTAAAAATGCATCTGGATTTTTTTATTTATTTTATTAAAACATAAACATCAGCTTATTTGACTACAGAGAGGAAGAGTTTGTTCACAAAGGGCACTAGATATTATCAATTTCGTATGCGATCCCAAGATGTTAGAAATATTTTAGTTAATATAATTTCTTTGAATATTTGCTGCGGAATAATATTTTATAAGAAGTTCATAACTACTTGTCAACGGACGATCTTATAAACATAGTGTATATTGCACAATATATTGAAATCAAAAAATCTACGTATTTCCTAGGTGGCGGAACTCAAACATACCTGTAATTATAATTACATTTTGATATCTTGCTACGCCTTTTAATCGGTTAATGGATAGTACATGTGTAATGTTTACGCCTGCATGTGATATCACTATGCAGCGTAGATGAACTATATTTAAGGGGTTTATGTCCTGCATGTGCTCGGCGTAGAGGGAATAGTCACATTGTTTTATTCATTCAATATTAGATATTTGAAATGTTTCTACAACATTTTCCATTATTGTGGGCAGTTCGCGGTTTGATCAGGGGTAGTTAACCTTCGGTCTTCCGTAACCGTGATAGTTTTTCATATGACATTGTTTTATTCATTCAATATTAGATATTTGAAATGTTTTCTAGAACATTATTCACTATTGTGGGCAGTTCGCGGTGTGTTCAGGGGTAGCTAACCTTCGGTCTTCCGTGATCACGTTATTTACTAATATGACAGATTGTTTTGTTTTGTTCGTTTAATATAAGTAGTATCATATTTTTATGAGTTACCGTAATTATTTATCTATATGATTTTATTATTGAGAGTGATGCAACGAATACTACCTTCACGAGTACGAATATCGGGCTTACTATTCGGTGAATACGAATGCGAATATTTCCACCAAGGTGGGGGAACTTGAACATACTTGTAAATATAATAACCTTGATGCAACGAATACTACCTTCATGAATACGAATATCAGGCCTACTATTCGGTGAATACGAATGCGAATATTTCCACCAAGGTGGGGGAACTTGAACATACTTGTAAATATAATAACCTTGATGCAACGAATACTACCTTCATGAATACGAATATCAGGCCAACTATTCGGTGAATGCGAATGCGAATATTTCCACCAATGTGGGGGAGAACGCAAGCATACTTGTAATTGTATTGTTTATGTCTGCTTGTGATATCACTATACGGCGTAGATGAACTAGTTTGAAAGGGCTTATGTTCTGTATGTGCTTGGCGTAGTGGGAATAGTCTTCTCGTTTCTAGGATTCTATACAGGTTTACAGGTGCTGATATTGAAATATATATACAAGGAAAACACTATTTTGGGAACCATTAATTGGATGGAAGATATTGAAGCACACATACACACAAGGAGGACGTTATGTTAAATACATGACTGGAAAGTTGTTATTGGAAAACACAGGCGTCCAGTCGGCGGGACGCAAGCATATTTGTAATTATATTGGTCATGTCTGCATGTGATATCATTGTACGGCGTAGATGAACTAGTTTTAAGGGGTTTATGTCCTGTATGTGCTCGGCGTAGAGGGAATAGTTTTCTTGTTTCTAGGATCTAATACAGTTTTACAGGTGCTGATATTGAAATATATATATATATACAAGGAAAACACTATTTTGGGAATCACTAACTGGATGACAGATATTGCAGCACACATACACACAAGGAGGACGTTATGTTAAATACATGACTGTAAAGTTGTTATTGGAATACACAGGCGCCACTAGAAGATATGGGCAGTTTGCAGAGAACTTCAACTTCTGTCAGTTAAGGACCTTTTACTATTACTATTCTTTCGCCTTTTTGCATAACCGTGGATGAACTAGATTGAAGGGGTTTATGTTCTGTATGTGCTCGGCGTAGAGGGAATAGTTTTCTTGTTTCTAGGATCTAATACAGTTTTACAGGCGCTGATATTAAAATATATATACAAGGGAAATGAAGGGCTACACAGGCGCTGGTAATTGCTCAATTTTGGAGAGTTATATTACTTCGGATCAGGATGCCATCTCAGAAGCAGACCAACTACAGAACTAAGATAAGAACCTTTGATATTATTTATTCCTGATGTTTTCTTATGTGTATCAAATGGAATGTTCGTGCTATATAATTTGTCATTGTCTCATGGTCACTATTCATTTCATTACGTGGGTTCAGAGTTCGACGGTAACGGACGCGGAAACAAATTAGTACTGATGTCGGGACGTAACGTCGGTATTATATCTTAATTATCTTTAGGATAGAAGCGAGGTCATCATACGTGCATTCTGCATTTCAAACGTTTTACTAACATATATAAATACATATTATTGCGTTTTACAAATTGAATATGATCTCGGGAAATAGGCAGTCCGTCCGGTTATGCAATGTTAACTTCCAACGTAGCATAATGAGATCTTATTACCGGTGCTAGACTCTCGAGGTTAGTTACGTGATTGTTGTATAAATGGAATAGTGAAGGGGATTGAAGAATGAGATACACTCGCGATACAGATTGTATGTAACTGGGATCAAATGACGGGGTGCGTGTTCTCGGTCCAGGGGATGAACGGGACTGCGGAGACACTCTGGGTGGGTCTAAGTAGAATTGCGCAAAGCCTCCACACAGTTAAAATGTGTTCAGTCAAGCAAAGGTGAAGCATTTCGAATCGGACCAGAGCGTCGTGCCTCAAACACAGCCGGAGGGAAGAAGCCCCTACGTTCTTTCACTCCCTTGGCCCGACGAGCTCGAATTCCGGATGTGAATGTTCATGAATGTCAGCTAAAGGACTCAGGTAGCCGTACCTCAATCGAAACCTTCGTTCGGGACCTCATCAACGTACGAGACAGGGCGTTCAGCATGGACGAGCAACTATGAGAAGCAAATGAATGAAGGGGATTGAAGAAAGAGATACACTCGCGATACAGATAGTTGTATGTAACTGGGATCAAATGACGGGGTGCGTGTTCTCGATCCAGGGGATGAACGGGACTCGGGGACACTCTGGGTGGGTCTAAGTAGAATTGCGCAAAGCCTCCACACAGTTAAAATGTGTTCAGTCAAGCAAAGGTGAAGCATTTCGAATCGGACCAGAGCGTCGTGCCTCAAACACAGCCGTAGGGAAGAAGCCCCTACGTTCTTTCACTCCCCTTGGCTCGACGAGCTCGGGCTCTGGTTATGAATGTATGTGAATGTAATAACTCCGTACTCAAGGACGAGATAGGACGGTCCTCATGAACGAGAAATTATAAGATGCAGGTAGCAGTTCGACAGTCAATACTTATGCTCGGGGCCGCTTTAATGAACGAGATCTGTTAGCAGTTTAACAATCAATTTTTATGATCGGGACCGCATTCAGGCGCGCGATGGCATTACTAACACCATCATTCTCATCAGTCACCACCTTTTCTAACTTGCTGTATACAGAGACCTTCGGGGTTCTCTCTTCCCGGCCAGCGAGAAACATATCAGGAACTACACAATCAACTGTAATAATCATGCTGTTTTACCATCATTTAATATCTCTAGTCAATAAGACTACACCGTGGGATCAATCACATCAACTATATTTGGCGATGCTAACATGGCTCTGACTGACGCGCTCAAGGGAGAGTCTTTTCCAGTCACCCAGTTAGTTCATTCAGCCCTTTAATCAGCAGTAAACATCATAATAATCCGGCTCATGTAGCCGCAACGTGGGATCCTCATCATATACACCAGTCAATTTGACTGCCCCGCGGGACAATATACAAACCTTAATATCAGACGCGGGATTTCTTCCTGATATGTTTGTCGCCGGGAAGCGAGGACTTCGGGGGATTCCAGCAGGAGCAATAGAGTCTCGGCTTGATCTTGGTCTGCAGCTTAGTGTGGGAGGTTATGTCTAAACAGGAGTTAACCACCGGATGCGGCGATGCTCTGGGGCCGCATCCCCCTCCCCCCTACAGGGGGGGGGGGCATCTAGAATCCACGTTTGAACAGAAGTGGTTAGACACTTCTTAAATTTCACTTACAAATCTGTATCTTCCATTCCCTTAGAATCTCGGGCTGCGATAATGTCAGACAAAGCTTGCCCTGAGCCTCTGTTGCGCCTAGTTGTTGTGAATATATATATGTTTGTCTTCCCCTACTATGTACTATGAACAGATTGAGCAGATTGGACAACGTGAGACGCGCTATCGGTAGGTTTCTTACTTGTGTTTTGAATATAACGTATGCTATTATATCTTGTAAATCTGTCATAAATGGGTGCCGCATGTGGTTGTGCTGACACTGTTCTAAGCTGCTATTATGAGATGTTGATAATCAATGCGGGCGGAATCTTTAGCGTATGCCGTTAACTTGGCAACGATTGTATTGTTTTATATTACAGTATTTTAACCCCGATGGTATTATAGTTATGGCGGTTCAATGTAAGGGAGTTTTGCTACTAGCGTTTATTCCTAGGCTACGCCGCATATAATTGGCTTTTAGGCCAACTCCGGACGTGGACGATATCGGCTATCTCTCATATAGGCGAAACTGTAGAATTCTAGAGCGGTTTCTAGAAGGACGAGTACGGATTAGTTACGTGCGTTTGTTATTTCCATAGTTAGGTAAGAATTCGATCTATATTAGTCTAGTCGCGTTAATAAGAATACGAATTTCACCACGTATCAAAAGAATTTTGGATAGCTACGGACACAACGGAGGAGGAATTTTCCTAACCACTAGATAGATCACGACTGGCCAATTTTGAAAATATAAATTCTTAACAAAAAAAAAATAATATTAGCTTTCATGTAAATATACTTCCGAAGTTCTAAGTTCGACTTAAGTTTTTAGCTAGAAGCTTAAAGCAAAAAGTGTGTGCTTAAAAGTCACAAAAGTCGTAATAAAGCTTAATTCGGTAGCTTAAAGTCTCAAGCTTTGGGCTTTTCGTAAAACTTATATTATTAAACTTTATAGTTAGGTATTTAGCTTAGGTGAACGGGTAGGAAAGGTTACAAGCCGTCGATTATGCTAGGCTGTTAAGTAATCTTCGTTAGTATTGTGATCATTTCAAACAAAAGTCACTTGACATGAGTGCGCGACTCCTTTTAGCCTCGTTACAATGTATAATTTGATAGAAATACAATATAAAAAATAAATACAAATACAAAAGACGAACAAAATAACAAAAAAGTTGAACAAACTAAAATGATAATCACTCAATTTTGGTTAAAATACATAAAACTAGACATTAGACAGTAAGATGTTAAGTAAGACAGTAAGTAAGATAACATTAGACAGTAAGACGGTAAGTAAGATAACCCAAATGTTTTAGTAGCACTATGAAATTAAATTATGATATTCATCCATACAATAGAAGTATAGGACTGCAAAAGATTACGACTACAGAACGACTCATTATTGTTTACGATATTGAGATAAACGAATTTTTAACTAATTGACTTTATAGGCAGTTCGAAGATTTTGAAATTGATATGCCTTATAATATAGTTTTAAAACATAATTATTAATTAATGTAAATCTGTAACTTGTTGTCAATTTAAAACGTCTCTCTTATACTATTGCCACTTGTATAGAGGTGTTTTGGTACACAGCCAAAGTGAACAAATATTAAATAAATTTTCAACACTTTGCCTAGATGATTCATTTTTATTTTTAACAATATTTTATATATGAAAGTATGTTCTGAGAACACAGTTACTGGATTTGGTCCCCAGTGGGATGATTAATTAATTAAGGATAAATTATAGACGTCTCACAGAGGTGAAGCTATTTATATGTGAGAAACGTGAATAAAACTCCACTTTGAGAGATAAAATATAGAGGTATAATTACCACTTGAAAAACTATGTATACTAACTTGTAAATGAGAAAAATAACAACAGATGTCCCTAGCAGAGGCCAGTGCAGTATATGAAATGTTCTTGATTCGATTTTTATATAGAAATTTCAAAAATAATTTGTGGACGTTCTAACGATGGAAGTGGTGAAAGTTGCATTGAGTAGAGTGATCACTTGAGTCAGCTCATACAGGTCGTAAGCCCTGAGCCATCTTATAAGAGACTTCCATCCACGTTTCTCATATATAAATAGCTTCGTCTCTGTGAGACTTCTATAATTTATCCTTAATTGATTCATATTTAATTTACATTTACATTTCACACATCTTATTCACTAATTGTAAAATGCTCTACGCATTCTACGAGCTGTTTTTCGTGGGTTTCCTGTATTTTAGTCTTATATCTGGTCTAGATATCTTGAATGTGTCATTTCATTGGAAATGGCAATGTTTTTCTTCATATATAAATAGCTTCGTCTCTGTGAGACTTAAATAATTGATCCTTAATTGATTTTTTATTAATTTAGATTTACATTTCAAACATCTTAATCACTAATTGTAAAATGCTGTACGCGTTCCAGGAGCTCCTATTTTTGTGGGCTTTATGTTTTATAGTCTTATATCTGGCCATATATGGTAATGTGTGATTTTATTGAAAATTGCAATGTTTTTCCTAATCCATGTGTCAATTAATTTCAATTTATTGAACTCGCCACGGTCCTGCTTCAATATTAAGAGATGTCGCTAATACCACTGGACCAATATTATTGGTCTAGTGGTCTTAGCGATCACTTCAGAAGACAATCTTAGTTTGAAAATGATAAGAATATTGATTAAATGTATTCCGTGTACGTATCTTCTATTTGAAAAAATATACAAGTAATTTATTGAAGTACATTTTAGCTACTTTGATACAAATATTTCAAGGCTTTATACATTAAGAAAACATTGCTTTGTTATATACAATTCAGTTAAAGAAAGTGTATCGATTATTTTTTTGTAATATAAAAAAGTGACTTTGAGACGTAGGAAAAGGTATGTTATTATTGTGAAAAATTGAAAATGGGTCAAGATTCAGTAGAAGAAAAAAGTTTCTTCAAAGAAACGAAAGAAAAATGATGTTAATCGGGCCGTTTCACATATTTTGTTTATCTGAAAAATCAGAAGTAAAACAGAAAAAAAGACCTGATTCAATTTTTTTTATAAGTTCAGTTAAATACCTTACAACTAACACAAATAAAAATGAAAATATTTAAAAAGAATCCAAGTTGTGAACCGAAATACTATTTATTTATTGAAATTAACGGACATAGTCAAATAAAATATAATACATAACATGAACAACATAAAATACATCAGAATAAACGATATAGCAATTTAAAACAAAAGCAAAGACAAATGAAACTTACTAACAAGATGGAGACAAGATCTGAACTATATAATCAGAGATAATAATAATGGCTAGGAATACGTACTCCATATAATAATAAGAGTTACCGTACGTTTTAATATTTTTCGTAATACTGGCTTGTTGCAACAGTTTGTTTTTTGTTTAAATAAGGTTAATTGTTAACATCAAAATTTTAACTGTTCGAAGAATATTTTTTCTTCTTCTGTATGAAGGCTTGAACTTTGTGGTGACATTATTATTAAAATAAAACACAAATTACTTTGTTTTCACCACTATATTAGATTAAAAAATCTGCATGTTTCGAGAACAATGTTCTCTTCCTCAGGATTATTATGTACACAATAATACAATAGTACACAATGATCCTGAGGAAGAGAACATTGTTCTCGAAGCATGTAGATTTTTTAATCTAATATAGTGGTGAAAACAAAGTAATTTGTGTTTTATTTTAATTTCAAAATTTTAATTTGAGAATGTATAAATAATAATGTAGGTATATTAAAAAAAATCACTGTATAATAAAAATATCATGAAAATTTGCATTATATTCTTATGTGACAAATTGCCATGAAAGTCTATTAGGGGAGTAATTATGATGGAAGAATAGTGTATAAGCATTTGAGGGTAATGGAATCAGTAGTCAGTTCCGTGAAAACATTTTTGGCGTCATAAAGATAATCGGTATCAAAACGTGCAAATAGTTTGTTAAAGTTAGTTTATACCATTAAGCATTATTCTTAGTTTTTTCAATCCTAAAAAAGTACTTTTAATTTCTTTATTATAAAAAGTGTACATTTACATTTTGTATTCTAATGATACTCTAGAACCATCTTTTACAGTCAAGTTGACCCGTTTGTTAATAAAATAAAAAAAATGTTGTCAAGGAGTGGGTCTGTTTGCTCACAAATTAATTTGTTTATATTTCAGATTTAAAAAATTAAAAAATCACTAATAATATTAACTGCGATTTAGAGATACTAGTGACTGGCTTACGTCTCGCGATTTTGAGCTCATCATGCTACAGCAGATGAATGCTAGCAATTTTACAGTAATTTATTTCGAAATTTTTCTGGTGTAGAAAAAGTTTTTTGTTGCGAGTACTCAAATATAAGTAACGACAGTGAAGTGAACCTACGTGACCCATCTGCTTTGGGCAAATAAAAATTCAGTTTAACTTTCCACATAAAACAGCGTAACTGGAATAACCTGGAAGTGAACATCTGATTATATCTTTATTTTTTATTTTTCGTTAAAAGGTTTTCTTTCTGCCGTTGATATTTGTGTACAACAGCGATATAATTAGATATAGCCTTTGGCCAATTATAAGAAACCCTAATTTAACAGGAGTAATTTAAGTAGTCAGGTAGTAAGTTAGTGTGTATGTGTGTGTGCACGCACTTATATGTGTCACCTCGCAAATTTACCCCTAACAGAGTAATTAAACTGCTTAAAACTTAAACGAAAAAATGTCGGAATTTTCAAAAGTCAAGCCAAGTTATATGGGTAAATAACATGGTCAGTTATAGAGTTTTTGCCGTAGTTTTTTCTCCAATATATATATTTTTTAAAATAGAGATGCGAACACGGAATACGTGTCACATCAATATTCTAACTATTTTCAAACTAAGCTAAATGCTTGTGCTATAAAACTAGGACTAACTTGGTGATCTGGAGTGAGATTTGAACCCGCGACCTTTGGATCACGAGGCGAGAGTCTTAACCACAAGACCAACAACTACTCAAGTGAAAAGGGTTGATTTTCTCTTGCGGGACATTAAAATGTAGAGAATTTAGTATTTCAGGGGAGTGGATGCGATTGTTAAGTAATTTGTGAAGATATATCACTCATCGTTCGTCTGTTTTCGAGGTTAGTTTTTTTTTTGGTTCTATTCAGATACAAGTAAGTATAGGTATGTCATATAACAGTATGTCAATCAGTGGTTGTTGGTGTTTGTATTCTTAGACTAATTTTTTCCTATTTATTTTAATTTTTTAAATTTCTATGTCATTTTTTGTACACTTTTTGATTTGTCTCTATCAATTTAATTTTTCAAGGTTGGTTAGTTGTAAAATGAATATGACTTCTTTGATCAAAAGTTGCGACAAACGTTGGTACATTTCTAATTTACATTTTAGTGCTTCTAGTTGTATATACGTAGGGATCTCCGTTGCTTGTGATATAACAGATTTCATTCAATCACAGAAGGTCCTGGAGGAAGTGAGATGATTTGATTTATTTTTCGTCGAATCGGGACTCTCTCAGTCAAGCTTTCTCTGTCGAGTCTTTCCAAGGGTAGCAAGGTTGAAAAGGATATCAAAGAATGTTGATTTCATATGTTTTTTTATCAACCCTCATAACAGATTCCTAAGATACCTAGACCTCCGCTCATTTAGATCTCATTTAAACAATGAAGACTCTGCGAAGTTTTTTAACATGCAGACTCTAACTTGTCGAAGAGACATAGCTGACGCGGTGATGTTATTCAAAATAACACACAATCTAGGTAATTGTCCCGAACTTTTTCAACGAATATCTTTCACATCCCAACTCGCAATAACAGACATTTACCTACTTTTCATCTCCCCCTTTGTAAGACCAACTCAAAACAAAACTGCTTTATACAGATCCATAAATTCATTTAACGCAAACTATCACCACATTGACATTTTCAACTCAACGATAAGAAACATAAAACAAACAATATTTACACAACCGCACCCAAACTAATTCGTACAATTTATCTTCCCTTCTACTCTCGTCCCACATTCCCCTCCACCCTCTCCACTCGCTGTTAAAATTATTTTACTACGTCACACTTGTTCTAATAAGTTACCATATTCTTATAAACTATCTATACTAATATTATAAAGAGGAAAGATTTGATTGTGTGTTTGAATTGAATAGGCTCCGAAACTACCGGACCGATTTGAAAAATTCTTTCACATTCAGAATCCTACATTATCCCTGATGAACATAGGCTATAGAATATTTTCAAAAATGTTAGGGATCCGTATGAAACTTCGGTAATGTAACCCAACGCGTGAAAAAAATACGAAAAAAAAATTATATTGCGTGCGCTGCGGAAATTATTGCCAATAGAGCAAAGTAATATACTACAGTTTTATAGAGGACATTAATATCTACAAAAACGTCTGCGATACCATATATTTAAGTATTACAGTTATGTTACAATAACTTATGTAAACGTTAGATGGAAACGTTGTTTTTTAGAGAACAGCGGACCCTTTGTTTTCCCTTACAAACTTATTTTTTACTTAATCCTTAACCCGTGCAACGCCGGGTATGACCAGCTATGTTCTAATAAATTACTACGTTCAGTGGAAAATTTATAATTGGCATAATTTTAATATCCATTATTATATATTTGTTAATATGTTAATATGCTGTTAATTTTCCCTAAAATAAATACATAAAATAAAATAAACCTTCTTGCCAGTGTAACAAATGAGTCAGTTGGGCAAAAGTCCTCTTATAGAGCCTTTAAAATTATTGGAATAGTTTCGCACACCATTGCCCCCGCAAAAGTCACCGCGCCAGGCACCGGGTGACATCTGACGAGAGAGCGCTTAACTACGAGGCTTTAATTAAATTATTCAAAGGGCGATTGGTGACGTTTATCCCCGATCTGGGCGTACAATTACAATTAAGGGTTGCAATTTAAATGAAATGATTGAGAAACTAATTCTGCCGAGTCGGGCTGTTATTTCAAGCTCAACAATTTTGAACCTTTGCACTTTAACTACTTTTTTCTATGACTTACCAGCAACTCCAGAGCATTTTAAGAAAACTATAACAGAACTGCTTATTATCAATATACAGGGTTATTTTGAAAACATAATTAACCTCGCGGGACTATATTCCTGCTTTGATTATGAGTTGAAAATGCTCGAGCAGCCATAACCTAATATCAATAGCTATGGAGTTGTGCAATATCAACGTTTGCATTTTTTTTTTCAATATTTCCGACTTATTTTTTACAAAACGTTAAACTATCATTACAGTAACTTATTTCGATTACGAAAATACGTCTCAATACAAGTTAAATAAAATTATAAAAATTATTATGTCCTTTCAAATATGTGAAAGGTTTCAATTTGGAACATATATACACAACTTTCAAAAACTTGACTAGGTGGATGTATTACGGGACAGGTGAACGTTGCATCGCATATAGTGATCACTTAAGCCAACTCATGCAGGCTGTAAACTATGGGTCATCGTATAAAAGTCTTCCAAACACGCTTCTCATATAAATGTCTGTGAAACCTCAGTTATTTATCTTAATTGTGTGTTTTTAGCTTTAATTTTGATGACAAAAATAGAAATGCTTTAAAGAAAGCATTCACAACTCTTCAAACAACAAAGTATGGACGTTGAATGACACTTATCAACTGAATTTACTTCTTTGCTGGCGCAGCGCGATATGAATAAATTGAATGAAAGACAATTCAGACTACCCTTATTATTCACTGGCAAAATTCGATCTGTTCAATCTCGCTGCGCGCGGATTTTTTATTCGCGATTTTGTCAATACGCGGTCAATTGATAATAAAATAAATTTTCAGTTTAATAGCAAACGTGAACTACAATCTCATATATTTCGATCGCTTATTGATGGAGGAGAGGACGAATGACAGAGAGTCCAAGGTTTTACAAAAAATAAGCCGTTAATTAAAAAAAAAATACAATTTTTGTTGACGCTTATTTCTGTAATTGTCAACATTTCGCCTAAGATGTTAAGAATATTTTTTTTTCAAAATTGAATGAAAAAGACTCCATCAACACATTTTCTACAAGCAGACGAAATCAAACCCTTTAAATTAAAGTTTTATTATTCACAAAATATAGTTCGGTGTTTTATACTAATGTCTCACTGATTCCGTACGCAGATAGGTCATGTATGTTTTGCTCGAATTCGCTGTTTTCGCTTTCTATGACGTTGTTTCCATGACTATGATTCCGCGCAATTTTTAACCGCACGAGTTCCAAATCTTTTAGGTCCAATTTTTTCTTATACCTGATTCTAAAAGAAACCTTCGACTTGGTGCAGTTTTTATATTTTATGAATCTCGCGACAATACGTGTATATTTTTCCATTCTTTACAATAAAAGCCTTTTTTTATACGGAGGCTGTACATATATATTCGCAGTTTTTTTAATCGCGGCATTCTCTGGAACGTACGCACATACTCCCCGCGAATGTAAACTTGTAATTATGATTGAAATACTGTTTTGATTGCGAATATTTCAGTTACCTCTAACCTTTACATTCGAAAGAGGGCTGCAGATTAGATCAGCAGTCAATAGATTTAATTAAGTATTCTAAAATAATCTATAAATTAATTACGCTAACCAATGTCGCTGTCTCCGGATAATTTCTGTTGCCAGTTAGACAAAAACAAATGGCGAAATCGTATAAAGTAGCAAGACGTATGGATTGTTTTAAAATACATGCAGATAATATTTAATGTGTAGAAATATAATATATACGTAAAATAAAAATGGTCACTTATAAAAATAATATACTTAATATTTATACATGTTTATTAATTTTTGATATACATATTTGTGTTTTAAAATTGTTTGTAAATTTCGCCATATCTTTTTTGGTTATGTAAACCCAGCCATAACCCAGCTGTCACTGCTGTCGGTTCGGCCCAGGTCGTTTATCGCCATTTTGGAGCGATGTTAGCTATTTACGTTTTCTCTTTAAACTATTTATCGCTTTAAAAAGCTACTTTTAGTTAGAAAAATGTTATATCATAGTGAATGAAATGAAACAAGACGCGGATTTTAGATTACGGAGTAGTATATAATTATGTATGTAAGCAATCGGCGAAAGCCGATTGCTTTCCTGCTAGTTTAGTATAATATATAATATACAAGATGATTACAACTAAAGGAGAAATACTGCCGAGTCTTCAATTTGCGAACGACATCTTGCGGCGTCCTGGGAAACTTTTGCGTGACAGCCAGGACGTAAACCAAATCCATTAATAATAACAAAAGGGACTATGTGGGTGCCAGACCAAAGAGGCCACCTCTGTCTCTGGTGGCATTCCTGACAGCATGACGCCATCTCTTCGTAGCGTTAATTAGTTCGTAGTTGAGATGTATGAATTTAATATCGCCACCCCATTTACTACCGTGTACCTCATTTAAGTAATGCCACGCAATATTCTTGATGTTTGACTCACGGTATAGAGAGATAGAAAATATAAATACATTGTCACGGGATTGTGGCTGTTGGAGGCTGGTGTCAAGCGTGTGGATGTTGTAACTTTGATATATTTTGGCTTATATCTTCGAAACTATCCAATAAATACTCAATTTTAATGATTAAAATTCTTCAATTTTGTGTAATTTATGTGATTATTTTTAAATATCTATTCAAAGTTTTCATACAATATGTATGGCGGCACACTACCGCCATCTATGAAAATAAATAAAAACAAATAATTGACCAAACACATTTCTAAACAAAATGCGTATGTAGATACGGTACCTACCTAGTGCGGCAAAATTCAATAATAAATAAATGCACATACATTATCTTTACTTGTGTTTACTAATTAATAAATATGTTGGTATTGGCCTTTTTACATTTTGATGTTAATTTCTGTTGCTGCTCAATTGATATGTTTAATTCTGAGATGTCAAATGTTACACTTCATATGCGACTACTGTAAGGCTCGCTCGTTTTTTTAAATTTCACGAAGCCACTGGACACGAACGCTTTCTTTAATTCACAGTCGATTCCGTAATTTCTCGCAACATTTTCATTTTAGTTAAAAAAAAAAACAAAATCATGAATAGCAGCAGGCAATGGGCAATAGCCGATCGTAGGCACTAATGGCTGCACAGCTGGCACTAATGGCCGCACGGCGGCCGCTATCCGCGGGGTTCCATACGGTTCGTATAAAATATTATACTGTTTGAACACCTAAATATGTGCAACGACCGCGATATAAAACTAAAATCTTTGATATAATCAAAATGACAGATAATTTATTATATTTATTAATCACTAAGAAAGAAATACAGAAAAATCAATCCAATGAAAAAATATTTGGCTTCCACCGGGAATCGAACCCGAATCCCCTATCTATCCGGGAAGGTGTGTTGACATTATGCCACATCAGCCTCGTACCTTTCCGTTAACATATCGACCTTATCTGTAAGTCTCATTTTAATTAACATTAATTAACTAATTAATATAATTATTAATTCATTAACATAATTATTAATTAATTAACATAATGATCAATAAATTAACATAATTTCCTTAGTAGAATTAACATTAATTAATTCTACTAAGGAAGGGAACTTCGTTCCCGAAACTTGTAGAGGTGTTTATTCATCTTGAATAAAGAAAAGAAATATTTAGTGGTGCATACCAAGTCGTGTTTTATACAATTATTAATTAACATTTATTATCCATTTTAAGAAATCCACTTTTTTGTAACGCGGTAGTCACAAATTACTTTGTGTATCTGCCGCTAGAAGACGCCAGAATTAATATAATTCATGTTGTGTTGTGGGTGTCTTTATGCTATACATACATCTTTTGCACTTCTTTTAATTATCTTATCTCTCCTCCTTTTTACTAAGTAAATTTGTCCTTTGCTATCCATTCCTTATTCCCCTTTTACCTTTAATTTTTTGACTCTCATAGTTTGTGCATAACTTAAAACTTTCACATTTTTGTTTTTTTTGTATAACTCAAGTTGCTATATGTTAAAAACATGTTGATTCTGTGTAAACTTGTAAGATGGTCTCTATACTGTTCAATAATCATGTGTAATCTGATTTAAAATATACTGGTAGTTTTCCATGAATAAATAAAAAAATCAAAAATAAAATGTGTTGTGAACAGTGCTCCAATTTAATTCGTGTCCAGTGACTCGCCCCCCACAGTCACGATCCCGTGACGACATATACCAAAATAAATGCATAAATCTGTTTACAAAATATCTACTTGCATTGCAATGAACTTAAAGGCTATGTACTACAGCTGGTCGTAACGTGAATGCCAACGCACAAAAAGGTCGCAGACAGCGCATAAAACCAGTCGTTTCAGCAAAAAGCCGTCGCGTCGTCTCCGGCCGCCCCCAGGCGTCGCTTCCTCCGGGGGAGAGACAGGAGACAGCGCGGTTTTAATAGGCGGTCATTAAGAGCTCTCGGAGGTTTATTGTTCCGTTTTTTCGCGACGTAAAATGACCGAACGGTGGTCGGTAAACATCCAAACACCACTTTCGGGTCATAAATGGCGCACAACTTAGCAGAGGGCAGCTTTAGTGGCGTATAAACATGTTTGAGCTGCAGCTTCGAGGGGACAATGTCGAGTTTATGTCATGTTTAGGGAGAATGAAGGCTCTGAACGCGGAAGAATTTCGCCCGCGTTTATTCTTTTGTTATTTCTGAAAATGTTGGAATTTTATTAGCCGAGAAGGGAACCTTTTTGACTTGTGCGGTGATTCCATTTAGTTGATAATTTTTTTGTATGCCACTTCATTATCTGTGCGTTGGGTTGAATTGTTTTGTACGACGACACATTTTTTATTTGGGAGTATTCGTAAAAATGTCTCTCGATCATAAAAATTTGGTATCCCTCCTAGTCCATGATAGGCATGATAGTGATTTTTCATTCTGCGTTCGATTTCCAATGAGGTAACAATACAATCCTATGATTATTTTAAGCCTGAATATATCCAGCGTAATTGGCAGGTGCGTGCATTCAATATTTTGAAACATAAGTTAACAATGCTTTTGAAAAAATTGCGAAGTAAATATTTATCTGAAAGATTACATATTGTGTTGCATTGAAATATGATAATAATTCCGATTCAATTATTAGGAGATATACCTATATCTTATTTTGATTTATTGAGTAGAAATTTAACTTAAGAAGGTATAGCTTATACAAATAGGTAATTTGCCGATTGAAGCCTTAAAAATATATCTAAATTACGTATATCGCGTCCAAACCTAACAAAATTAACTAACCATCACGTCGACTCTCAGAGGGGTACACCACTTTTGGCTCATCCACCTTCATACATTATTCCATGCACTGTTTTTGGTTGTTTAAGCTTCTAACTGAGCAATTCTCTAATATATGATTTATCTGGTCATGCCGGGTCTTCCGCGGACGCCCTCTGTTTCTGACGGCTTCTTTCTTCACTCATCTAACGTCCTAAGTAGCTAAAAAATCTCAGCTATCCTTTCTTTATTCTATCCATTACGCTATAGCCAGCATTACATTCGCTTCTAATTTGTTCATTCTCTATCGTACGAAGTTTTCGCTTCCAACAGGAAAAAATAGATGTCTTACTAATAATTAATATATGTACGAAGATGAAATCTGACGTCAGTATATAAGGTCACTATAGCGTAATTCGTAAAGCCTATGGTAACAACTTTCTATCGGCAATATAAAGTTTCGTGGTTGACGTTAGTTTGGGTTATTTTTTGCGATGAATAGTGTTATAACTCAAGACACAGTACTGAACAATAACGTTCATGTTATAAGGTTGGAAACCTAGACAGCGATGGATGTGGATACGGAAACATAGGTTAATTTACAAAAAGCGAGAGATAGTCGACAGTGAAATGGAAATAACACGAAATTTTAATATTCGCCTGTTGATAGGCAATTGGTAGAACGTGCTGTTAACAAATTGCATTAGCAGTCAATTTCAGGAGACGGTGACTAGAAACACATTCTCAATTACCTATTCTCGGGATAAGAAAGTTGTTATAATGGTGATTTTTCCCAACACCCAAAAATAAACATTTTTTCACTCAAAATTTTGGATAATTTTATTTATTGAAAGCCTAAACTAGTCTCGAAGACACTTGACACTCAGGTATTTTCTTCAATATTTTCTTCAATAATAAACAAACCATTCCTTTGATATTAACAAGGGTTCAGAAATTTTCCATACAAATGACATAGGATTGCATTATTATCGATGAATTTGGCATTAACATTGCAGAGATTCTGTTTCTCTTGAAACTTAAGTAGTAAAATATAAAAATATTATTAAACTCACACAGATGTAACACAAAATAATGTTTTGTAACCAATTTTATGATCAATATAGGATTTTATATAGATAAAGTAGAAATTATAAAATGTTAATAGATAATTAAATATTGTGACGAGATGCTAAAAAGTTCGGAAAACGTCTACAAGCATCTGAAAACGCCTGCTACAACCTAGAAGCAATGAGAAACTTCTCCTTAACACGAGAGAAATCTAGGAGGTTCAATAATCAAGTTTTTGGTTATACATAGCGCAGATCTAGGGTGACACACAGAGTTATCGTATTTGACAGTTCGATTCAGTGTAAAGGACGCGTGAGTCGCGAGACGACGCCCAATGCGGCCAGTCATGAATTGAGAAGCGATAAATAAAGAGAATAATCGAGCGAAGTACCTAATTGGCGAAATAAGTAAATGCGATAAATACTACGAGCGAGAATTGAGAACAGAATGTTAAGTGAATGTTAAATATGTATTACCTAGCGATAATTAAGTGTTCATTAATGAGTGATATACTGCAAAATAGTGATATTTAAAGAACAGCGTTAAGTTTAATTCGTTTTAAGTAACTTTGGACATAATTAATTAATAAATCGCTAATTGATTCCAGTGTTTACATTAATTCCTTCCCTAGCCACGTGACGGTATTATAAATAATCAAATTTTCGCATGCCAGGTCTTTCGCAGACGCCCTTTGTTCCCGTTGCCTTCAACACTCGCTTCATGTATGTATTTTCTTTAACATTATCTCCTCGCTTAAACGCTGCACATGATTAAACCATCTCAGCGATCCTTTCTTAATTCTATTTACTACGCTATTCCAAGATAATTTAAAATAATATTAATTTATTTATTGTTTATAATACATATCGCGTTAAAAATGACAAATGGCATATACAATGGCATATAAGAGTTATAATATAACTCTTTTATATTATTTCTCTATTTACCATATTGTATAATTTGATTCTATCTTTTATATATATTTTTCATGTAATTCTATATATTTTTATATATTTTTGATGTATTTCTTTTTATATATATATATATATTTCTATTCTATTGTTTTAAAAAGTTTTGTATTATGTTATTAAAATATTAAATTGTTAATTATAACTGCACCAGAACAGGTTTAACCTAGTGGGGCGCTATAACCTAGTGAAAAAAGTTTATTTGCGATTGTGTTAATATAAATAAATAAATAAATTCATTAAAATAAAAAATAAATAAAGGAGGTCAATATTTAATTGTTGTGATAACACAAATCAATGAAAGCAAACCTGTAATTAAGCTGAAGCATGATAACAAACACTTTTTTGGCAAAAAAATCAAAAAATTAATTGATTAGATTTTTTTACTGTTCAATATCGTTTTTCAACGTTCGAATATATTTTTGGATACGGGATAAATTTATTGATAGTGATTTTTTTTATAAAAGTGTAATTACTTACTAACCGAAAACAATAATTATTTCATTCACACTTCAGACTGCTTCAATCAATACACTCTACTTTTTACCCCATTCCCGCTGTTAACCTATAACCGTACTCTCGAACCAGACCACTCTTCGATCCCTGCGTAACACCCTCTTTACGCACCATATCCGTATTGGATTCACATAAAAATGCAAATACCAAGAGGAACATTCTAGCCCAATGGACCAAAATCGATGAAGACTATATCTTAAAGTCTGTGCTGTAAAATTTGATGGTTAAAACTATGAAAAAGAAATAGAACATTCGTAACTTCTTGAGGGTAAATTCTGATTTTAAAACATTGCTTCGTGTTTAATTAGAAAAGATAATCATTGATATTATGTATTGATCCTAAAGAATACATAATATAATTAATAAAAATGTAGTTTGTTTTCATCACCTATATTTTGAAAATATCAACATGTTTCAGAGCCCATGGCCCCTTCGTCAGGATACAATGTATACTAATAAATTAAAAATCAAAAATCGAAGTACAGACAATCAAAATATATAAAAACAAATTTAAAAGATAATTATTTTACGTGTTATAAAAAGGAACTGGTTATTTTTAACATTCGATCTACCGAATGTTAAAAAGAACCTTATTTATAACATCAAACTATAATTTGTATGTAAAATTTGTACACCCTTATTAACATCAAAAATTCGGAATAATTATTGCTACTTAAACACCTCAAGAGTTCCTTAACTCTAACAAAAATTTCTACACATTTTTCCTATATAAAAATAATCACAATCATTACAAATCAATTTATGAACACTCGATTTAAAAAAAATCGTCTTTATAGTTATTATTTAATATTCGTATATACAATTTGTATGTAAGATTTTTAAACCCCTATTTATCAAAAGAATAATCCATAGCCAAAGATGATTAGAAAATGCGAATTATTATTACTACTTAAACACCTCAAGTGTTTCTTAACTCTAACATCAAATTTTCTACACGGTTTTTTCTATATAAAAATAATCTCAATCATTTCAAATCAATTTACAAACACTAGATTAAAAAAAATCATGTTTATCATTAATATTTAATACTCGTTTGTATTTTTAATATTTTTTTTTAATAGAAAGCTGTATGAATGACAAATTGGATTTTTTTAACTATTGATTGATTATTTATAAATACAATTTTTCTGCAATGCTTTTCAGTATCTAATATTATAGGGTAAACAAAAGACGTAAAAAACTTCTTCTTATACATTTCATTTAACGTATTGTCTATTAATTTTATATCAAAATTATTATTAAACGCAGTCCTTTTCATAATATTCAATTATTGTTAAAATTATCCACAGATAATGAAACATTTATCAATCTACTAAGCATAGAATGAAATGCTGGTAGTTTTTGAGAAAACGGTTAAAGTATACAATTTATTTTTAATTATTTATTTGTTTTCATAGATTATTTGATGGATTATTCAATTTTTATTTTTTCCCATAATTTATAGTAATGCACAGATTTGCTTGTATTCAATGCACTGCCCTGGTAAGAACTAGGAATGCATTATTTTTTAATTTAAATTTTAAGGATAGGTAATTCATAAGAAGTTTATTTCTGGCATAATATGCTGTCGATGGCAGCAACGAAACCTCAAATGTATTTTTGCATTGAATATCTTGTGGATCCAGACAGGGTTGTTTGAAATGCACAGTGCATTTAAGCAGTTAAGTAATAGCCGATTTTTTAACTGCTAGTTCGTGATGATCATTGAATTAGATGAAAAATATTAACTTTGCTATCTCTACGTGAGTTTAAATATAATTTTGAATTTAACTATTCAAGTTTCGAGAGTAACAGAATCTTTCATCGACAGGTGAAGTATTAAACTGAATACTTTAAAATGTAGAATTTTTACTTTGATTACGTTCAAATGCAAATAATTAATGGACTATGTATTGATAGACTGCGCCGAAGTTTCTGATGTGAGGAGTGTTTGCAACGGGAATATTGAGAGAAGAGGAAAAAAAATACTAAAAATAATACTATTGTTACCTGTCGAAAATGTGTAAATATGTAAATGAAATGAAAAACGTGTTTCATAATTGATCACTCGTAAAATAAACCTTTATTATCGCTTCAACATTTTATCTGATATTTTACATTCCCTGGAAAGGCAATACTACATTTTAAAATTCAAAGAACCGCTTCATTTTTGTTCTGTTACTGCGGTAAGAACTTTTATAATACTTATTATTCTTATATAAAATCTTCGCTTTCGAATTATCTGTTACTTCGTTATTTCACGACTGAGCACACCGGCCCGTCGTTCTGCGCATTTTCATGCACCTTCGCTTGTATTCGGCTGTCAAATGTCAACGGACAACTCGTTACATTATCAATAAATATATAATACACTACTTGAGTATTTATTTATTAATAGTAAATTAATATTCACGTAGATGTAACAAAGTAACTATTTGATGAGGAATTGGTGAACGTTGCATTGTTTAAAGTGAGGTCATAAGCTCTGTGGCCGCCCTATAAAGACTTCCATAGATGTTTCCTATATAAACAGCCGCGTCTCTGTGAGACTTGTATAATTTACCTTAAGTAATTAATACTTTCTAGTGCACGTGTAGTTTAATGCGCAGCAGTCTGGTCTCTGAACAATGCCTACTTAACACCAGCTGTTCCATTGTTCCGCGACGTCAACTATCCTTCCCCGAAGCTGATAGTCCTCGAGGCTGCACGCTACGTGAGAGGGGGCGGGTTTGTGAATCTTGACGAATGAATTAATTTCTCACCCTTAAATATCAACCCTTCCGCGAAAAGCATCGCGGCTAACAAAAATGCCATTATTATTCAAAAGTTAAAATTTTTCGAGAACACAACTGATGAAGTTTTTCCCCAAAATAGATTGTCATTAATCATGATGTCTCACAGAGACTATTTTTTTAATTGGGAATGTAGTCTTTAGGTCTATACGGGGCATTCAGCATGCCTTTGGCTGGCTTTAGTGATCACTTCACACAATGCTCCTTTAATAGATTCTTGTTATAAATGTACAGTAATTGTGACCTCGCTGGGAATAGAACCTCAGTGTGATAAGCCAGCGTCACACTCACTGGGTTACGAGAGCCGCACGAATACATATTTTTTCGGACGAATTTTAACTCATATCATAGATTTCGCAGCTGGTAGTGATATCTTTAAAATAGATATATGAATTTTCTATTTCTAAGTTTGCTATATGTTATCTTACTGATTTATTTTTACCTGTATTTTATGTTTTTCTTTTATTTATTTGATAATTTACAATAAAGTGTGTTATGTGAAGGAGGGAAGTGAATGAACTATTGCAGGTCTGCATCTCCGGGTCGCAGTCGCCCTTTACACGATGTGACACGGAGATGGCCTTTAGAGTAAAAAAATGACAACCTGGTGAAGTATGAGTAGGACCGATTAGGGAGTTTTTGCTCATAAAACGGCCCTGGGAATGCGGTGGGTGTCCATTCACTGGTAGTGATATCTAATAATATTAATATTGCGCTTTAAAAATATGCAGGTATCGGCTTCGAAATCTATGAATGCTATGTCATGAGAAGGACTATAGATGTCTCATTCGAATATATGAAACTGATTTAGAACGTAAATACAACTTTCAAAACTTTGATTTGTGTTCCGAATATGCAAAATAAGGTGCATAAATAACATACATACAACTATAAAAAAATGATATAGCCAGACCGCATTAAAAGAATGTGCGAAAAAAATATACGTGTTGTTACGATGCAAAAAATGAACACAAAATAAGTTTTTCCAGTAAGTAAGTAACCTTTTTTAAACTAAAAAATATATATTTATTTTGAATATCATATTGAGGCTTGTAATACGGGCTTGCCAGGCAACTTTCCCCCGATTTCTTCTTACCGGACAAAGCTAGAGAATAGTCTGTTGATTGTGGTCGACCTATGAATGTGTGTGGTTATTTTGGAGTGGAATCGGTGAACATTGCATTGTGCGATAAAATGGAATGAACACCTAACAAAGATTTACGTACATTTACATATATTTGCAAAGGATTTATATTCTTTAGTGAGTGAGACACATTTTTCCTCATTCGCTTAAAAATACAGATTTTTTATGATAACAAGAGTTGACTTCATGGTTACTTTGAAGTTTTTAATGTCACGGTGCGCTGAGGGTAAATTCGAGCAAAAATTGATGAAATGCAGAAGATAGTTTCATAGTTGCATCATTATGGTTAAACTCATAACCGCTCAAGGCGCCACCTCCCCGCGAGGAGGTCGAGGAAGGCACCCTAAACCGGGGGGGTGCGGTGGAAATTCGCCCCCTGGACATGACAATCGAAAGCCTGGAGAAATAAAAACGACTGCATTCAAATGCGGAATGAAACCTAGTTTTTTGAGACAAGTAAAAAATTGAAATGTTTAAAATCTTCATGCCAGAAAATTAGAAGTATTTTGTTTTTGGTTAGTGAAGAAGAAATGATTACTACTGCAAAATAAAGCTATGCTAATATTATTGAGAAGAAATAGTAATTATATAATAGTTTTAGTTATAGTTAACATTACGTTTAAACCTTCAATTCAAATCAGACAAAATTTTTGAATTTCTCCAGGGGCATTGAGAGTGAAATTTTAGGATGCGACGAAATCATCAACTAAGATAAATGATAGAAGTCTCGCAAAATAAAGCTATTTATATAGCAAACGTGTATGGAAGTCATTAGAGAGGGTAGCTCAGAGCTTACTACCTGCATAAATGGCTTAAGTATTCACTTGACACTACAACGTTCGCAATTTTACTGTAAGGACATCCACACATTATCAAATTTTTAAAAAGTTGTATATTTGTTCTAAATGTTTAAGTTTCTTTCATATATTCAGATGGACCATGCAAGAGACATCTATGTTCCTTTTCATGACAAAGTATGCATAGATTTCGCAGCTGGAAAAATAAATATATTGCTACCTATATTCCACAGTTGGGTACGTTGTGCATCTGTAGTTGGTACTATCAATAATACCTTCAATAGTTTAATTTTGCACTTCCAAAAAATTGACACTAAAGAAATTTTGATATTATTATCACTCA
Source organism: Agrypnia vestita (assembly GCA_016648135.1). Lineage (NCBI taxonomy): Eukaryota > Metazoa > Arthropoda > Insecta > Trichoptera > Phryganeidae > Agrypnia > Agrypnia vestita. The sequence continues at coordinate 84,969 of JADDOH010000494.1, forward strand.
GGATAACACCCTAAATCAGTATTCTAGAAATATTTAGTTATTATAAATTTAAGAACAGTGTTCTGATTTAATGTCCAGTGATTTTTGATCACCTCCATACAAGGTAATCACCTTATTAATTGCCTGGTAAATGATGCAATTACTAAAAAAAATAAAAAATAACAGAGATTTTTGTGCGGTACAGTTTGTCCATTTTACCGCATAAGGTACGTTTCACGAAATGAAATAAAATAACTCACTTGGTATTGCGGACACAAAGAGTGCGTATAATAGAGTTTACATAAGTTGGACCAAGTTTGGTGTCGGCCGACCGCGTCCTGAGAAAGAACATATTAATTATCTCAACCGAGCGGTTCATTTTACAGTTCTTCCGCCCACTTGCGCAGAGCCCAGAGAAACAATTGGCGAAAAATTGGCGTGACCGACGCACCGCTTTCTCCGTAATTTTAGAAAGAAAAAAAAAAAAAATAAAATAAATTTATACTGTGATTACCTTGAGCCTCTCACATTATAATACCAACTCCCGGCAAAACTTTTTTGCATATCGCTCGTCTTATTTGTTCAACACTATATTCGGCGACTTGGATCTCTTCAATTGACCAATCAATGAATTTAAAACTCTTGGATTTTTACCTCAGTCATAAACCCCTTTTCTCTTTTTTAATTCATCTTTCTTTTGTCCAGACCTCGTATATATACGCAGATGTGTTGATCTGATACTATTATGCTATATTCCTTTTGCTCTTCTATCTTCGCGGCTATTCTGAGAATGTAATTGTAACATGTCGTAGATACGAGTGTTTTCAAAAATGTTTTTTTTTAATATATCGCACCTCAAATGCAAGATCATCTTCACTTCTATAAAATACGCATTATGATATAATGGGGCTTAAAGGTTTTTATTCTCGTTTTTTTAAATAGTACATTAGGCATTAAAGTAGATATTTTTGTATATTATTATATTATATATTATATTATTGGTATAAAATATTATTATATTATTGGTAAAAGAGACTTTTATATTTACATACAGGATGTAATACTTTACAGGTATTAGGTAGTTCTGTTTTAATTGTGAGTAGAAGGTGTTGAAGCAACCATGACCTAATTAATTAATAGCTAGGTGACATCAAAGTTTGCACGTTTTTTTCATTATTTCTAAAATATTATTTGCAAAACGTTGAAATATCATTACAGTAACTCATACCGATTGTGGTAAATGTATTCACTTCAATACAAGTCAAATTTAATGATAAATATGTTGCAGAAAATGAAAAAATATCTTTCATCTATATACTATATATACATATTTTATAATACTATATATACAAATTATCAAACCATAGAGAGCAGTTCGATTAGCGGTCTCGGAATATTTTTTCTTATTTTATTTTGACGTCTTTTTAATTTATATAATTAATTATTTAATAATTTTGCAGCATTATTTTTCAATCGCCGGGGTTTGAAATAGTACCATTAGCTGCCGGCATGGAAAATATTAAAATAAAATATAGAAGTTGTTATAACTATTTCATAGGTGTCGGCTATAAATAAGTAAATATTTATTATTAGTACCACGATTTTTGACGGGTTATAGATAGTTTTTCTTAATTAATGAATATATATCCCTTTGTGGACACTATCCAGTAAATGTGTTCTTAGAGCAAACTGATTTTTTTTAATGTCATAGTTTACAGGTGTTCGCAGCAATACTTTCTCCAATAATAGTCGCCGTCTGCGTGGAGAAACACCTCGAGATGAATAAGAATTGCCATTCCTTTGACGAAGACAGACAATATGTGTCGGGCTGGAAGGGTCCATTAGGGAAAATCCCCGAAGATAAAGTAGATCCCGGGATATTGTCACGTCTCAACAAATACAAATATTTTGCAAATCTCTCTGCACACGCCTCTGACCGAGCTTCGTGCCGAAACACGGGCGGGGGACGAATGGGGAGCCGTCTGTTTGCCCATACTCAATATTTATTTTCAACAACAAAAAGACGCCGGATTTGGTTTCAAGGCTCGACGATATTCTATACGATGATACATTATCGGATTGAGATAATATTGATTATTTTCCATCACCTGGAGCGATAGAAGCTTGTGCGTTGGCCTGTGTAAGACGTACATTTTGGCGAAGAGCTATACTTCATTTCATGATCAAGGCTTCAATATGCACACTCTCGCCAATTTGAAGGATTCAAAAGGAACGCTTCATTTGTAGTAGGTATCGAAACATTAAGTACTTCAATTAAGATAAAATAAAGAAGTCTCACATAAGAAACGTGTGAGAAAGTTTTTTAAATAATGGCCCAGGACTTATAATCTGTATGCCAGCTGCTTAGCGATAACGCTATACTATTGTATAGATCTTCATTCACCATTTCCGTCGTAAGAACATCCACACATTATCACATTTTTGTAAGTTCTATAGATTTACGTTCAAATCTGAGAATTTTTCGTTTATTTGAATGGACTGTGTTAGAGACATCTGTAGTCTTTTCTCATGATCTCGCAGATGGTTATACCTGAATATTTTTAAAGTGTAGTAATATTCAATATACTTTTTAATACATTCCTTTATACATGACATTCTTACGAATTATTTTAACACATAGACTAGCTTGAAAATCAGTATTAGACTTTTGTACACAATCAATCCTGAAGAAGAGAACATTGTTCTCGATGTATGACATGTGGATTGTATATTTAACAAAGTGGTGAAAACAAAGTGATTTCTGTTTTATTTTAATGATAATCAGTATTTTTAATTTTTTTAACTCCTTTCCTACACCAGTATACATTTTAACAATATTTTTATATGTAGGTATGTTCTAAGAATACAGTTACTGAATTTTGACCCCAGAGAGATGCTTAATTAAATAAGATAAATTATAGAAGTCTCACAGAGACGAAGCTATGAATATGAGAATATTACTTACTTACATATAAAAATGTTGCTATAGGTCGATCACAATCAAAAGACCATTTCCTAGCATTGTACGGTAAGAAGAAAACGGGGAAAAGTTGCCTGGCAAGGCCGTATTACAGGCCTCAATATAATATTCCAAATAAATATATATTTTTTTAGTTTAAAAAAGGTTACTTAGTTACTAATTACTTATTTTGTGTTCATTTTTTGCATCGTAACAACATACATATTTTTTGCGCACATTCTTTTGAATGCGTTCTAGCTATAAGCACGTTGTCAAATTCAATGATTTACACAAAGTTAGCTACTGTTAGTAGATACTTCAATACTGTACTACTAAAAATTGTGCGTGTAGCTAAAAATTATCGCTGACGAGAGGTGGGAATTACAACGTTCATTTATTCACTAAAAGTTGTTTCCTTTTCCGGGGGCGAGGGAGGATTTGGATCAGTCATTTTACATGGTTAATTTAGAGAGCAGGATTAGAACTGTTGTTCATTTTAACTCTTAAAAGACTGCTAAAAATACCTTCGGGAACGATGGTGTAACACAGTGTCACATGATTAAAAATCGACAAAGTTTTTAGTATGTGGTAAAAAATATATATTTTCAATACAGATAAGACTTTTTAAAAAAGGTCCCTTTATATGTAAGGTAAAACATACATATTTGCATTATTTTAGTAAATTATCATAAAATCATGGCATATCGATTTTGCGTGCGCTCACGATGACCTATCATTACAAACTAAATTCAACGACGCGGCGACTGCAGTCCGTCTTTGTCTAACACGTGTTACGTGACTCTACCGTGCTCTTTCGTTATTGTTTTCTCTTTCACCGAAACCCAAGCAAACGCCATCTCTGTCCTACATGAAATGTGTGGTATTGTCGTGCTCTTTCTTGCTCGATTTAACTGCGACGTGCAATATTCTGCTCTCTTTTACACACTGACCGAAAATACGAGAGTAATGATTAATTTAATTAAAAAATCCGTACGTTCGTAACAGTTTAATTTAGTCATTTTGGTGTGAAAATGTCTATTCGACGATTACAAAAAATGTGACGTTTTAGTTTTTATAAATGAGGTAGATATTTAATATTTTCTATGACATGTAGACCTACATTACACCACCGACACTCAGTAGTTATTATCATAGAGATGTTCATTCGTTCCACTTCTCTGCAACTCACACTTCGCTGAAAGTTACACTTCACGGGCGGTAGGTGTTTGATATTCGAAATTCGATTAAAAACGTGTGATGTGTGAAGCCGAGTATAATGAAGTACCTACTTATTTGAAAGTTTCATTAAAAACGTGCGAAGTCGAGTATAATGCAGTACTTCATTGCAGTATTGTAAGTTCTGAGTGGACCCATGAAGCTTTCATGTAGGAGAACTTAATTCGTCTGCATAAAATTACTAAGGGTAAGGATTCCTCAACTTCTAGGCCCACAAGAGCATTCCTTAATTTAAAATTACACAAATACAAAACAAGCGCAGCCCAGAATCACTATTCATTTGTTGGGATAAAAAAAATCAATTCATTACCGGATAAATTTAAAAAAAAATTCGTTATTTAAAAATAAACTCAATAACTTCTTGAAATTCCCTTATAAGTATTGTTTCCTTATATTTTTTTTTCACTATTTTTTTCTTGATATTTATTGTTTATTATTTTGCTTCTTAATACTTTTGTTATACAAAATGATCTTATTGTATGAATGATCATTGTATTATGTAATTGTGTACAATGATATGTATTTATAATAACAAAATAAAAAAATGTTGAACTCATATTAGTTCTGTGAAATTCAAAACCATATTAATTAATCAATCGGAAAGACATACAGAAAAATCAAATCCACGAAAAAATATTTGGCTGCTACGGGGATTCGAACCACGGATCTCCTCCTATCCGGGGCAGGCGCGTTATCCAATTACGCTAAAGCGGCCTTGTACATTTCCGTGAATATATCGACCTCATCTGTAGGTCTCATTATAAATTGATTGACATTTATTATCCATTTTTAGAGCAATCCACTTTTTTCTGACACGGTAGGCACAAATTACTTATGTAGAACGCTTCACAATTGCATGGCACTCTGTATACACCTGGAGACTCGAACGGTGTATTATTATTTCCATTAATGTTAATTTTAATAGAGATGACAGTTACAAACTATCAATTATTTGGCGCCCTGTTCTTACGACATTGATTCAACACTTCAGAGACGTCGCAGTAAAGTCCGCCGACGTAACTAGTATATATTGCATACTGGCGACCTCTATTGTAGAAGAAGTGAACACTTCACAACAAAGTGCATATAATTTACGCCCTCGAAAGCAGTAATCAGTCCGCCCTCTACTTCCGCGGATAAAGGTCGTCCTCCTGATAACGTTGAATAAGAATTCAACGAAACGTCGAGAATCGTTTCTTGTAAAAACATACGGCTCGCATAAAATATCCGCAACTATTTACAGTTAAATATCGTAAAAACCGTAATAACAACCTTAGCTATTTAAAAATTACTTTGTGTTACTGCCGCTAGAGGTCGCCAGAATTATTTATTATTTTTTTAATTGAGTGCAAGAATATCCCTTTTAAAATGTGATTGTTTTAAGAAATGTGATATGATATTTTTCATATGCTTGTCTGAAATTACGCGTTTTTGAACAAGTTGTTCGATAACCACCCCCGAGGTAATAGGACGCTCTCCTGATGACGCTGGATAAGACTTCAGCGAAACGTTGAGATTTGCTTCTCAGTTAAATATAAAACATTTTATTTAACACATAAATATTTCCAACGACCTTATATATACATATATATATATATAATCTATATATATATATATATATATATATATATATATATATATATATATATATATATAAGAATAACCTTAACTCTTTAATAAGTTGTTCGAAGATCACATTTCACAAAATAATTATCCACTGGCATTGATTTTAATAAAATAATGTTCATTCCAATTAATATGCTTCCACGAAAATTTTACTGCACGGCGAGAGAATTTAATATACAGAGAAATTTCCATTAAAATGATATTCGACACCACCCATCATGTGACGCGCGCACAATTGATAAATATTCACCCCCAGGTGGAAATTTTAGCAGAGGTAAACCAGCTCTGTAATTAGCATGCATATGTAAAACCTTCAAAACATAATTGCATCGTATTTGTCTTGGATTTCCTTTCATGTCCTAAGATAATAATAGACAGGAAGTAATTAGTTATATATTTTTTTAAATAGAGAAATGAACATGGATATGTGTCGCGCAATAATTTATATTTTTTATTTTAAATGTAAGCTAAACGCTTGTGCTATGATAATATTATACAAGGGATTGATACCAGGCGGTTAAGTAAAACCTTTTTGACTATACTGTATCTAGGTAGGTACAAAGATTCTAGGTATTCATTTAAATATTTATTAACGCCTTAGTGAGCTTTTTTAGTATATATACAAAGTACAAGAATTTTTATATACCTAGCATAAAAACGAATAATAATAACAAACTAAAAAATTCATAGAAATAAGACTTACTTAATAGAGAAATGAACAGTCATTAAAACATTAAAAAATATATCTTTATATATAAACAATTATTAATATAGAAAACAGTAATTATTAAAACCTTTAACAAAACAAAAAAAAAAAATTAAAACAAAATACCAAATAAATATTAAACCAAAAAATATAAGATATAAATAAATAGGTATAGATAATCAGTTACTATCTATACCTGATGATGAGAGGGACTGCTCCTCTCGAAATTATAGTAGTAATTTAATAACTCATATTGTGTGTGTGTATTAAAAAGTAAAGTAAAACATATTTTAAATTTTAATGTTGCACCACGAAGTATCTGCCAAATCTTTCAATGATATTCTTACTATTTTCAAATTAAGCTAAACGCTTGTGCTATGAAAATAGGACTAACTTGCTAGTCTGGAGTGAGGTTCGAACCCGCGACCTTTGGATTACGTGGCGAGTGTCCTAACTAGACCAAAAAGCTACTCATTTTCCATATATAATTTTTTTTCTGTATTTCGATTGTCTATAATTCGATTTTTGAATTTAATTTGTTAGTTTACAATTGTATCCTGACGAAGAAGCAATGCGCTCTGAAACATATTTACATTTTTTTCAGTACATAAGTGGTGAAAACAAAGTTAATTTTTATTAATTATAAAATATTTAGGTTGGTAGTGAATCTATAAACCTATTTTTTACCTACCCACAAGAATAAATAATTGAAATTTTCGATTAGTTACTAGAATGTTGATTTTTCGAACACGCGAATTTATAAAAGTGTCAAAACGTAAGATATAGGTTAATTGATGCTGAATAAAGTATGAAGTCACCTTTGTAACCGGTGAGATGCTCTTATTTTTAGGTGAGTGGGAGGAAGACGTTCCACATCGAAGGAGATGAATCAAAAAGTTTTAATGTTATCCAGTTTTTGATGGGCACATCTCGGGGATCCCTTTGACTTGTATGAGGATGTATCAGGACAACATAACTTCAATAGGCACGCTAATAATTCATCAGACGAGAACATGTCAACACCGCTATGCCTGCAGCTGACAGATTATCCTCCCGCCTGAAGTACGTACAAATAAGACGATAATGTTAATTACTAGACTATCTATACCGTGCCGAAAGCAATCAATTATATAACTCATCGAAGTTAGGCTTTAACATTGCGATGAGAAATTATTTTTGGAAACTTAACTAACTTACCATCACGCCGTTTCCCCGTGGGGGTAGGCAGAGAGCGTAGAGCGCCATACTCTTCTGTACTGACATACGACTTTCGCTTCATCTACATTCATACATCTTCGCACGCAAGCTCGACGGTTGTTGGGGCTTCTAACAGGACCGTCTTCTAGTATCTGGTTAATCTGGTCATGCCACGTCTTCCGTGGTCGCCCTCTCTTTCTGGCGCCGTCAACACTTGCATTATATATATTTCTTACCATTCTTTCCTCATTCATTCGCTCAACATGCTCAAACCACCCGAGTGACCCTATTTTTACTCTATGTATTATGCTACGATCAGCTTTACATTCATTCTTATATCTTGATTCTTTTCTCTATCATACATGAATTTGCCACACATACGTCTGAGGGATCTTATCTCCACTGCATTCAATCTACTTTCGTTCCTCTTCTGCCAGCTCCAGGCTTCACTTCCATACATTAGTGTCAGAAACCAGAACTCCATTATGTACCGCTAGTTTGGAAAAAAAATTGGGGTTAAATATAAAACTGATGTAATTAAAATGATCGTAAAAATGGTATCTCTTAACCATTTTTTTTTACCACCTTAAATCTGAACACAGCAATCATAGAGATTAAAGTAAAGGCTAACGTATATAAGAAAGAACAGAAAAAAGTGATTTTATAGAGTGAAATTGAATAAAGAGACTAAATAGCTAATTTCAAAGGTTTCGTAATAGTTTTCTTATATTCGTAGAAACTGCCATGAAATATGTCAATGAGGACTAGGGAATGCAATCCCGATCCCGCGAGATCTCGAGGCTTTTTACGAGATCAATCCCGAACCGAAAAATCGAACGAGATTATCGGGATTGATCAGCATTTTTATGATTTGTATGTTTAATTGTTTATGTCTATAGAGCTTTTAGTAAGTACCTAAAACTTATGTTCATGTCACATTCAAGTAATGAAAATAGCTTTGAATAATATATTCTGTATTTTATCAACCTAACATAGTAATAAAAACTACTACTAGTTAGTAGTTTTTACTCTACTACATTGACTGATTGATGCTTGGAAAAACGCCTACAAAAACTTTAATGCAATGATTAATAATGAATATTTTTATTAAAATTGCTGATATAAAAATGCAAGGCATTGTCGTTAATTGCTATTCAGCTCTATAAACAAAAAAAAAAAACACAAAAGTATTCGGGATCCCGATCCGTAGGGATCCCGCGGGATTGGAAATTCTAATCTCGAGGGATCCCGACTCGGGATTGCATTCCCTAATGAGGACGTTATGGTTATTTTCTATTTTGTTGTATGACTTCAACATTCTAGATATAGAGTTAAAGTGGGCCGTATTTTTAGTGAAAGTTGAAAGAGAAAAGGTATTACATATCCTAAGTCGGTGACTAGGAAAATTCAAAGTTATGAAATGGTGCCACAAAGGAAATTTGAAAACTGAAGAAATTGTTACGAAGATTCAAGCGATTTTTTATGTCATCTGAATGTTGAGTGGCGCGTGGCTTTGTGTGACTGCACTACCAACCAAATAAAACCTTCCCCATTTTCTCGAAGGAGGGATCTGAATTCAATTTGTCCCGAGGAGAAGAGTGTCACAGCTTCCCGCGACAGCCTTCCAGGGAATCCCCAACAGCCTGGTAATGGCGTCACGCGCGGGCCCCATCATTATTAACTACGGCAGACATGGGGCGGCGCGGGGAGCGGGACGGGGGAGGCTTATATTCCGGGCTAACACTAAACACATGCCGCACACGTGCTCACGAACACGCACTCAAATGTCTTTTATTGAGGTTTTGTGTAGTAAAAGCTCTGTGGCCTGAGATGCAATGCACAGCTGTAATGCAACTGCAGTAAGCGAGCGTCTTTGAGTTGTATTCGTTTTATTGAAGTCATTATTCAAGATAAAGATATATTTCTTATTCTAAAATAAACAAGGATGGCAGATAAAAGGTTGTACTTTATTTCTTCTTCACAAGCTATTTTTCACCCATCTTTGATTAAGGTCGCTGTTCATCTTTATGAACATAACCAGATATGTATTATTTCAGAGGTACATATGTTTGAAGAACTCCATAATCACACATATAAAAGTTCTAGCTTTTTAATTTTCTAAGGCGCGTTTCGCTTTATGAGTACGCTTTATGTGAGAAAATTAAAAAGGTAGAACTTAAAAACAATTGTTTTTATTGTTACTTTTACTTGTTTTCTCTTTTCTTTTATACATTCTATTTATTTAGTAATGCTTAATATTTACTCTTTCGCTTCGCATCATGTCTTTCTTACTTTGTACGCCCTATTTATTTGAACAATTCTTGCTATATACCCTATTTCTTGTTATATCTTACTATTTATGTATATGCATGTGATAATTTATATTTTTATATTATATTTAAATCGTCTTATACTTCTATATATCGCATGTATGATAATTAAATGTATGTTTTCTTATACGGAACGTGTGTCACTGCAAAAACCTCCCCACATACTGAAATAAAGTTTTATTTATTTCCATATTTATGAATGCATCCACCTTCTCCCACACCTTTCCTTAATAAAAAAAAAACTGCAATTTGAGTGTTGCATTTGTTCAATCTGAAAGAAAAACGTATCCGAGTAAGAATCTTGGGCGATTTTATTGAAGTAATAAAGAGGAACTCCATCGCCTCGATTCCGAAAATAGCAATATTGGAATCTTATGATTGTTATCCCAACACCTAATAGACGAGAATAAAATAAATAAATAAACGATACGTCGGTGTTTGTTTCTTTCAATTTCTGATTGAGAGTGAGAGAGAGGGAGACAACGCTACAATGCGACGCGAGACATGACGGTTATTTGTCAAACGTCAATATATGAATACGAGTCCAACGCGACAATGACAATTTTGCCATAATTTCAGGACGCTGTGGGAGAAGAAATAACTAAGTGCATATTATGAAATAATATTTTTTTCCATAAGCTTTAAATACAGTAATAGTACTTATTTCATGTAATTATAGTCGAAAAATGAGAATTGTGAGGTCACGTTTCTGATAAGTACTTTGGTAATCCGTTTTAAGGCACCGAAGGCATTGCAGACATCGGACACCGCAAACGAATGTATTTAATTTGATAGAGATATATGAAAATATACAAATATCCTTATTTGAGTACGACAAACAGTACATCTCTTTTTTAATTAATTTTATCTTACTCTTACATCTCACATCTTAAAATCCCAATATTGCTATTTTCGAAATACGGCCTAATGTATTGTAACAAGATTTATAACCATAGATGAGAGTATTATATATCAGTAACGAAATTGAAATAAAAACAGTAGATTGTAAATTTTGCTAACTAATATTGATTTTTCAACACGAAAAAAGGTTTCCATAAAAGAGCGTTGATATCTAATGATGTTTTTTCTCGTGTTTCAGTGAAATTTAAGAAATTAATATAATAAAATCAGAATCACGAGCGAAACCGTTTTTAAAACTAGTTGTTAATAAATATAAAATAAATTATAAAAAAAACATATAGAAACACATAAAACAACTAGATGGCACAAATAATAATGATAAAGTATAAAATAATAATAAGGTATAAAAAAATCTTAATTTTCTATGTAACAATTTGTAACGCTGGCAGATGGTGCAAATTCGACAAAAAATTTAATTAAATTAATCAATTTTACTAAATAAAGTATTTTACAGAAAAACAAACCCCTTTTTTGAAGCAATTTAAAATAAATAAATAAATTCTTAAGTGTCCATGATTAAAATAATTTTAAAATGTTACCAGAAAGTAGGTAGGTGCTTGTCCGAACATCCGAGATAAATTTGCATTTTTTTGAGTGCGTGTTGTGTGTATTTGTGACCCCAAATGTATGTATGAATGCATTGTTATCAAGAACAAGTTAATGTGCAAAATTTCAGCTTAATTAGATGACTGGAAGCGTGTTAATTTCACATGAAATATTTTTCCACAAGAAATTATGACCGGCGGTTAAGTTTATATAAAGAATTTAATTAAAACGCATTGAGTATTATTTGAAATGCCTAGTTTCATCTAAATTTTATACGATAGCTTATTCCGTAGAAATTTTTTACGATGACTAAAGGACGACATATTTGTATACATTTTCAAATATGCATATAATAAGAAGTACATGGTAGTTCGAATGAGATGTATCTGTTATTTGTATTTTATGTCAAGAAACTCATTAGCTTAATGAAAGTCGCACTAACAGTACTCGAAACTACATTCAGTTTGATGAATTCACAATATATGTACGCTTGTGTAGTTTGTACACTTTGCACATCGTTGTTTGGTTTCCATTTGATTTTCATGAGAGGATTATGCAGTGCAGTGCAATCAGAGCGTGTTCCTTAACATTTGTAGGTATATTATTTATTGCCGATAATCTTAAAAAATCGTGTCAATGTTTTGAGGTTAAAAAGGATGTAAATTTTATGTCATAATCATCCTTCGTCATAATCCCTTGCCATTTCGCGCTTCGACCTACGCGGCTTCACTTTATCGCGATTTTTGTCGAATATTGTCATTTATGTATATGACTTTTTGTAAAAGTTGCATATATGTATATTTCTTGTATTTACTAACTAACTAACACGCCGTTTCCACGCAGGAGTAGGCATAGAGGATTGAACGCTACACTCTTCTATCCTGGCACACCACTTTTACTTCTACCACATTCATACAAGTTTTATGTTTGTTGCGGCTTTTAACGAGGCCATCCTCAAATACTTGGAGTATCTGATCGTGCCAGGTCTTTCGCGGACGCCCTCTATTCCTGTTGATTTCAACACTCGCCTCATATATTTTCTTAACCATCCTTTCCTCTTTCATATGTTCCACATGACCAAAACATCTTAGCACTCCTTTCTTTATTCTGTCTACCACACTACAGCCAGCATTGCATTCACGTCTAATTTGTTCATTCCTCACTCTATCGGCCAAAGATTTTACACACAAGCGTCTTAGTGACCGCTTTTCCACCGCATTCAGTCTACTTTAATTCCTCTTTTACCAATTCCAGGCTTCACTTCCATATTACATACATCACTAGAACGCCATTACGTATTCTTGTATAAAAACGATTTTTTCATCGTCCGTACAAATGCTCGTTCCCTGCCGCTCCAGAATAGTTTTATATTTTACCACTTTTATAAAGTCTCCACCCTTTCTTTTAAAATATTTCTCAAAACGTTCGCAAATGCGGTGAGCCACTTAGTCAACATCCAGTGGAAGCGGATGTACTTTTTTACTTGCAACCGAAATTCGACCTTATCGGCGCTCTGAAATGTCGTACATTTTGGAAGGATGAGTTCGTATAGAGTATAATTGATTGAAGGCGTCTGGTTGCTATATAAATGACCTCCTACTCAATTCTTATTTAAATAATAATAATAATAAAAATAATATTGGATTATTTATATAGCGCCATTTTTGTGAAAATTTCACCTCAAGGGCACTTTACACAGAAAAAACACTTACACACTAAAATCATAGAACAAAATGAAAAATAAAATGAAAAAGAAAAGAGAAAGAAAAACAGCTCGAAACATTAAGTAGTAAAATAAAACAATGAATATTAAAAAGGTTCTGGGAAGGATTTTGTAAACAAGTGCGTTTTAAGTCTTTTCTTAAATAAAGTCTCTGAATCCGTGTTTCTCATCAGGGAGGGCAAAGAGTTCCACGCTTTGGGGCCCGCCACCGCAAATGCCCGTTCGCTGAACCTAGTTTTCTGGAATTGACTTGCCGGTTCCACAACCCTTCCCACCGCTGAAGTAGACGCTGACCTGAGAGCTTGACGTCTCCCATTTATGTTGTCTGCAATACAGAGCTCCTGAAGATACAGAGGCGCCGTATTATGAGTTGCCTTTTACGTCAACCAACACAGTTTGAACTCTACTCTCTCAGGAAAACGAAGCCAGTGCAATTCTCGCAGAAGGGATGTCTCGTAAATAAGTTTTTCTAAGCTCTGACGACGAATATATTCAATATATTAACGAATAATCCTACTTCGCGGAAATTCACTTATCGCGGTGGAGTCTGGAACGAATTGACCGCGATAAACGAGGGATTAATGTACGTCGTCCGACTTAACTGCACAGGCCACGTTCGCCGTCAGTATCAAATATTTATCGACTCTGGTTTCTCCGGCCATTCGCGACAATACCGCGCCGGAGATATTTCAATATAGGAGCAAACAAATAAACCTGGTCTCGTTCACTCTTGAATGGCGCCCAGGGAAGGTAATAATATAACTACGATATTTTCCAGCCACGTCCCGGTTTGAATGGGAGTTGGTACGTGATCGCTCTCAATGTGCACGAGGTTTTTGTTCTTCCAACAAATATAAAACTCTCCATATTCCTACGAATGATAGTAACACATTCTAAGGAAAAGATTGTTCAGAATCGATATGTTTGATGAAATCTATTCTTGTCGACTAAAAAAAATAGAATGTCGGTTAAAGTAGGGTGATCTATTAATGGACATTATAGAGGAGGTTGCATTTTTGGAAATAGGATATAGAATAGGCAACAATATAATGATGTCCCTGTGACAAATATCCAGTATTGTTCTAAAAAATATGGACATAGTCAAAATATTCTGAATGAAAAAATACTGGTAAAAAAGGAGTTTAATAAATTTGAAATAATATTTCTGGCGTATTTCTAGTGTAATGCTAATAATTCGGAAGTATCTCGTTACAGATAAAGGATATTGCTAACAAAATTCCAATTAATCGGAAAATAGATGTCTCATTAGTGACATCTGTGGTCATTTAAGGGGAATGAAAAAGCTTTGGTTGCCGGCCACGCTGAGGATTGACACATATACGAAACAAGCCGTATAATTAAATAATATACAACTTCCAAAGATTTGATAGACGTGGTATTCTATCATGGTTGGAAACGGCGAACGTAACATTGTGTAAAGTGATCACTTAAGCCAGCCGTACGATAGGTCGTAAGTCCAAAGTACATCCAAAGATTTCTATTCCTGCTTTCCCATAAAAATACAATTTTGTCTTTGTGAGACATCTATAATCTATTATCTGCTACGCTGAAGATGTTGCTATTAGTATCTGAATGATGGATGAATTACGAAGGCTACTATATAAGTTCCACGAGGTAGCAAAAAACTACAGCATGATCATGTCAATTAATAAGACGAGACTGAGCATTTCAAAATATTTAGGGAGATGCAAGCTAGTCATTGAAGACAAATCAGTAGAGGAGATGATGCCATTTGAATATCTGGGAGTTGAGATATCTGGTCAGGGACGATCTCTACAATGAGGTTAAGGAGCAAAGCAATATGGCAGAGAAAGAAAGTATTGCGCAGCAGAAAGAGATGACTCTCAGGGATGGGATCAGAAACTTTGAAATAAGAAAGACCTGTCAGACAGAAAGTATCGTTATGTCAAAACATATAAAAACACTCAAATTTAATGTTCTGGTCGATTTTTTTAATTTCGATTTCTTTGTGGTTATCTGTCATATTAATATAGTAAAATATAGTAATCAATTAAATCTTTAAATTTATTTTCTTTGTCTACTAGTTTCAGCTGATAGAGAGATGACAGAGTCATTATTATAATTAAGATGTGATTAACATTATTTTATTGAAAATATTCTCAGGTTGTCACGGCCGTTCAGAATTTTTTTTGTATAGTTTTCTCGGATATTCTGCCGTGTATATCTGACCTCTCTGGCCGACACTTCAGATTTCCGTTGCAAGCTCCATTATCAGGACTGATATCAGCCCTGAAGATGGACATTAGCCCTGATGATGGACCCTGCAATGCGATCCGAAAAGTTGGCCAAAGATGTCAGATATACACGGCAGAACATCCCAGAAAACTACACACGGATTATGTTATAGCACATCCAAAGTGTTTAAATTAATTCATCAGTGGCCGACTCTAGAGTTCCATGAGCAAAAAATCGACCTGCAGTGTCAGAGACAGAGACAGAGCTCACCGGGAATTGAACATGAAACCCCCGGGACGAGAAGCCAATGTTTTTCCCAATTGACTATTAGACTAGAGCCACCAAGTCAAGCAGCTATGCCTAGTTAAGTCAATTGAATAAATTAAGTGTTGTTTCGTTTACAGAGTGGAAGTTCATGATTAACACAATGATTTATACACAACTTTTTATTCCAGTAATTTGAGTTATATAAGCCTAAGCAATTTCGATGGACACAGCCATCATCTTCAGAAATACTAGAAATTAATAAAGCAATCAAAAATAAAAATAACCTAATAAATTTTCAAATACCTGCGTCATTCCCATTGTTAAAATAAGTATTATTGTATGTAAAAAAATAATTACTGTTGTATATGTCAATAAATAACTACCCTCGCCCCTCCTCCCTCCTCTCCGTCATCCCTTTACTTTCTATTTGTCGGCCATATTGATTTACAATTAGTTCTAATATTGCCTCTGAAGATGATGATTGTGTCCAAAGCGCTTAGGCTTATACAACTCAAATTAGTGGAATATAACCTTGTGTATAAGTCAATTTACTTGAAAAATATTCTCTTTTGATATTAATTACAACTGACCTTTTGACTGGAAAACATTGCCGGAAACAAAACTATAAACATTCGAAATACCGTCTTTCGAAAAAGAAACACATAAAATCCTTTCTTGCAAATAATAATATTAAATGACAAAGCATAAAGGGGTCGTAATAAAAACGATTGCTCTTTGCTAAGACTGCGCCCCGTTCCCAGATGAACCAATAAGGGGTGGCGCTGGCAGCGGTAAGGGTATGAATATTAAAACATCCCCCATCGAGTCTGTAATGAAAAATGTTTCCTGCAAACTGCAAAGGCCATCTGGCTTTGAAACTATAGCCCGAAGTTTCATAATACTCTCGGCATCATGAGATTACTTTCGCAGAAACAAGAAATGGTCCATTACGGAGGAGAGCCTTAGAACAGCCTCGCTCTTGATAATGATAAAAACGCATTAATTTCTCATGTCGTTGCAACTCTTGTAATATTTCTCCGAGAATGTTCAAAGCGGTATTTCTTTCGTATCTTGGCTAAGACTCGGAGATATTACAAAAAGCGGAATGCTTTCTTACTTGGTTAGTTGTAAATTAAGTACAGTACGAGTTTTGCCATCTGTAAGGTTGCGCACTGAAACAGGGTCTTCAAAATAGGACTAGATTTTTAAATTAATTTCGTATATTATTAGGTCCTTACATATGAAATTGGCGTTTTGCCGTACTGGCAAATTTGATCTCAAATATCTTCTCTTTGGTTAGGAATTCCAAATCCAAATTTATACAGCTCATGTATTTGTGTTTTGAAAATTATAATTCATTTGTTTTTTCCTCAATTGTTTTTTTCTTTGCGTCACTCAGTTTACAAAATGAAAAACTTGAAATATCGCGTTATGTACGAGTACGAGTTCCACCGTGGCACCAGTGCTGCAGAAACGGCTCGAAGGATTAATGATGTGTATGGCGACGGTGCCGCAAAAGAAAACACAGTGCGTTTTTGGTTCCAACGTTTTCGTTCTGGAAATTTCGACCTGCAGAACAAGCCCCGTGGACGGCCGGAGACCAAAGTTGATAATGAAGAATTGAAGGCTATTGTGGAAGCGGATCCATCGCAAACCACATCCGAGTTAGCTGCAGGCTGCGGTGTTAGTGATAAAACTGTTTTAATCCACTTGAAGCAAATTGGTAAGGTGAAAAAGCTTGAAAGGTGGGTACCTCACGAATTGAGTGAAGCAAATCAAAAAACGCGCGTTGACTGCTGCGTTGCATTACTCAACCGGCACAATAATGAAGGGATTTTAAATCGAATCATTACCTGTGATGAAAAGTGGATCCTGTACGATAATCGGAAGCGCTCATCGCAATGACTGAACCCTGCCGAACCAGCCAAACCATGCCCCAAGCGAAAATTGACTCCAAAAAAGTTACTTGTGAGCGTTTGGTGGTCTAGTGCTGGTGTCGTTCACTACAGCTTTCTTAAATCTGGCCAGACGATTACGGCAGATGTCTATTGTCAGCAACTGCAATGGAAAATGCAATGCAATCCATGATGGAAAAGCTAGCTGCTAAACAACCGAGGCTGGTTAATCGCTCTAGGCCACTGCTGCTTCATGCTTCAACGCTAGACCACACACTGCACAACAGACGGCTACCAAATTAGAGGAGCTTCAATTGGAATGTCTAAGACATCCACCGTACTCTCCGGACCTTGCCCCAACAGATTACCATTTTTTTCGAAATTTGGATAACTTCTTGCAAAGGAAAAAATTCAACTTCGATGGGGCAGTCCAAACCGCCTTCAAAGATTTTATTGATTCCCGTCCGAATGGTTTTTTTAGTAAAGGGATCGATGAACTACCTATGAGATGGCAAAAGTGCATAGATAGCAATGGTACATACTTTGATTAAATAAAAATATTATAATAAAAAAAAATCGGCTTTATGTTCCTCCCATACTAAACGCCAAGTTCATATGGAAGGAGAACACAAATATTATATAGAATATAATAAATATATATATTTGTTAATATTAAATTTTAATACGTGATCATGGCAAACACGCACAAGACAAAGCGTATAACATTATTTTCTATGTATATTTTTAATGTTTTCCGTTATCCTATGCATATGAAAGATATTATAGAGTTGAGTATGTACAAGATATAACTGATATCGTTCACAAAACCTTACAGGTAGATTCCTGTCTAAATTATTGGTCGTACATATTTAAGCAACAATGACTTTAAAATAATTCAGATTTTTTTTAAATATTACTAACTTACCTTCAGTAAAATGAATGACTATTACGAAAGTAACTTAAATCAAATATTAATAATTTAGTCGCATTATTACAAGTCAAGGTAAATTATAAAAACCACGTAGGATTTTTTTAGCACTTATATAGCAAAAATATAGTGGTTTCTGTTTAATTAATTAAAAAAACTTGTTCATGGCCACACTTATTATTAAGTTTTACTCTAATACTTTTGGATTACTCCAAGTTACAGTTAAAGTTACTATTGTACAACACAGATAAAGAGTTATCGAAACAGACGAGCTGAAAAGTTGCAACAAAAACAAATGGTCCGTACAAGGTATTTAATGGCTCCACGCCCAGCTTCATTATCTCTATAAACTTCCGAGAACGTGATCTCGTGGCTGAACACTTGATCAGAGGTATAATTACAAAATGCCCGAGCCACGGTAAAATGGGCGAACTGGGAATCTGCTGACGAAATAATGGCTACACAACTTCCGACTGCCACACCGAGCAGAAACGTATACAGTGATAGAAGCGTACAGACTTGTGTTAAGAATAAATTAGAAAATTTATATTATTAATATATAAAGCATTAATTTTGTGGTTAGACATAATAACAGATTGTTAGTTAACTTTGTAAAAACCACTACCAGATTTTAGGTCTACCGGTTTCGAGACATCCCCTCTCTTCGTCAGGACCAACACTACACCACTACATTCACAACACTACACACCTCAACCATAGTATTGTTACACTTCCACCAAAAATTGATCACATGCGTGTTAGTCTTGTCAGGGAGAAACATGAACATGTGATCACGCATGTGATCAATTATTGGTGGAAGTGTAACAATACTATGGTTGAGGTGTGTAATTTTGTGAATGTAGTGGTGTAGTGTTGGTCCTGACGAAGAGATGGGTACGTCTCGAAACCGGTAGACCTAAAATCTGGTAGTGGTTTTTACAAAGTTAACTAATAATCTGTTGGAAAATTTAAAATTGGCTCTATATTACGCAGGGTCCAAAAAATACCTACGAAAATTTTTAAATGGATGGCATTACAATATATAAAACGCTTATATCGGAAAACGTATGGCCAGCTAAAGAGAGAGGGTTTCTCTGTTGTTCAAATGGTTCAATAAAGCATATTTGTTAGCAGGAGATGGAGTAGAATGCTTTGCGTAGGATCATACATAATGTGTAACTGTTAAAAATAATAAAGGGGTAAAAATAAATATAAAGCAAATTTAAAATGGAAATATGGGATGGAGGTCAGGACTAGGGAAGAGGATTCCAATGTTTTACGCAGGTTCCTAAAGAGTAACTACGAAAAATTGAGAATGGGTGGCATTTAATTTAATTAAGAATGCGGTATTGTCAATTAGTCATTTATAATGTAAGCCCGCTCCGGTTGAGGGAGGAGTTTTGACTTTGTTTGGCGAAGTGTCTTCAAGAGTATTAACGTGCAAAAGTTCTTGTTATTCTAGTGTAGTGTCAGGTTCCCCAACGTTGACTATCACTTAAGAGTACATCTCCTTTTCTCCAGATCAAAACAGCTCTTCCTCCGTCTTTATCCCTTATAATTTACGTATAAAATTACATTTAGAAAATTTATTAAGATTGCTTTGTACGCTACGTAAGAAAGATCAATTTACCGTTTTATTTTCATATTAGTATAAATACTAGAAGCTAAGCAATCGTTTATTGCTGATTACTTGCTGCTAGGCCCACTGGGCGGCTGTCTGGACAGCTGCGCGGCTATTGAATGCCACTACACGGCCATTTCTATTTTACGGCGCTTGATAATGTGGTCGGCTATGGTGGCCGCTTTGCGGCTGGTATTGACCGCTGCGCGGCCATTGGTGACAAGTTCCAATATTCCGGTGAATGCCAATGGCCGGCCCAACGGGCGGCTATGATTGGCGATTCGCAGCCAATGGTGTCCACTGCGTGATGTCCGCTTGCTGCAAGGCCATGCTGTCAGCAATGGTAGTCGCTTCGCGGCCAGTGAAAGCTACTATACGAATAATCTTGAGGGAAGCATGTCAGATGTTTTGAGCTTTGATAAGACAGTTCATGTTTTGAAGATTAAATTCTAAAAATATTTGTAAGTTAATTTAGATTTTCGTAATTTGTAATAAAGTACCTATTATGCATACCGACCGCCGTTGCTAGTAATCAAACTTTGGTAATGATCCCAATTTGAAAAAACATTAAAATTTCTAAAAATCCGAAATTATACTATAATTATAATTTTTTTAACGAAAATTTGGTAGATCTGCTTGATCATCACCACGAGTCTGCTTGCAAAGTTTCAGCTCGATTGGATCACGGGAAAAGGGTTAAAAATCGATCCAAAGTTTTTTCGTCAGATAAGCAGACAAGACGACAAGTAGACAAGCAGACGCTATGAGTTGAAAGAAAGGGAGTAAAAAATAGTGATATAATTCATTGTACGACAAAATAAGTTTAATTCTTAATTTTCCTGTCTTTTTTGTAAATTTAACTAACTTCGTACAACAGAATTTGTATGGAATATTATATTCCTTTATTACTAGCTTTACTTCAACTTAATTATCATAAAACTCAATTTTTTAAATTTTATTTTAGCAAAATATATTTTCAACTTCCTCCCTAATTACCATTATAGATAGTCCCACAGAGACGGGTTTTAGTGCAATATAAAGGTAGTGAAAATAAAAAGCTATCAAGCTATTAGCAAAGATACGTAAAGAAAAAAAACTGTTACAAATAAGGAGAATAAATTGATGCAATAAAGTTTGATAAATTTGTTACTAAATCATATTATATGCACTACTTATTTTTTTTAAAATATAAATATTGTACGAACATTTGAATATGATAAACATAATTACACAATACACTTTTGATGATAAATTAATAATAAATGTCTTTAGGCGGCACATTCATTGCAAATGCATATTTTGGCGTTTTTTTTACGAAAATGTGGGTTTTTATTATTCATTTATATCAGAATGTATACTCTAGACAGAAATTTTTTAGTGCAATAAATTAGATAAAACCTTTGTTATTATATAAAAGTAATAAACTGAAAATTATATAAAAGTAATAAACTGAGCATTATTAATTATTGTAAATAATTATTTTATTAATTATTTACAATAATTAATAAAATATAAGCATTAATCCACAGGCTGCGGCCAAAAATTCATTTTTAGTGTCCTAGGCGGCGCTAATTTTACATGAATATTTATATGTATGCATAAAATTTTCTTTTATACGTATAAAGTATACTTCGTTATCTAGAATCCGTACTAAGGAAATTAAGAAATATTCAATATATATAAAGTTGTAATGTTTTAAATTTGCTAGAAATTTTTATGTTTTTTCTTGATTTTAAAAAGCTTTTTATTTAAATAAAGAGTTGATTTTAGATTAGAGTATACATTTTGATATAAATGAATAATAAAAACCTACATTTTTGTAGGTTTTTATTATTCTCTGATTCACTTTCACTTTGCCTTGTGCACTTTCAGTGCATTAAGGGGGGGGTAAGGTTTTTAACTTTTTTTTTGCATTTTATTTTTATTTTTTTAAATGAATGTACAACATCGTAAGAATATTGTGTCAATATTTCAAGTCAATCGAAGCAAAATTGACGAAATTATGAACATTTGAGCGATATCAGACTGATTTTCTATACCTGCTCGGGCAGCTAAGAGACGCGCTCACCTGAGGACTACCGGACGTGCTATTTGCATTGGAAGAGTTTTGCGTAGACAAGGACAAACAGATGCTGATGATGAAAGCTCTTTGCCGTGTGAACATGGCATCGACGATTATGTGTAAGTATAAAATAAGTGTTGAGTTTTATTTTGAATTTTACAGTGTGCAAAAGTTTAAATCGTTTTCCCCACATCTCACGTTTTCAAAGT
Organism: Agrypnia vestita; assembly: GCA_016648135.1. Lineage (NCBI taxonomy): Eukaryota > Metazoa > Arthropoda > Insecta > Trichoptera > Phryganeidae > Agrypnia > Agrypnia vestita. Next base: position 107,391 of record JADDOH010000494.1, read on the forward strand.
CGGTGTCCATCATAACTTCAAAACTACTGCACCAATCCTTTTGAAGTTTTGAATACTATTTCTGAACATAATTTACGAGGTAACGCTGTCGAGTTTTTTTCAAATTTGTTATTAATTTTTATTTTTTAATAACAAATTAGTCGATATTTTTCGCAAAAAATCGCGTTTTTCCCTTCAAAGTGTTCCAAAAAATTGAAAAATTGAAATTTCAAAAAACCCTCCCAGCGTTACCTGGGAAAATCTATTATCTAACGAATGAACTTTGATTTTTTGATTTCAGATGATTTAGTACCAAGTTATGATGGACAATTCTACTTTTTTCCGAGACACGTCCGAATAATTGCTGCCATTGCCGTATTTCTTAATATTTCGTCTTGAAAATTTTACACATTATTTCTCAAATATCATACTTTGATGTAATATTAGTTTTAATAAAGAGATTTTAACTGTGTCGTCACAAAAAATTCACAAAAACATGCCTTTTTTGTACGAATTAACCTTACCCCCCCCTTAAAGCATAGATTTTTACGTTCTCGACCAATCAGACGATCCGTTTTCGTAAAAATCTATGCTTTAATTGACCGCTTACTTTGATCGAACTTGAAACAACCGGGCCTTAGTCGGGATCTTAGACAATAAGTTGATGTTTTAATAAAAGGGGGGGGCCCTTAAGGCTGGACATTCACCGCAAATGCTTATATAAGCATTTGCAGTGAATGTCCAGCCTTAATGATAAAATGAATTGTAAATAATATTCAGAATAAAATAAAGACTTGTAAACTAATAAATATAATTTCGGAATGAGTTCCAGATTAACAGAAGTATAAAGGTGAGTGCGCGGGTTCCAAGGTCAACACTGTGTGTCTATGATGAGCATGTAGTACACGCTCAAGCGACCGTCAACCAAGTTCAATATTTCGCTTCTGAACTGAGCTATGTAGAACCAGTAGTCTGGTAACTTCTTCGTTCTTAGATTTTTCTGGATATCTAGATATAAGTCTACTGGAAATATGGAGAAACTACTAAATAAATCCATAAATTATTTCCCGTATTTTATTTGCCCACAACTATATTTACAAATTTGCGGAGGGTAGTGGTAAGGTGGAGTGGTATTTATGTTTTAGTTTAAGGGGTTACACCATCTACGGGCATCAAAAATTATATTTAAATTATTTTTTAATGATGTCGTTATTTACGGCATACGTTGGTTAAATTTTTCCCTAACAAATTATTTTGAAAAATTCAAAATAGCGGAGTTTGTGCTGCCCCGCAAAGGTCCTTTTCGGTGACGCGCGTAGCTGGTAGAGATTAAAATAAAAAGTTTATTATGTTTTTATTAAATAATGTCATGTCGTTATATAGCATATAAAAAATTAAGATTTGTGCAAATGAGGGTAGTTTACAAATAATTGTATAAGCAAACGGCAAATTTTATCAATAAAATCATAGGCTGTAATCAATATTATAGATAATGTGATAAACTAAATATTAACAAAATCGGCTTGATAGTTTTTAAGCTATTTTTTCTATCAACCTGCAATCCCGTATTTTCGAGAAAAACAAAAATTCGAAACGCAAAGTAAATGGCTTAAAAATTCACCTACAATACAAGCTTCAAATTGCTAGAGCTCAGCTAATTTTTGGAACTCTGGCGTGAGTGATGACTTTCATCATTTTTAGAACTTCAACCTATTAAATGACTTTAAAAAAACAGTTTTTGAAAATGTCAAGATGGAGTGACCCCTTAAATAAACTTTTTTTATCGTGTGTTATAGGGTGGCCCATCAGATACGCCGGATTTAAGGTCAAAATGAAAGAGAAAATTACTTATTAATATTCAAGAACACATTCATATTTGTGAAGTTATAATTTTTCAAAGCAAAGTTTGTGAAATTTATAATCAAATTAATTGATCAATTAGAAAGACATACAGAAAAATCTAATTCCAAATAAAGTCCAAATAAAATGAATTATTTGGTTGATGCTGGCGTCCATCTAGCCGTAGCATTGCAAAATAATTTGAACTATCGTATCAAAAAAGTGGATTGCTCTATGGACAAAAATAAAAATTAATCAATTAATAAAAATGAGAACTACATATAAGGTCGATATATTCACGTAAACATAGAGGGCTGCTTTAGCATAGTGGTCAGAGCACCGGCACCGCAAAGGAGGTGACCTGGGTTCGAATCCCAATATTAGCCTTATATTTTTTCGTGAATTTGATTTTTCTGTATGTCTTTCTAATTGATTAATTAATTTTGAGCAAATTATTATTCACACTGGTCAATTTTTATTGATTTTTAAAATACATATATTGTTGAGATTAATTATTGATCAGTTAACTCAACTTCACCAATAAGGCGTTGCATTTCTGTTTTCACTTTCAGGAATCGTTCATTCCTGAACTGAAGAAAAAGCTCGCATGGCGTCATCTGGGCGGCAATTTACGTCAGAACTTCTGGAAATTTTGTCTTAACAAATTGATGCTTATTTTGCTGGATGGCGTGTGGCACCATCTCGTTGAAATCAAATTTCTTGGAGGTCCATATCGTTCAATTGATTCAACAAGAAGTCTGGTATCCTGCAGGAGCGTGCAGTGGGAACATCGCAGCATGACTCTTACGTAACCATTATTTGGGAAAAAATCTAAATACATACATTTAGTAATATTTCTGTCACAATCGTTATCATATTTTGATATATCATAAAAATCGGGAGCATAAATATTTCATTTCTATTTTTTTTTCAAAATATACGTTTACAAAAACGTCATGCTTCAATGTTCCCACTACACGCGCCTGGTATCATGCCACGATATCGTATTCCATTTATAATAACAGCACGGACAGACTAAATCTAAAAAAATTAATATAAATTAACTTTGTTTAAACCACTTATTTATTGAAAAAAATGATGAAGAAGCCATTGACTTTGAAACATGTTGATTTTTTTTCAATAAATAAGTGGTTTAAACAAAGTTAATTTATATTAATTAAGTTTAAATAATAAGTAAAATAAGCACCAAACAGTGACTCTTTGTGAGTGCACCGTTTTTGCATGTATTTTAAGATTTTTTTCATTTATACAGCGATCCATATTCAACAACCTTAATGACAGCAGATGACAAATATCAAATATAAAGGTTGCTAAATTAAATATTTAAAAATGGGTAATTTAAATCCGGCGTACCCGATGGGCCACCCCATATTTCGCCGGCAGTGCTGGCATCCCCACCCGCGTGTCAGTCATGCGATTATCCCCTCACGTCTGATTTTATCCGTTATTATACCATTAATCAAGTTAAGGGATTTGGTGCGGTTATTGTAGGGGCGTTCCTTAACACTATTCAATGTCACGAACGCTGGATCAGAAGGTCATTGTTTTTGATTCGGTAATGGTAATGGAATATTATATTTATAGAATATCAAATAAAGTACAAACGAACATATATTAATTTTTCGAAATGTTCCCGTGTAACTTTGTGAAACGCCATTTTAAATTGCATTAAAAAACTATCTGTAACCCGTAAAAAATGGCGGCACGTTGGTATGCGTCTTTTCTAAGCCCTGGTATATATATTTATAGCATCTTTTTGGCAGTCTACGGTTGAAAGTAATACAAGCGATTTTGGTCCAAGAGATTTTGGTCAAATCGACCATAAAATCTATGCGATTCCTAGTAAAACAAAAACTACTAGAACAATAACCTCCTTCAATCTATCCTTCTCTTTAACGCTGTGGTTATAGATATTTTTCATGTCCATTCGCTGTGATTTTCAGCATAAATATGTTTTCATACGTATATCTTTCAAAAGATAATTTTTTCACTTTTCCGTCCAACTAATCTTTTTAATGATGATATGCAATATGAAAGTTTTTACATTTTTTTCAGTTGGTATTTCTGACTTATTTTTTGCAAAAAATTTAACTATTATTACAGTTATTTATATCGATAAAGAAAAACTCATTTTCGTTAATATGTGTAGAATAAAACGATAAAAACTTTTATGTTTTTATCATTTTATTTTAGTGGTATTGAAACGAAGGAATTTTTCAATTTTTTACAAAAGACAGGTTAGAAATATTGAAAAAAAATGCAAAATTTGATATTGCATATCTCCATAACTATTGATATAACGTCATGGTTTTGTCCCATTATCAAGGCAGGAATCCAACTCTAAAATTTTTGCTACTAGCTATGAGACACCTTGTATACGTTTGTATTTACAAAGCCTTTCTACATTTTGCTCCTATTAGTCTAAAAAATAGTTCTGAAGCAGAACGTATGCAAACATTTAAATATAAATACAACATGCGAGAATAGCATTAAGATTTTTTTAGAATTTGAAAATTGTTATATTACTTATTCATTCATTCAATAAATCATGTGGCTGTTTGCTAATGGACTAGGTAAATTTCTGTACTGCGAGAACTTTTAAATTTTACATTACAAACCATAGCATAGCGAGAAAAAAGTAAACATACTGGGAGAAATGTAAATCAATGTTTAATTCATCGAAGAATAGCAATATAAGAAGAAACGAAGAATAGTTTGCTCTGAATATTGGCAGATAAGAATTCAATTCACCGTCTTCTCTCAAAAGATCCAATTATATCCATAATTAACTGAATACCAGAGGCGTGCAGAGGGAACATCGCAGCATGACTTTTACGTAACCAATTATTTGGAAAAAAAATCGGAATGCAAGATATATTTCATAATATTTCTATCACAATTGTTATCATAGTATCCATATTTTGATATATCATAAAAATATGTAGCATGAAAATGTTATTACTATTTTTTTACAAATTATACGTTTACAAAAAGTCATCCTTAAATGTTCCCACTGTACGCACCTGCTGAATATCCGGCGTTGTAAGGGATAGAAAATGATTATTTTTAGAGCATAACAAACTAAACACCCCCTCAATACTTTCGGAAATGTACATAAACATCCCAATCCATAATTACATAAATGATGTAATTATTATTATTATTATTACTTTTATTATTTCTGAATTGTTTGAGATTTGAAAAATGAAATAATTAAAATAAGATTAATCTTGTGTTGAGATCTCTGAAAAATAAAAAAAGAGTGTTCTATTGATTTTAAAAGCGCCCTGTTGTATCTGTGCTGATTTTATAAAATATTAATAAAACAATGTAATTATTAGTTTTAAAATAAATTACCATCACACAGTCCCGAATTTTTTTTTTGCTGCAATAGTTGATTTTAGGATATTTTCTGTACCGCAGAGTTTCGATACACGTTTTTTGAGATCGTATTATTAATTTTCTTAGATAGGAAGGAATAATTCTCTTGCAGAAAATTTGTTTTTTTTGTATATAAAGTATTATATTTCAGACACTACGGCTGTGGATGGAAAATAAATATTATAATAATTCAGTTTAATTGGAATCAAATAGTATGAGAGTCGTATTTCCGAGACGCTTCAGTCAAAATAATGAAATCTTGGTAAAACGAGAAGTAAATACTTTGAATGAAAAAGAGATGAAATAACTGTGAATATTTATTTATTATGACTGATATTCCTCTGAAAGGAAATATAATATTTTTGTAGCTTAATACTTTCTTAATATCCTGTCAATTAAAATAATGAACGCCAAAAGAGGTTTTGAGCTTGAATTCTAAGCGCCTTATTTAAACGAAAAATTCTAGTAAAAAATAACTGGAAATATACATAAATATTGTAAAGTACTAATAAATTGTTATTTATTTTAAAGATAAAGAGTCACCCATCGTAGCATTTGAATACGTAAGAATAAATATTTAAAAGTAACTCTGTGTCAAATAGTGCCAAACGTTTATTTTATCCGCCCAATGAAACGAAGCACGGAACGTGTTATTGGGTCAAGTTTTGTAAGAGAAATTTATGCGTATGCGTAAATTTTCGCGAAACCCCATTGTAAATATTTTCAAGGTCCAATAGGCTTACGGAGACAGTGCTACGAGCATCTCACAGATAGAAGAATGGTTCAAACTAGCGAAGGGAAAAACTACATTTCAAAATGAAGACTACAATACACACACGCTCACCAGTTTGAAGACTACAAAGTGTACACTACATTTGTAGTAAAAACTACATAAAGTGAACTAACTGTAGTACTAATGAAGTAAACTCTTCGTAGTATTAATGAAGTGAACTACTGCAGTGCTACAAAATTGTAATGACCTACAAGAAGTGCTTCTTGAAAAGTGTACTACTGGAAAATTTTCAAAACCAGGGGGGGGGGGGTTGTTTTAGTTTTCAAAGATTTCTTCATTTATCTATATCGACTTTCAAAAATTTCACATAAAAAATGTACTATTGGAAGTATGCACTCATACTTTCAATAACTTTGAAGTGTGTGTACTTTGTAGTGTTCGCTTTAAAATGAAGTGTACTATTTGAAGTATGTACTTTCAATAACTTTGAAGTGTGTGTAGTTTTTAGTTTTCACTACACTTCAAAAGATATGAAGTGTATACTTCAATGTAATATAATACTACATTGTAGTGGTTAGTACTGAGCGGACCCATCACTAGTGCAAACCCCGTAAATATGGACGCAAATCAGTGGATAATGAACCTCTTCCCGGCAGGCCCTTAACAGGCCGAAACAATAATGTGATCGACCAACTGCTTACTGCGGTCATGTAGGATTATTGTAGTCCAAAAAAAACAATCCATGGCCTAAAAACTTGCTAAAAAAGTAAAGATAAGCAATGGATCATTATATTAAATTTTTGTTGAAAGAGTGGATTTTGGAGAGGATTTTGGCTGTCCGCAAAATTCGTACCAAAAACTACTGGCAACAGAGCATTTCCATCACGATAATTTATCCTTCCATTCTTCGCATCTCATATATATTTTTCAGACTGCCTGATCTCCCGGCTCCGTGTGATTTTTGGCTATTCCCCTAGTTGAAAATGAAAAGGAAAACTGATTTTACTCAAGAGAGAACGTTACGCGGAATCGGACTGCTAAAGTACACCATTTCAAAAGATGACCATCGACACCGCCTTGAAAAGTGTGTGCATTGCCAAGGGTATCCCTTTTTAAATAAATCAAAGTAAGTAGGTGTAGTGTGTATGAATAAATGTATTTCCGCCGACCAGAGATTCGATATTTTTTTAACATATAACGTAATCAGACGTATAAAAATAAAAATAGTATCAATCGTAAAAATACCAAAAAGTTGCCACTATAATTCAACAAAAATCATTAATACAGGTGCTTAAAATTATACAACAGAAAGAAAATTAACATAACGCGTACTTAAAGTAAAAATCCATTACAGGAAATTTGACGAATACACACATTTCAATATTCATTGCAAAAAAAAAAATTCTCAAACTATGCCCAACCTTCACAAATTGATTTGACAGCAACCGACCATGTAAACGCCTTTATTATTGTGCCTTTATTATTGTGCCTTTATTGTAAGCCATGCTTTTTTGCTGGCGGGTTTCCCGAACTATGGAATTATGTGCTTGTGTGACGATTAATTTATGACGGGACAGATTAGTCAGCCCTCACTCCGAGTAGGTCTCACTGAACACCAGAAATCGATTTAAAGCCGAGAACAGGTTTTTACCTAGTGTGGCAGTTATTAGTATCATGTATCTTGTATCAACTTGTATCAACTTACACCATTCATTTAATATACTACCTGACTCTAACGCGTCCACAGCAATGAAAAAATAATGATTATTCTGTTTGATTATATTTGAAAAAAATCTGCTGTACCGTGCTGTGCAATATGAAAGGCATTTACATCAAAAGAACAACAGAGCGGCCAAAACCATAGTTCTATTTTTCATATGTCCATGGAAACACAAATGTAATCGTATTTTTTATCATAAATAAGAAGAAGAAGAAGAAAAGAAGAAGAAGATAATAAGAAGAAGTTTTCAATATCTGTAAATCTTTTTAATTGGTCTATAAAATGAACACTATGCTTTTACATTAGGTATGTATTTAAAAAACTGTTAAGATTCCTTAATAAATAAATAAAAAAAAGAAGAAACTTTATATTACATACAAATAAACAAGGTCTTAACCCTTATATTTTTGGCAACACTAATTGGTTTAAGATAATTTCAGTAACACCAACTGGTTTAAGATAATTTTGGTAACACCAACTGGTTTAAGATTATTTCGCTGACACCAACTGATTAAAGATAATTTTGGTAACACCAACTGGTTTAAGATTATTTCGCTAACACCAACTGATTAAAGATAATTTTGGTAACACCAACTGGTTTAAGATTATTTCGCTAACACCAACTGATTAAAGATAATTTTGGTAACACCAACTGGTTTAAGATTATTTCGCTAACACCAACTGATTAAAGATAATTTCGGTAACATCAACTGCTTTAAGATAATTTCGGTAACACAAACTGATTTAATTAAGATAAAATTATCGCTGCAAATAATTAAGGGTATATAAACAAACCATATCTGAGCAATTGACAAAGCGTCATCTCAACGAATATTCAAACGAAAATTAAAAAAATACGTACCTATTTATAACGAGAGGGGATATTGTAAAATTGTTTTGCTTTTATATTATATACCTACCTAAAATACTTAAATATATCCACATGATATCGAGAGCAATTATTAATATATTATTATGAACCAGACGATTATTTTTAAAGACTCTAACCTTTATTTATTACATTCTTAAAACAAGATTTAAATTAAACTTATTTTAACATTTTTTTACAATTTTCTAAATGAATTGAAGATGCCGGTGCTAATTAGTTTCAAGGCGTTCACTTAAATAACCACAAAAGTTAAATGTACTGAAACTAATTTATACTTACAGTAAGAAATAATTTGCTGGGTCCTTGTTAACCCTTAACATTATCACAAACCTTAGAATAATATAAAGGGCAAGCCGACAGACGTATGTCGATCCTACATATGAGGTCAACTCACGTCGCTACTTGTTTTGTTTAAATTATGATATCAAGATATGAGTATTTATTTAGTAAAATATCCAATTTACGACTTATTAATTCATTCTATTATTGTATTACAATGATACATAAAATAACAATATGACATTATACACGGCGCAACAGAGATAGCCCGTAACGCTTTTCCAATACTTCTGACTAAGTTGGCGGAAAATAAAATTCTTACTATACTTATGTGGGAATTTGTTTCATGAATATTAAATTACAAATTATATTACACGAAAAAAAATTATTTTAAACTACGTTTGTATTTGAATGTACTGTAAAGTAAAAAAAAAAATTTTTTGCTCCACTCTCCAAATGGTGGTCGCTCACGAAATTTATATAAATTACAGAATTTTGTTGTTTATGGAAGGAAAGCATCCACGCTTTTATTTGGAGAGTGAAGGAAAAAAAATTGTCCGAAAAATTACTTTTTGTTTTTTAGTACAACAACGTTTTGAGCTTTCACTAACACTTTGAGATACTAAGTAAACGCAATTATGCCCGACCCTTCGTATGCATCCACCAATATTTACGAACGACCGGCCACAGCCCGCAAATACCAAATGTCCATACACAAGTATAAACACGTACCCCGCCACGCCAACTCTGTGGCTCAAGGGCATACCTTGGTATGATACGCAAGCGGAGTTCACCATCACTGGACGAGTAATGGTTAGACACTCGTCTGGCGATCTAGCGGTCGAATATTGATGTGACGCGTATTCCGTGCATGAATCTAATTTTTTAAAAAATAAAATAAATATAAGTGTGGATTATGAAGAACGAAATAATAAGGTACTTCCAACAACATATCTCACGAATAAGTTATAGCGTACTAAAATATAATGTACCTAATAATGAAAATGTGTTATAAAATTATTATCATTCATTATAATAATCACTCGTCTCTAGGAAATTTTATGGAAATATAATATGTTTCTATGGCAAAAACATAATTAAAAACGTATTAGACGGGTCTGTACATTTATTATTGCCATATTAAATTTTACAATCAAATGTTTAATATCCTTTAGAGATACATGAATGTAGTAAAATAAAGGAAAAGTGATGATGGGAAAGGAATTAGGAGAAGAATGATAGGGATGATCAGTGGAGACATCTTGGAGAAGGGTGGGTATTTGAGTAAAAGAAGAAACCTTTAGATAGGGGAGTTATGTACCTATTTAAATTCATTAATAAGAGAAAAATAGTTTATTAGACGTTGCAGATTACGAATATATTATTTATTCAAAAAATTTGGGTGAGGCAATTATTTTGATTGTTAATTATGGAGAGAATGTCATATGCGGAATATAATAATAATTCGGAATATCTTTACAGATATACTTATTCTATACGTTGTATATCGTTGAACTCCTCCTAAGCGGCTGGGCCGATTATAATGAAATTTTTGGTGCGCGTTTGAGTGGGTCCTTGGATGGTTTAAATTTACAACTGGACCCGGTAGGTGGTGCCACAATCGGGTTCTGGGATTTTTTATTTTTAAAAACCAACGTTCGGGCGGGATAACGTCTGTTGAGTCCGCTAGTATAATATGAAACAATAGATTGGGAAAATCGGCGAAAGAAATAATTAAAATACTAAAATTCTTAGGTAGACTGAAAATAATGCATTTCTAAATTGGAGTATTTTTGAAACACTCGGATTATTAACGGGTGATTTAAAAATCTGCTAAACTGTCCTACTAACTAACTTTTGTTGTAACTCACCGGAATTACAACAAAACTAATAATGACTTTCCCATAATAAAGCTTGAGTTCCCCTGTGACATGTCAATGAACGCCCGGATCGTGTTACACGCAAGGGTCGTTAATTATTATTACTTCCCGTGATTTTTCACGGGTTCAAGGCTAGTTACATTGTAATTAGGGAAATAGTTACATTAGTTAATTAGTTACAGAATACAGATTTTTATGGTTGGTATAACGAATCCAAGTGACGTCTATCTGATGAATGAATGTGATAGATGGCCTGGAAGTACGAGAGAGCGAAAGGTTTGGTAATGGAGAGGCGCCATTTTGTGGGCTCTCTCAGAAGGGGGAAAATGTTGCTTATGTTATCTACTGAGTCCTAAAGATCAAGTATGCAACATTTTGGTCAAATCGGACAAACGGTGTACATTTGTATAGAGAACAGACATTCAGACATTGAGTTTTATAGGTATAAATAGATGTTATATTTTATTTGCAGTTATTAGAGAAAATCAATACATAGTATAAAATAAAGTCCCCGGCGAGCGCCTATCCCTTTGTCTGTCTGTCTGTATGACCGCTCTAATCTCGAGAACCAATAAACGGATTTGTATACAATTATTTTTGTTATAATCTTAATTTCTCATAAAAAATTTGAGTGTATTAGTAATATCCCTATCACATATGGGAGCTAAGCATTAACGGTATTAGTGAATCAAATCGGGAAAAAAATTGCCACTAAAGCGCTCTCATGGAAACTGCCTAATTCATTAGTAATATAAAAAAATTGTGTAGGAAAGAATTTTGTAAAATTTAATGATCTATAAAAAATCAGTAGTAGCATATATTTATCTATCTTTTATGGATAACTTGTCATCATTGTCTATAAAATTTCACTTTTTTATATTAATTGATTTAATTAATTTAATTCTCCAGCAACTTTGACCTATTCAATATTAACTTAGCAACATCTTATTAACCTTAAGCATTTACCGCAAATCAAATTTTTCTTGTACACCAAATCATCAAATCATCAAATTAAATTTCTTAGAAGATATGACGATTTTAATACAATAAGACGCGGATCGAACTGTACCGGCTGAAATCGGGTCGGGTCGCTAGTATTTGTATATAACAGTTCAGAAACAATTATTGTACAAACGTGAACTAATAAAAAATATAAAGTAGCCATCCAATTGGAAGATTAAATTAATAATTTTTATTGAAAATTAAATCATGGAAAATGTAGGATGAAATAAAATTAAATTAAAAGGTTAATATGTTTTCTGTAAAGGCACAAAAGTGATTGATTTTTTGTTACACCTGTATTCACAATCGGAAAGCCGCGGCCGATCCGACAATGTGATATAGTGGATTTCCGATGTTCATTTCACGATTGATTGAGCTATAAGCCGGAAAGATATTGCTGCCAATAAAACTTCCTGTTTTCAATAAACGAATTATTAAATTCAGCCATTATTGGTTTTGTGTTATCAATTTTATCTTTCATGTGGAAATATTACAAAGCTATTGAAACGTTATTAATGTTGCCTTGTAATACTACTTTTTTTACTTCCAATGTAATCTTAATTTTTCGAAGCGCAGTTCTTCTCTAAGAAGGTTTACACTTTGTGGTGACATATAAATTAAATTAAATAAAATCAAAATAATTTTGGTTTTACCACTTTAAAAGAGCATTGAATAATCTTAATTGGTTTGGTTGTGAACAAAAGATGTAATGATCGTCGACAGAATGGTCATCGCTGTGGCTCACGGGAGGAAGCACGGGCGCGTTGTCCGTATCTTGCACCTGATTGGCCGAAACAGTTTCTGCTTTACAGGGATTCCAGAGTAGCTCCTAACCACCACAAACGTATTAATGAAATTCCTCTAAGAGTTTCATCTACCTGGTAACGTAATTCAAATAAGAATTAACGTTTATTTTTTAATTATTTACGGCATCCATGCTAGTCTCGATGTTATTAAATATTACTATATTTAATTCATTGGAATAAAATAGAGTAATAGTTTCCTAAAAAAGAGCAGAATGATTTTGTAATGACATTTTTAATATAATGAATAAAAATGTACTTTGTTTTCACCACTTATATATTGAAAATATCAACATGTTTCAAGGCCAACGGTAGAATAATAGTTAATGATATCAAGAGGAGCATAGAGGCTGTAAGTGAATAAAACATAAACTTTAATTATGTTTTGTATTGCGTTTCCGAGTAGATGAATCCAACATCCAAAGATGTTGTTTTAGACAGGGAAGTATGCCTCTTTCTATTTATGAACGACAACCGAATATTAAAATTTCGCTGTATTGGTGTTTTTACTCTTGAACAACAACATACTGAAATAATGTGTGTCGTACGCACGTCTTATATTTCGTCTTTATTAAATGCTTACTCGATTGTTTTTATTTAATGGAAAGAACTCCTTGTATGAAACCTAGATGCAACGAAAAAATTACCTCTCAGTAAAACTGTAAACTGTAAAAAAATTGTCACGGGTCATGGCTAGGGAAACAAATGAAAACACCGGATTTTTATTAATTGGTGTTTAATGGAAAAGTTAAACACAAATTAAACTTAACGATATTCTTTAAATTATACAATTTCGCAATATATCACTCGTAAATGAATACTTTATTAATCACTGGAAACACTTTTCTTATCCCTTGCTGGAATTTTACGTTCAAACTATCGCACATTATTTATGTCACCACTTAAGTAAGAACTCGCTTCCTTATTTAGCTCGATATTTGTCGCCTCGTAATTTCACGACTCGTCGACTCGCTACATACTTTGCACTGAACGATCTATCAAAAAAAAAAATTCTCACCGCGGCGTACTCCCGGTATTAATACCCAAACGCTGGTTTTATCGAACTCTGCAAAAGATAATTTTCCTTTCTTGTGTTGAGGAGTAGGTTCCCGTCGCTTTTAGGTTGTTCCAAAATATTGAAGATAATTCTAGATTGCTAGAAGCTGTTTTAGATTCATAGTGTTGTGAAAAATTGTAAGGGATTCAGACAGTACTCTATTCTTTCCGTATTCTATTTCATTAAAATACAATAGAAATGCGAATTATAATAGTTCAATCATTTTGATATTCTGTCAGATTGGTAGGCAATATTGTTTGCGTTTATAGATTGTATTTATTTATTTTTTATATTTATTAATTATATTTATTTATACAGTAGATACATGTTTTTTTAAATAAATTTAATTAATTAATTCTATGTTATAACATTTTTACAGAAAAATATACTCCCCATAATATGAGCCAAAGCTCGAGCTTATGGGAGGAGTATTTACAAGTTAAATTAAAGTATAAAAGCAGAAACCATTTAGAAGTAGTAATTTTTTTTTATTTTACAGAAACCATTTGAGACAATGTTACATAAAATTCATCGTTGTCGAAAATCAAGGATTTGACTTCTTTCTTAAACCGTTCGTATTTTGGAATGTTCCTTTCTTGAAATTTGTTTTGCGACTGCAATGTATTGTACCAACTCCTAAGTATGTATAATGATGTTGTGCCATGGTGGTCTTATATCATTATTTCTTTATTTGTCCCTTTGTCTACTACTTAAACAGTCTAATTGGTGAGATTTATTTATAAAATATTCTTTGTAAATTTGGCATAGGGAGTTTCTTTTGTATATTTTTGTGAGTGACGGTACATCCAATACTTGAAATATATTTACAGTAGGATAGTCATATAGTTTTTTGGGAATCGTTTTAATAATTATTTTTTACCTTATTATTAATGGCTGTGCGGTGGTATAAGCCCCTCCCTACCCAAAAATACCATACTGTAAGAAGGACTTTATAAGATACAGTTTCCATGCCAGGTAAGCTATCGTCTGCAAAATTCACCCATCCCCGTGTTATTTATTGATATGAATGCATGTTCCGCTTCATCCCTCTATTGTAGGATACATTTGAATCGTTCGGAAAGGCGTGCTGACCCAATAAAACAAATCCCGTGGAAAAAGATTACCTGAAAAATATATCTCTTTGCAGACAGTGATTTAAACGGGAAAGAAAACGATTTATATATGAGTGTCTGGAAATAGAGCATTTTAGGACACGTACCATTATTTATCCACGAAAATTTTTGGGAAAGTCGACTCGCTCGGAGACTACAGAATTAGTTTTTGATGTTTGTTACGTGATTCAAATTCAAAAATGCCCGAGATTCTATTTGAAAAACTATTAAGCACTTTGGTATAATGTGTTTGACTTGATCTCCAACTTGATTTGGAAGGCGACGAGGTTACGTAATGATCCCACCACGAGCAAACAATCCTTGCTTAAAACTTTGATTATTGCGATTGGTCGTGCGTCAAAGTTACCAACCAATAAACGCCCGGCAGGCCACAACTAACGAGGGATTGTCACTTTAGAAATAATAGTGCATCTTAAATGAAAAGGAAAATGTTTTTAGCTACGATATAAACACAGCACATATCGTTCGAAAATTTTAGGCTAACGCATTTTTTTTCTGCTCGCAAGGTTATTTTAATTATGAGGTGTGACGTATTGAAATAATAAATTGACTAATATATCTTATACAAGTCTCATAGTAAGTATGCGTGATATATTATTAAAAAGAGAGAAAAATTTTGTCCGTAAATGAAACTGATTCATCTTTACATTGTCACGGGTCATGGTTTTTGGAGACAAATGAAAACACTGGAAATTAATTAGTGGACCTTGTCACTTAACACGAATTGAATAAATATACTATTATTTAAATCGCACTGCTTCGTTATTTATCATACGTCTCTAAATTCTTCGTTTTCGCTGGGTAACGCTTTCGAGAAATTTCTGTTTAAATATCGCACGTAAGTATTTCGCTTTATTAATCTGCACGTCACTGGTATTATACAAGCGTTAGTTACATGAATTGCCACGGCTTGTCTCTAATATCGCACTGGCCGCGATACGGCTTTATTTTTAAAGCAAACTTGTATTTCCAAACATTCTAGACGTTTATATTTTGTTCCCGTTGTTTCCTGATTGTTCTTGACGTTGCTAGAATGTTGAAGCTCATTCTATAGTACGGAAATATATACCAGAATGTAGTGGAAGGTATTAGAAGTTTTGATAGTTGTGTTCCGTAGTGACATCACGAGCGATTTTCATCCTGCGTAAGTTTCGCCGAATTCCATTTTCACGTTACAATATATTGTTATTTATTTTGCAAAGTGAAATATTATCCTCGATCTCTATAAGATTAATCTCGACTGGTTGCTCTACTGAAAAATTATATTGCTGCTGCATTTGGCAACTGACTGGTTGTGGAAACAGACAGAAGTGACAGCCGCGACCGTGCTCCGAGTACATTCAACAATATATCAATAGTCTTTAGAAATTGTTCGATCACTGTAATGGACAAGTTTTAATAAATAAAGTAGCTGTAACCTGTCAAAAATAACGATACTCAAACATGTCAGTTCCAAAGGAATAAGTATTTATTTATTTTATCTTTAAAAAATTTTGGAAAAAAATTTCGAAAAAAAAAATTTTTCGAAAATTTTTTTATCCTTAAATAATTTTTCGTAAAAGAAATTTTTTATAAAAAAATTACGGACTTACACGAAGTTACGGGGACAGATGGACGGACGGACGGACAGATGGACAGACAAGGGAATTATTATAATTGGGATTAAATGACTAATGAATGTTTATAACATAATTCAATTAAGCCTTTATCTACATAAAATCATGAAAGGTGCTATTTTTTTAGATTAAAAAATATCTTTCACTCTCGCATCCCGATGGTAAGCAAATAATTTTTTAATAGATAGATTTTTTATGTACGTTTTTCTTATTAACTAATTCGTATTATACATCAAATAACTAATTGCAGAGTAAAATATGGTTTCAATTAAAATATTTTTATTTTTATTTTATTAATAAATAAAAAAAATTCACCTGACAAATACCTTATTCAAGAGGACAAGACGTGGTCAGTTTAAAAGTTATGATTGTAATAAATCGCGATGGCAATAAAATATTAATGGCTAACCTAGTTTTAAACTATGTACGAAAACAATTTTTATATTCGAAAAATTAATAAAATTATCTTTGGTTAATTATGAGGTAAAAAATATTTTCCTGAAAATTTGCAAGTTTCGACAACTTTTATCTAAATAACCAAATAAAAATCCTGAACACGTGAAAAATATATAATTTAGTAACTGTAAATTTGAGTACAGTATTCTAGTTAAATTTGTGTCCACTGACTGCGTAATAAATTAAAGTTTAAAATGTTGCAGAGTTTTATTTGCCTCCCATAGCCACATATATACAATAATTACGATTTAAATTGAAAAAAGCGTGTAATATTGGATGATAATATGATAAACTTCTGTAAAAGGAAACAAAATAAAAACACAATCAAACGCGTAAAACGTATTTGTTAAAAAATATTTTATATTTTTGATAACAATACAAAATATTGTTGCCTTATTTATTTTGAGGCAAATATTCGTATACTTATTTCGCATTGTTATACAAATCTTTCCCTCCATTTTCTCTTTTCATCTATTTTCCTTTATCATCCACAATATATTACCTACGCGTGTAAGCGCGGTCATCTATCAAAGTATCAATCGTTACTTTGTGGATGTAATCAAACATCCAGAGGGCTTTCATAATAGCCCGTAACTATAAAAAATATTGAATATAATATAGATCACTTTGGCTCCTAGTGCTGAAACGATTTTAAGAGGGCAATTTGAAAGTTCCAAAAGCTGCCCAAAAGTACCTAAGGCATACATTTTCCTCATAAATTAATTATGAAATAAAAGTACACGCAGACTTTTTTAGTTTTATCTAGAAAAACCTGGCTTTGAGCCAAGTTCTTTTCAGAAAGCAAAGAAAGAGATTGCAGAATGTTTGAACTCAATTCATTTTATTTTATGACTTAAAGCTTGCTTACGGGCGCATAACAAAGCAGAAAACCTAATTATGTAAGCGTGTTAATAATATTTCCTTAAAATAATAATGATCTTTCATTAAACGAAAATATAACTATAAATGTACGTAAGATTTTTTTTGATGAATAATAATTACTGTAATAGGAATCGGTTTTCTCTCGGTTTTCGTAGCACTCGTGTGCTTACTATGTTTTAAAAATTCACAGACTTTAAAGACAAAGATTCACAAATTTTTTATCAACAAAAAATGAACAGATGACGTGAATAAATGTAGTGTTTATTTTTATCATGATAAATTTTTTTTAAATCATTAAACACATGATGAATGTTCAAACACGTTTTTGAACATGACTTCTTTAAGAGATCTCCATTTCGTTACTAAATGGGTTCTTTCTACCAATTTTCCTACCAACTCAAGCCTATGTTTGTTTCACATCTCTAATAATATTAAGACTTCTTTAGATGAATATCTTAACGCATGTACACGGTAAAGAGTTGAACCATGTATTGTACAATGGTATGGATATCAAAAATATCTCTGGGATTTACCTCATTGTGGACACATTTTTTGCCTTTATATATTAATCCTTATCTTAAATACACGTTTGTAAGGAAATTAGCCACTCATCTTAATATGATGAACGTTTGCCGCAATGAGCAGCTTAAAAGATTTAAATGAAGACAAATAAATACATTTCTAAGATATGCTTGAAAATGTACAAAGAAGAGCTACTAAACTTGCTAAATTACTCAAGAAGAAATCCTATGAAAAAAGATTAATAGTACTTAAATTGCAAAAATTGAGAGATGTGAGCGAGGTGATCTGATTGAGGCAAACAATATTAGAATCTGGGCAGTTATACTTTTTGGTTTGAACCACCAAGTATAACTGTTCAGAATTGACAAACATATATATCTGCCACTTTTTTGGAAACTACTCATTGGTTATATTTATAAATACTTTTTCTTTTTTTCGATTCTTTTTCTTTTGTTAAAGTAATCTCCATTTTTTCTTTTTCTTTTTGTGTTTTTTTAATATATAATTATATTGTGAAATTTATGCTAGTTCTTATAATTTTTTTAATTGATATTATATAAATGACATTTAAATAGAATCTGGAAAACCACAAGCTGCTCACCCACAAATAAACAAATAAAAATAAACAAATTAATATTGTAGATAAAAAATAAAGATCCAAAAAAGAAGTAAATATTATTGAATAAAAAGCAGATATATAAGGAAAGTAAATAATAAGAAATTTAAAAAATTATGTGTTTGTTCGAATATACGATTTTTTTTTTAAATACAGTTCAATGAGCACATAATTAAATAAAAATCTGTTTTCTGCAGTTAGGTACTTGTGCGAATAATGTTTATAATAAAATCAATAATATCTTCATAGAATAATTTTGTGTCAATCAAAATAAAATTATCCTGTCAGTATTTGTGTTCCAAATAATTCCTTTCGTTCGAAATACATTATAACATATTTAAAACAAAATATTCGACATATTTCTACACGAAAATCTTTGTAAATAATTGGTTATCATTGAATTCAATGTGGAAATATTAAAATCGGTGCCATTTTTATCAATTATTTTGAAAATGGCGAGTCCTAATTGAATAATACACCTCCAGAATTTCCGATAAGGTTCAAAGATAATAAAATTAATTTTTACGTGAAATATAAGAATTTCTGAATAAAATTTATTCGTGAGTAAATGCAAATCATAATTTTTTATTCGCTTCCTTAAATACAAAACGAATCTTTAATTTTACAAAACGATTCCGTTTTAATTTATAAAATAAATGTAGATATTATATATTAAATGTTCAAAATCTTCGTTGGGGCTTATTTTGAAAGAAATTAATTAAAAAAATATATCTTCGAATTTATTTTATAAGAGCCTCCCAAAAAAATTCAAAATAAACCAACAGAACAGTGCGTTTAAAAGAGTGTTAATTTTTTTACTCCCTTTATATTAACTCGTGGCGTCTTATTGTCTTCTTGTCTGACGAAAAACTTTGGATCCATTTTAAACCCCTTTCCCGTGATCCAATCGAGCTGAAACTTTGCAAGCAGACTCGTGGCGACGATCAAAAAGATCTATCAAATTTTTGTTAAAAAAAATTAATGAATTTTTGATTTTTTCAAATTTTGAATGGTTTTTTCATACAACTTATAAAGTTGTATGAAATATTTCATCGCGTCTGGTAGACGCGAAACATGATTATAGTATAATTTTGGATTTTTGGAAATTTTTTATTGCTCCCTTTTGTAGCGTCACCCGACCGAAGCCCAACGCGTAGGTTAAGCGAAAAAAAATGTTTCAACTAGTAAATGAGAAAGGTAGTATAGTAAAAACGTGGTTTTTATGGGTTACTTTTTTCACAATTTTAATTCTTATTTGTAATATCTAGTAGTTGTATCGCATTTGATTAAATGCGCCATATCTCTAGATAAGACACGACCCCAGGTTAGGTGAATGACTTTTAGGCGATCTATAACAATTAAACCTAGGTTAAAATATTGGTAATCATCGTACAAAGTATTTAAAGTAGTTAATCAATGACAGGATTCAGAAAAGAACGCGCTCGTGCGTGTGGGTATCTAAACATTTTTCCCATGACAGGACTTGCACACCATTCATACACACACACATATATATATATATATATATATATTAGCGAAGGGAAAAACTACATATCATAATGAAGACTACAACACACACACGTTCACCAGTTTGAAGACTACAAAGTGTACACTACAATTGTAGTAAAAACTACTTGAAGTGAAGTAATGAAGTAATTGTAGTATTTATGAAGTGAAGTAATGAAATGAAGTAATTGTAGCATTAATGAAGTGAAATAATGAAATGAAGTAATTGTAGTATTAATGAAGTGAAGTATAATGAAATAAAGTAATGAAGTAATGTAATTTGGCGAGCTAAAAAAAAAAAAGGTCGCCAGCCAGATTTCTTCATTCGATTCCAAAAAAATTTCAGTCCATGGAGGGGGGGGTTGTCTCAGTTTCCAGAGATTTCTTCGTTTAGCTACATCAACTTCCCAAAAATTTCACGTAAAAATGAATGAAGTATATGTACTTTGTAGTGTTTGCTTTGAAATGAAATGTACTATTTGAAATTTATACTTTCAATAACTTTGGTGTTTGTAGTTTGTAGTGTGCACTACACATCAAAACACTTGCACTTCAATGTAATGAAGTACTACATTGTAGTAGTGAGTACAGAGCGGACCCATCACTAATATATATACACCTGCATCTTGTTTGCGCACTCATCTGTCCCACCAAAAATGGGAGATAAATTGCATCTACTGACAAATTCCTTTCTATCGTAACTTTTGAGACCAAATCTTGATAATGCCAAGTGATACCATGCTGAAACGTCGGTCTAGTTTCCTCAGAGAAACCACCCTCGAACGCGATCTAGTCCAAAAGACACAAGTTTTCCATGCACGAGTGGTGTTTGTATTTATAATAATGTATTCCAGAAACACTTTCGTCCATCCGTGCCTCGATCCATCTAGAAAAAGGTACGGAGATTCAGAATGTGTTTTATGGTAAATGATCGTGATACCCACATAAAAATCTAGGAAAGCTGAAGGTAAAAAACCTTTGAATAAATAATGATGGCTGCACTTAAATTGCTTCCGTTTCTCCTTGCTTTCCTGTGCTCTTCACGCGCGAGAATTTTTGTTTTCTTGCCTCTGAACACTGAAAAAAGTGCTCAAACTCCGCATTCCAAAGCTTTAATTCAAAAGGATCGCAAAAATGCAACCCTCGCCTGTTCTTTAAATCAACCTGTCATATTTTATATCAGTAAAAAATGTACAAAAAGGCCAAAAAATATAAGATAAGATGATATTTTATAATATTTGAGGATGAAATTATTTGTAAAATAAAAAATCAAAAGTAATAATCAAAATAATTTACATAAAAATATGTTGGAATAAAGTATGAAGATATAAGGAAAGAATATAAAGCTTACCTTAGCATAATTATTATATAATTAAAAAATATGGTTTGGGCACGAGGGTGACCGCGAAAGACGTGGCATGACCGGATTAACCAGATACTGGAAAATGTTAGAAGCCCCAACAGTTGTACAGCTCGCATGTAAATTTGTATAAATGTGGATAACGATAAAATGGACGAGTGTTGGGTATCAGGACAGAAGAGTGTGGTGCTCTATCCCCTCTGCCTACCTCCCACGGGAAACAGCATGATGGCAAGTAACTTATAAGTATTTATATATTAATTTAACACTGGATTATGAATCCGAAGCATCCTTTCCGGAAAATGGTGATAAAAAATTTAGCTGCTGCAAACAAACTATAATTTGAGTCTTATTTTAGTATGTAGTATTGTATAATAGATATAATAATTGTGGTTGATGGTGAGTAAATAATTTTTTGAATGATACATTTTTCTGTACAACCTTCTAATTCGTTTTATTAATTTGTTTTACACTTGACGGAATTATGTTCATAAAATTAAATAATAATAACAAAGTATATTTATTATAGCAAATCGATTTCGGAAAACATAATATAAAATAACTTTTATCAGGGTAATAAAAACTGATCCTTAATATAAAATTATTATATTTTTAATGGTTATGGTTATTATACTTTTTATACCGCGGTTTTTGCGTAAGAGTCGCCTCAATACGCTTTACAAATAAGATATTTTGAAAAAGTGAGTTTTTGGGCTCATCTTAAATACTTCTTGATTCTCCATGGATCGCAACACTGGAGGCAGCTGATTCCACATAGTTGGGCCCGCAATGCTGAAAGCATATTCCACAAATTTGGTGGCTCCAGGTTTCCTAGTTACTACCAGATGCCAGAGAACCAATACGTGTCCATGGAATCGGACGATCACATAAATACTATTTTATTCATTCAAGTGCTTTTTCTGATACCCCAATTTTGCGAATAGTAAAAAATACCCCAAAAATCATGATAAAATAATAATTACGTTGTCTGTCAAAAAAACAAGTAAAACGGACGGAGATGGGGCTCGAACCCCAAACCGACAGCTTAACGCATGTTGCTACCGCCATATCTCGACGGAATGACAAAAATATACTATAAATATATACTAGGCCGGCAAAAAGATTTTATAAATATATACTAGCAGACACGAATCAATGTTCCGTTATTTTTGAAGAGTTATAGCAATATTACAATAAAAACGGTTTTAATAAAAATAAAATATTGATGGAATATATTCTCACATATTGAACTCGACTTACCTAAGAATAAGAACCTTTTGAAAACTAATCCTCGTAAAATATATTCAAAAATAACTTTTTGGTGTGCTTATCACCACGGGTCGTCAGCTAATAAGAATAAGTTCGATATAAGGGTCGCGACTTATCGGAACGAAAGGCAAAGTCTTTGAAAGGGGTGTTGATATTTTTATAAAATCTCTTAAATATTAGATTTTAATTCAATGAGTGAAGTTTTCAATTTTCTTTTCTAAGTATTTTTAATGCATTTATTTTTTTGTGTGTTACATTATGTTGAAATTAATTCATTTAGGCACGTGCGTAAAAATGCTATTTATTTTTGGTCAATCGAATGAATAACAGGACTCCAAAACGATGGAAAATACAAACGAGAAAACGATGATTAGGAAAATATACGAAGCGAGTATTCAAGGTAAGTCTAGAAACTAAAAGGAATTTGTAGTAAGTAATATGTTATATTGTTTAAAATTAATTTTGTAAACAGTATTACACTCACCAACATCCCCTTTCTTTTCAATTTTTCCGTCAAGAACTATCATCCATCTTTTAACACCTGCTCCGCCTCTTCCTTCTGTCAGTACCGAATTATTTTTTAATTACACTTACATCTTAACCTGTCCCCGAAATTTGTATATTCGTTTATATCTTCATCCGTTGATGAGAGTTTCCGATACTCTCGAAACTCGAGTAGTCCTAATAAACTCAAGTTGAGTTACAATTTAATTTAATCAACGAAGATCATTATGGGACCGAACAAAATTGAAGCCGATTCTAAGGTATATATTTGCAATAATTGTTTAAAATACACAGAGAATCGTTTAATAAGTAGTTATAAGTCGATTAATTAGGGTTTTACACATTTTAATAACACAAAAAGAGAATGTTGTAAAAATTATTAATAGTTATTTATTTCATTTCTAATACGGCTCAAACAACACTAACAAAATAAAATACAAAGAGAAGTTTTTTTTTAAATAGCCAAAAATTATAAAATTATACAAAATTTAATTGAAAACTAAAGTGGTAAAAAAGTTAGATAAAAAATGCTAGTAATTACAATAATTACAAACTAAACATAGACGAAAAAAATATGTAAGATATAGAATATAATAATTTAAAACTAAAGTTGAAATTAAAGAAACAAATTAACAACAATTATTAATCGGTTATTATAAATTCATTTGCTTCAATTCATAAATACAAATCAAGTAAAACTATTCAATACTATGTATTGTAAAAATATTTTGTTTTAAAAATTCCAATTAAATTTTTAATTAACCACTTTAGGATATTTATTAAAACTAACCAATTTCAGAAAATGCGCTTTCCTTAATCAGAGTGATAAAAAATTAATCTTTAACATTTCCTTGCTCAGAGCGACAAAAAAAAAAATTAACATAAAATTGTTATCATATGTTTTTTTAAAAGTTATCAAAATTAAATATAAATTTCAATTACAATTTTGTATATGTTTGAGTCGGAATAATAATTAATTAAACTGACTTTGCGGATGCAGGGCAAAAGCCTGATCGACACAACCCTGTCAGACGGGCGGATTATACCGGGCGATCTTTCATCAGCGGTAATGCCTGCAAGCCAAAGATAAGCCTGTTATTATAATACATTATACGCTACAAGTCACCGCACTCATCATTACCGGACGGCTGTAGGACGGCCGTAGTCTATTTTACATAAAAGCGCCTTAGCAATGACTTTATATAATCCCCATAGGCGGCCGACACAAAGCCAAAGTTTCTGCACTCCGGCTACAATGCCACACATCCGAACTGGGCGGCGCGAGTCAAATAACATTCAAGTCAAAAACGTGACGTCACCGACAAATTACGGCCAAATTACGCGAGAACTTTTGCGAGCGAGGTTTTGAGATAATGACAACCCTTTTCTGAGCTTTTACGATTGGCTCTTACTTAAGGGGAGAAAGAATGCGGGTGGTTAAGGATAACGTTTTATTTTAAAACGTTGCGACAAGGAATTTCTTCAATAAGAAGTTTATCTGTGTCATTTTATAAGCTGAGTCTATTGCATCACCTCAAGCTTCAATGTCAGAGTTTTGGTGTAATTTTTTTTTAACAAAATTTTCTAAGGTCACAATGTCAGTAAGACAATATGATTATCTGTTGACTTTTGAGCAGGCAAATTTTACGACGCATTTGATTGTTCGCATATTAAATATGTTTCTATTTTCTTAGAACAAATAAGAAAATTTATCCCATAAATTGGATTTACCTACTTAAGAAAGTGGTCTGACATAAAAATCACACAATCGATTTGATTAAGATAATATTAAATTAAGACCCAAATTACTTTGTTTTCACCACTTTATTAGATTAAAAAATCTACATGTTTCGAGAACAATGTTCTCTTCTTCAGGATTATTGTGTACTAAAGATCTTTAAAAGTTAGACCATGCGAATGCGTTACGGTAAAGGGGCTGGTGAGGGGGTTGGTGAGGGCAGGGGGGGTTCGAGGTGTTAATTATTATGGGTCATTTGGACAATGTGGAATGTTAAGTGGGTCAAATGTTAACTTAACATTCCACATTGTCCAAATGACCCATAATAATTAACACCTCGAATCCCCCCCCCCCCCTCACCTACCCTCTCACCCGCCTTCACCGTAACACATTTGCATGGTCTAACTTTTAAAGATCTTTAGTACACAATAATACTGAAGAAGAGATTTTAGAAGAAAACGAAACATGTAGATTTTTCAATCTAATAAAATGGTGAAAACAAAGTAATTTGGGTCTTATTTTAATAATAATGTCACCACAAAGTTCAAGCCTTCATACAGGAGAAGAAAAAATATTCTTAGAACAGTTAAGATAATATCTACAATTATTATCTAAATTATATTATAAACTAACTATCTCGAAGTCTTTATCGATGATATTCTATTAATAATCGTTTTAATATTTGGACTAATGTTTTCATATTAATTTAATTCAACATTTATATTTGGTGACTTTTTCATAATATGGTAGAAATATTATTTCGTTAAAACCTGTTGAGTTGTTTTATAAACAGAATAAGTTGTAATTCATAACCTTACGAAAATGAGCGCATGAATAGATTGAATAATTGGATCACATGGAATTAAGTGAACGCACGATGAGGATTTCCAATTATATTTGGATAATCAAATAATACTAATAACAATAATTTCCGATAATTTCCAATATAATTTTGATTATATTAGTATGTTAACCACTTGATTATGTTAAATGAGGTACTGAAAATTGCCATTTTATAAGAAAAATGTACAAATATCATAAAATCCGTTCATTATTTCTTCGAGTAAACGGTAGACGCAAAAAATAAATATAAATTATTATTCCGTTTTCAAGAATAATTTCAAAAAATATCATAATTTTTTTAAAAATTTCTTTTTAATGAAAATTAAAACAAATAAGAGCTTCCATTACTATATAGCATGTGTCATTGATAATTGATCAAAATATACAATTCTCTTCATAACGATGTCCGTCACCGACTCTACCAGATCGCTTAAATAATAATGTGTGTTCGATATTCGTGACGTCACGTTGCCACAGAAATCGATTTTTACAGAATATTGTTTCTCTTTCTTTTGTGGCAACACAGATTGGTCTCGATCGAGAATTAATCCTACCCTCCCAAATACCTTTACCTTTCGTTTCGACTACTCTCGCTATTCTCGTTATAAAAGCAGCAGGACACATTTTCTCGCCTCCTGCCCTGTAAATTTTCGTCTTGTGTTGAACAGTGCATTTGTAAACATATTAGGTCCTTACATATGAAATTGGCGTTTTGCCGTACTGGCAAATTTGATCTCAAATATCTTCTCTTTGGTTAGGAATTCCAAATTCAAATTTATACAGCTATTTACTCATGTATTTGTGTTTTGAAAATTATAATTCATTTGTTTTTTCCTCAATTGTTTTTTTCTTTGCGTCACTCAGTTTACAAAATGAAAAACTTGAAATATCGCGTTATTTACGAGTACGAGTTCCACCGTGGCACCAGTGCTGCAGAAACGGCTCGAAGGATTAATGATGTGTATGGCGACGGTGCCGCAAAAGAAAACACAGTGCGTTTTTGGTTCCAACGTTTTCGTTCTGGAAATTTCGACCTGCAGAACAAGCCCCGTGGACGGCCGGAGACCAAAGTTGATAATGAAGAATTGAAGGCTATTGTGGAAGCGGATCCATCGCAAACCACATCCGAGTTAGCTGCAGGCTGCGGTGTTAGTGATAAAACTGTTTTAATCTACTTGAAGCAAATTGGTAAGGTGAAAAAGCTTGAAAGGTGGGTACCTCACCATGCCCCAAGCGAAAATTGACTCCAAAAAAGTTACTTGTGAGCGTTTGGTGGACTAGTGCTGGTGTCGTTCACTACAGCTTTCTTAAATCTGGCCAGACGGCCAGACGATTACGGCAGATGTCTATTGTCAGCAACTGCAAACCATGATGGAAAAGCTAGCTGCTAAACAACCGAGGCTGGTTAATCGCTCTAGGCCACTGCTGCTTCATGATAACGCTAGACCACACACTGCACAACAGACGGCTACCAAATTAGAGGAGCTTCAATTGGAATGTCTAAGACATCCACCGTACTCTCCGGACCTTGCCCCAACAGATTACCATTTTTTTCGAAATTTGAATAACTTCTTTCAAAGGAAAAAATTCAGCTCCGATGGGGCAGTCCAAACCGCCTTCAAAGATTTTATTGATTCCCGTCCGAATGGTTTTTTTAGTAAAGGGATCGATGAACTACCTATGAGATGGCAAAAGTGCATAGATAGCAATGGTACATACTTTGATTAAATAAATATATTATAATAAAAAAAAAACGGCTTTATGTTCCTACCATACTAAACGCCAATTTCATATGTAAGGACCTAATATTTCTCGTCTCGTCACGGCCGGACAACGGATAAACCGAGTGAAACAGTTTTTTCTGGTGAGGTGCCATCTGGTAGGACGCCGAGAGACAAAGGTGAGTCGAAACTTCCCTCCTTCTCGATCCAATACAGTCCATTATCTCGTTAATCCCTTTAATCCTTTCTATTCCTTATCCCTGTTCCCGACCATAATCCCGCCACCCCCCACGTACGCGGCGAATCGCGTCATGTACAATGTGTTTAATATAATAATGAGGTGTAAGAAGCAAAAAAGCATAATTCTTTTTTAATAATGTCCATTATCAAGGCGCTACTCTAAAAAGCCTTAACTGGCGGCCGAAATAAATGATAAAAGACCGTCATTTTTGACGGGTTAAACCTTGTATGAAATAAAAATATAAGCAAATTTAATTGTGGCTTAATGGTTTCAAAATCTTATAATTAATTTATATTATCGTCTGCATAGGACTCCGAATCCTCATCTAAATTTATATTGAATTGATTAAAGTCTGTTATCACCATGTCGTGATACTGAAGTGGCCAATGGAGTAACTTTAAAAAAAGAAGACCACTACACAATTTACGTGTTACAGATGGTATCACTCACACTAATGCAAGTGACTTTCATAAAACGAACTGACCCTACACTAGATTTCCTTTGAGGATATATATGTGTCCGTATGACTGT
Organism: Agrypnia vestita; assembly: GCA_016648135.1. NCBI lineage: Eukaryota > Metazoa > Arthropoda > Insecta > Trichoptera > Phryganeidae > Agrypnia > Agrypnia vestita. The sequence continues at coordinate 135,912 of JADDOH010000494.1, forward strand.
TAATATGTGTAATATGAAAAATGTGTTTTAATGTTTTTATGCCTCTGAGCATTTTAATTGGTTGGTCAATTAAAATTTTGTCAAACATAACAAAACATATAAAATCAAAGTCAGTAAATTATGAATGATTTTAATATTTGTGACGTATTTACTTCCTTTCTTTTAGTCGTGGCGTCTGTTTGCTTGACGAAAAAACTTTGGATCGATTTTTAACCCTTTTCATCAAGCTCAAGATCAAATCAAGCTGAAACCTTGCAAGCAGACTTGTGTCGACGATCAAGAAGATCTGTCAAATTTTCGTTAAAAAAAAAAATAATTATTGTATAATTTTGGATTTTTCAAATTTTTAATGGTTTTTTCATACAAATTCTATGGAGATTCCGACGCATAAGGTAGACACGAAACCCGAAAATGAGAAAGGGGGTATTGTAAAAACTTCGTTTTTATGGGTTACTTTTTTATTTAATATTTTTTAAAATACAAAAATTGTGTTCTTAGAACATACTAAGTAAAATATAAAAAAAATATCATTTTATAATGTGGTTATGCAGTATTTTTAATTTATGGTAATTATTTCTTTAATGTTAATTTACTTTTAAAGATCAATAGGCCATTTTTTATTGCAATGTTTATTATATATATATATATATATATACATGTTAATATTAAGATTTTCGCGGGTGAAAGATGAAAGATTATTTTCTTGGATAACCCGCGTATTGTAGTCTTGAAAAAGACTGTTATTATGTACCCAACGTTTCGGACAGATAGCACAGGTCATTTTCAGAGGGATTTTCGCCTTGTATTTCGAGTTCTGTTTTAAATTGGTGGCAAGCACACCCGTTCACTCCAGAAGTCAAGATCCAAGTGAAGCCTAATGCGAAACAAAATTGCTGAATTTACTTTGCGACCTGGTAATTCTTATTAACTGAATTTCCAACAACAGTAGAAGCAAAACTTATATATATATATATATATATCTATATATATATAATATGGAACAATAGTAGTTTTTGGAATCTCTAGCGTTTCCTGTAATTGCTCTCCCTTGGTCCTTTCGGCCACAATGTCACATGCCATTGTCAAGGCTGACTATACCTTGACATTGGCACGTGACACCGTGCCAAAACGTCGGCCTAGGTCTTCTAAGGGAGACCAATCAACAGGAAGCGCGAGAGATTCCAAAAACTACTGTTGTTCCCATATAATATTGCTCGCAGAAATATCAAAAAAACATTTATATATATATATATATTATAATATATATATATTATATATATATATATATATATATATATATATAGTTCCTTAAGTTTTCCAGTGTACATAAGTGAAAGATTTTTGAGTTGCAATTTATTATCTTTCTTACTTTGTATGCCTTATTTATTTGAATAATTATTGCTATATACTTTATTTCTTTGTACACCACACCTAATGTGCACCTGCATTTAATGATCTCTATTTATATATAAATATCCTCTTACATTTTTATATCACTTGTATCATAATTAAATATATATATACCTATATGGAATGTATGGGACTGCACTTGCATCCCCATAATCCGGAATAAAGTTTATTTATTTTTTACTTTAATGACAAACTTTAAAAATGTGTTCAGATGTATCACTTTGTTGCTTTTATTATGCTTTTTATTGATGAAAGTCTCACACCCAATGAGGTGGCGCCCGTCAGAGGAATGAACCTTTATACTCGCATGCGGGTCTGCCCAGTGCGGTCCTGTCTGAAGTCATAAATCTGGTCGCGGTGTGCTAACAGTGAGTCGTAAACCAACAGCGCATTGCGGGTCATTAAAGTAATGAAGGCGAGAAAATGCGATTAACATTAATTAGCCATCAAGAGCGGCCCAAAAATTTTATAACACCAAAAAAATAATCATTCCACAGGGTCGGACATATTCTCCAATTCATTAATAAGCTAAAAAAACTTTAACAGGACAATTATTTTCAAATCTATGTCTATATATGTTGTAAATATTGCTATAAACATATTTTTATATAATAATTATGTTTATAACAATATTTGAATGTGTGAGTTCTGAAAAAACATGAAAAACAGTATTACTTAACACTCCACATTAAAAAATATGGAGTCATAATTACCAGTTGCGAAATCTGTGCAGGCATACTAACTTTTATTTTTATTATGTTAATTTAATATACAATACTTCATAAAATACAAATAATTATTTTTACTATACATCTTCATACTTTGTTTTGTATCTACATACTATTGTAAACTATTTCTGTCTCAACACGGTATTTCTAATGAGACAGGCAAAGTCCAACCAAAATTTGTATATTCAACCTAAATTGATGAGAACAAATAAATTAATATTAAATAAAATAATACTATTTCATGAAAAAGACTACAGATATCTCCAGCATAGTCCCTTCAAATATATGGAAGTTTTCAATGTGGAACACATATACAGTATTAAGAAATGTGATAATGTTTGGATGTTATTACGACGGAGTTTGTGAACGTTACATTATGTAAAGTGATTATTTAAGGCGGATTATACACAGGTTGTAAGCTCTAGACCACCGTATTAAAGACTTACATACACGTTTCTTATATAAATAGTATCGTCTACTTATTTATATTTTTTATTTATTTATTTATCTTCATTTTGTTACATGACATAGGAGATGGAGCCGCTCATCTCAATAGGAAGAACCTGTGCCGAGATGAGCAGCTGAGCAATATAGTGAGAACAAAAAATAATAAAGATATAAAACAAAATACAATATAACTATAAGATTAATTAATTAATTAATTGAGTATATAAATATAAAATGTGGATAATAAGAACAGTATATATTGTATAATACAAAAACAATAGTGAAAGTAGTCATATGTATAAAAATCATATGCATGCAAAATGTATATATAATAGCGCAGTCAAAAAGTATATTTAAGTATATAACTATACAAGAATTAAATAAATGATTGTGTATATTAAATAGTGATAAGAAATGAAGTTTAATGAGCATTTAATTATTACCTGTTTTCGACAGTTGGGTATTTGTGCAAATGCAGGTGACAATGACAATGTCTTCTCGAATAGTAGGTATTGTGTAAAAAGTTAAGAGTAGTGTGTCCACACTAACTATGACGGAATGGACACCAAAGACATTTGGATATCACTTCCATCAGTCTACATAACACCCTTAACAATTTTTTATGTAATTTTTATATAATCTTAACCATTCTGTGTGAGACTTCTATAATTTTTCTTATTTAAATTATGTTTATATTCCTTTATACTCCTATTTTATATGTATAAGGGTGAATGCGGGAGAGACACTTTGTCGGAGAAACACTGCGTTTACTTTATATTCTAATGTATTTCTTAAATATCAGTAATGGTCACACTTTGAATTTAATAAGAAGAGTTAATGCCTAAATATTAAATTTCTTTTTAATTTTTTTTAATAAAAATGTGGAATGTCCTGATTTATTCTCTTACATTGATTTTAATGTACCACTGTTTGCGACCCAACAAATACAAATCTAAGGCCGCGAAAAATCATTTTTTAGTTGAATCACCAAACTCTTCTTGCAACCTGAAAATTAACCTGGCAAAAAACCTGTTCACGGATAAAAAAACATATTTTCATTAATAAATTTAGTAGAATGAGTTCATAAGCTTAAAACCAATGCACAATACTGCTGTACACACATTTGCGTACATTCTAAAACTAGTTAATAAACTATTGTATAACAGTTTGTAACTTAGTCGGTCAAAACAAATGATACCACCTCTTACCGCATGCATGTACCAATCCTGGAAGCACAAAGACTTAAATTAGAAGAAAAAAAATAGTTTTGAGAACAGATCTTTATGGAGAATTCTTGGTATATCATAATTGTAATCTGTTATATTTCCGAACCAGGTAATACGAGGAGCCAAAACAAAGCTGATTAATCAAGGTGATCACCAATATATTACATGTGTCGACCAACCCACCGTTAATCTTGCGGTGTATGCGCCAACTAATTCAAAAGAGAGAGCGACTTCTTTTGCTTTTTCTTTTTATTATGGCGCCACCTATATCTGCAGTCAATTTACGATGAAATACACTTTTTTCACAGAAATCATGAGGAATGTTCATGAAATAAGGGAACGAGAACACGGACTATTCGGGAAAAGGATTTTAGTCATTCGAGTAATAGTGATGGCCACTTATTCCAGTTAGGGAGTGGAAATCTATACTAATACTAAAGAGGAAAGATTTGATTGTTTGTTTGCATTGAATAGGCTCCGAAACTACTAGACCGATTTGAAAAATTCTTTCACATTTAGAATCCTACATTATCCTTGATGAACACAGGTTATAGAATATTTTAAAAAATGTTAGGGATCCGTATGAAAACTTCGATAATGTAACACAACGTGTGAAAAAAACACCAAAAAAAAACTTATATCGCGTACGCTGCGGAAATTTTGACAATAGAGCAAAGTGATGTACTACAGTTTTATAGAGGACATTAATATCTAGAAAAAAGATTGTAATACCATATATCTAAGTATTACAGTTATGTTACAATAACTTATGTTAACATTAAATGGAAACATTGTTTTTTAGAGAACAGGTGAGCCTTTGTTTTCCCTCACGAACTTATTTTTTACTTAATCCTTAACCCGTGCAACGCCGGTTGCGACCAGCTAGTTGCAGATAAAGATGAAAAAGAAACAAAGCAGTGAGTACCTTAGCTTTAATTAATATTTTTTTTAATACTTAAAAGATACGCCTACACCTGAGCCTTTGCCTAAAAAATCGCATTATGGATATCGCTCTTCAATCACACAGTGTTCTGAAAAATATACAGTCCACAATTCGACTCTATATAGATGCCGAAGCTATGTAACGCATATAAGTACGTCTTCCTGACAGGCAGAAATATACATCACCCACCAAACTTTAATGGCATCTCTATTTTATTTATTGCTTTGTGGTCTTTATCGACATAAAAGGATCTATTATGATACTTAAGATTTTTAATGCCGATAATCTCCTTAATGCTGCCCCTTTTTGGTACCAAATAGAAAATTTATATTTAAATAAATAATAATAACTTTGTTATACACCACTTATATTTATTAAAAATCCAACCGGGTTTCGCTACTACCGTAGCTTCTTCAGGGATCTTAACTGTCTAAACATACAAAAGTTATGCGCTTATATACTAGTGTGAAAGGTGGAAGGACGGAGTGCCAATAGTGGGGGTAGGGGGTGGGATTATACAGGGAATATTATTATTAAGAGGGAACATATTTAAGAGTGGACTATAAGACAAATTTATTTGATTATTAATTATTTTATGATTTAAATTAATGGCTTTTCTTATCTCTAATGCCTCTAAATTATCTAATCTATTTCCTATTCCGTTTTTATGGATAATCCTAACTCCTGTGCTATTATTGAACGCGTGGTCTTCTTCAATTAAATGATTTACAAACTCTGAGAACCCACTATTTTTTAAAGAACACTTGCGGTGTTTAAAAAATAGTGGGTTCTCAGAGTTTGTAAATCATTTAATTGAAGAAGACCACACGTTCAATAATAGCACAGGAGTTAGGATTATCCATAAAAACGGAATAGGAAATAGATTAGATAATTTAGAGGCATTAGAGATAAGAAAAGCCATTAATTTAAATCATAAAATAATTAATAATCAAATAAATTTGTCTTATAGTCCACTCTTAAATATGTTCCCTCTTAATAATAATATTCCCTGTATAATCCCACCCCCTACCCCCACTATTGGCACTCCGTCCTTCCACCTTTCACACTAGTATATAAGCGCATAACTTTTGTATGTTTAGACAGTTAAGATCCCTGAAGAAGCTACGGTAGTAGCGAAACCCGGTTGGATTTTTAATAAATATAAGTGGTATATAACAAAGTTATTATTATTTATTTAATTATAATGTATCACCACCAAGTATTTGCTTCCTTTGAAAATTTGAAAATTTATATATTTATCGATGTACGGAATGAAACAGTTTTTTTTCTTTACTTTATCCCTTTAAACTAGGGAAGTCTAATTATTCTTATACACTTTGTTTTGTTTATTGTTGTTAATAATAGTGGTCTTTTTGGTGTTATGGACATAAATAGTAAGCTGTAAGAATGATGGTTGAGATGGTACAGGCACATAAGACGGAGACCACCAGACCACACGGTGAAGCAGGCTAAGAAGTTTTATCGACAGTCATCCAGAAAAAACCAAAGAACTCCTGGATGACTCAATAATCCAAAATCCTACAGAGAAAGCGATAGACCCAAGAGGATACAGCCTGAGATCGAGAAGAGTCGATCCCAACCCAGGAGAGTTGGGACATTGCAAGGAAAAATAATGATCGTAGTCTTCCTAGTCTTCTCCTATCTGTCTTTATTCTTCTTCTTCTTCGTAATACTCTTGGCAAAGCAGTTCTGACAATGCTGACATCACCGGCAAACTCTCTGGCGCCATCCGTTTTGATCTGCAGCAATCTTAACAGATTCTTGAAGTAAGCCATTGGTCACAGACTTCATCAGATCCATCCAGCCAGTTTGTGAAGTTAGCGAGGAAGAGTTCTCTCGACTTTACCTTGTACCATCATCCCTTCCATGGCATTTAAACGTCTTGTGACATTGTGACTTGTGCAAAGTATATCTGTTACTTAACATTAACATATCTTGAATTAAATAAATGTATATATTTTGGAAGCTGTCAATGGGATTTTTATTGCAAGTATCACTATTGCGTCTATATCCTTGCCATATTGTTGTCTCTCAATTTATTGATTATTCCATCTCCAACCTTCTCTACCTTCGTTTCATATTCCTTAAACATCTGATTCCAACTTTTATTCATATTTCAGGAATAGGAATTATCCTAAAATAATCGTAGGTATATAACTCGATTTTTGAAGTTCTGACAATCTATTATTACAAATGAAAATACCCGCTCCTCTGTAATCTCCTTTTTCACTTCTAATCTTGCTAATCTATTATGTCGAGTGATTGTCATGGTAAAATTATGTTAAAAAATGTATGTATATTAATTATTTCATGAAGAAGACTACAAATGTCTGTCTCTACATGTTTCATATACAAAGTCCCTTCAAATAAAAGATTTCAAATTGGGACATATTTGAAACTTTCAATAATTTTATAATGTGTGAATATTCATACGATGTAGCTAATTGGTGATAGTTGCATTATGTAGAGTGATCACAATCCAGTTCATACATCTTGTTAGACCTGGTACATAGTATTAAATACATTCATACACATTTCTCATATAAATAGCTTCGTCTCTGTGAGACTTAATTAATTAATGATCATCATGAATAATCTCTTCTGGGTTATCGATCATGTATATTGATGGATGTCAAATATGTTTTTTATGATATTTATATATTGAGTATGGCATTCACATAAGCGTTAATAAATTGCTTAAATGTATCAGCCTTCACCCATACTTAACTGCCTGTATAATGATGCATCTAACAAAGTGCTCATAAATCGATTTTCTTCGAGTTCACTTTTTCATTACTAATTTATAAGCTACCAAAGAACTGCGAATCGCAAAGTCTGTCCTTTATAAAAAGATGACAGTTTTTCCTCCATTTTTCTAACATTGTCACTTGATTTTTTTTATAATTTGATACGTGAAGTCTTGAATTTAAGGCCTTTTATAATGAAAAAATTGACATTGTAAAAGACTTTTACGTTTAAAGATTTGCGTTTGATTGGAAATTTATTCACGTTAAAAATTACGATTTCCTGTCTCATGAATAATGAAAATTTAGATTCTTAAAAACATTATTTCTTCCCTTATTAATTAAACCAAAGTAAATGTCATATTTAAAAAAGCCGGGATCTTTATGTGTAGGCACAAAAAATGTTCTTCTAGTCTAAAATTTCTTTTCTTTTGTTATTTTAATTCGATCCAAATACCATTCAATGTATAAAGTTTAGCAACAAATCAAAAACAGAAAATAATTTTGACTAAGAATGCGCGACCTTGGACGTGCCCTCTTTTTGAAAATTTCTTTACTATAAATGGCCACAAACAGCTAATCAATGTACACATATCTTTTATGTTGTACTCTGCCGTTTTCCTGTTATTCGCAATTATATTTTTGAAGCTAAATTTTGATGATCTATTAATGGGGTAAATTTTTTAAATTTTCTTTAGTTTTTTTGTATTATATTTAGATATGATTAGATGTCACGTGATATATTTTTGATCGTAAGTCACGTTGTAAATAAAAACATATTTATACATTAATGTGGAGTGTAAAAGCAAAGGCAGCAATGTCCAAAAAAAATAATGGAGTCATCGAAGATTACCTACTAAATTCGAGATTTCATAGGAAACATGTTTTTTTGTATAATTATTTTATTCTTATATATTTAAATTTTTTGAATATTGCTACTCTGGCTTTAATACCCCACGTATAATATAATATAAAGTTCTTGTTCTTGTATTACGGTTACAGGAATATTTCTTGAGTTCTTCTTCAAAGTTATCTTACACAATGAATTTAAATTCATCGAATCATCTAATAAAATAATTGTGAAGTTATGTAAGTAAATCAAATGGAATCTTTAACTTAAGATAAATATTGTAATCTAAGTTTATCCGTCTCTTAGAACACCGCCCGAAACTGTTATATTTTCCGGAGAGTTTTCACATATTTAAGTAATGCTGACTTGTTAGAGACCAAATTTCTGAAATATTTTCATAAATATTTTATTATTATCGGAGGCGTATATTTACGATACATTTTTAGATATTGATATATCTTACACAGACGATTTCATATTTTGATTGAAAAATTTATTTGTTCTTCGGATTTATAATAAATGGTATTGACACACTATATATTTGAATTCTAACATACATTTTTAAGATACCTCTATCGAATTTGTTTGTTTCTGGAGAAATTATTCAATCGTCACCACTATCCGCTCAGAATTCATTCAAAAGATCCAATTTCAGATGCATTCGCGTTTGAATCCCCTGTTCCACTCAAATCCTTTCACGAACTTAAACACCCACCTTCCCTTTTGAAACTACCCCCCCTTTTAAATCAAATCTTTGGCCAAAAATATTTTAGTACACCACCACACAAATATAAGCTTCATTTCTTATGCTCACCTTATAATAAAATACATGCAGGAAAAATAAATTTATATATATTAAAGGGATGAATCATAAGGAATTTTGGCAATTAAAAATGTATTAATTTTAATATTTTGCGTATTCTGACATATTTACGCAAATAGTTAAAAATAATAGTTATAATAATCAAAATATATAATTTATTCTGTAGTTTCATTTATTTAAATAATACACTGCATGTCTATGATGGAATGTAAACCTTTACGGTACCCATTTTTAGTTTAAATAATTTTATTCATAAACGCCATCACCCTTTTGGATCTCCATTATTTAAATTATTTGAAAGGGAGGGAAATAAACGGAAGACGGGCGTTGCTATGAGAAGTAGTGACCTTTTAAGAAGCTTTTTGACCACTGTCTAAATATCAATTCGTGAGATACAAAACAAATATAATGTAGGTATGTGGGAACGTCCATCCAGGTTGAATACCCGGGTACCTTTGGTAGCCACTAGTGTGAGAAATTGCGGGTAGTAACATAACGCTTAAAAACTAATAACTAACTACCACATACATTCACTTCTGCCGAGACTACGCAGACTGGGAAATGAGTACAGTGAGTTTGTAGATTCCATGACAGCTTGTCTACTTTCAAAAGAAACATGTAGTTGACTCTGAGAAAATGATAACATCTGCTTATGTTTTACTGTGTAATAAATTTGATAGGTCATAGGTTTCTTGACATTTTCATTTTTCACTTCATATGTGGGGTACAAAAGCAAAAGCAACAATATCTAAAAAAAATTAATGCAGTCATCGAGGATTACTAACTTATAATGCATTAAATTAAAGTTTTTATAGAAAACATATTTGCTTATAAATTTAAAAGAAAAAACATGATTTTGGAAATAAAAGATGACTATTTAAAAGATTGTTATAATTTTTTGGATATTTAATGTGTAAGATTTTAAATGTTTTAATATGTTAGGATATCCCTCTGTTTCAACTAATTGTTTCTAAGGGTGTGCGCACCGTATGCGTTAAAATGAGTAAATATCAAATATAAATAATAATTTTTATGTTATTATGTACATATAGAAAGTATTATCGATATTATGTTAGATAACTGAACATCAAGTGAGCAAATGTCCGTATATCTAAAGTACATATCTTAAACAAAAACTTTTTTCGCCCAGCGTATCTCCCGTTTTTTCAGCTTATTTATTGAATACAAGCTCGCGTACGTGATTGAACCTAAAAAATGTATTAAGCATCCCCAGAAATCACTCCTCGAGGTGGAGAATTGTTAGCCTCCTGTTCCAGGCATATATTTTATAAACAGTCATGATGTACGGATATTTCGAGTTGGACCCACATAGCCTTCATGTACCATCAAAATTTATATCTTTCTGGGGAAAACGAATATTTATACATATTTCGTTTATCAATTCTTACCTCGGGTAATTCCTGAAGCCTCCAGAATTATTTATTAGCAGGAAACATACACGCATTTTTCCGAGATGAAAGGATCTTTAATGTAAGCATCAAAGAACGGCGAGCTTTGATAATATTATATAGACACTTTATTTCAGAAAATCCTTTGGATTATTTAATTTATATATTTCATATTACGCATATAACTTTGTTATACCTACTTGCGTTATATAATATGTAAATTAATGAAGAGTTATGGAGTTCATTTTATTTAGGTATCTGAATTTCTGTAAGGATATTTACAGAAGGGAATATGAAAGGAAAGAATATCGATTGAAAAAGGAAAAAGTTATAGCAGTTGACATAAGAATAGGTTTAATGTTGAATAGGATACATGGAGACCTCTAGCGGCGCCCCAATGATGCTTGGGTACAAAAGCCGAGACACACGTGAACCAGCCGGTAAAAGGTTACAGGGGGAACAGGGAAACGGATCCTGTAGAGAGACGACTGCTTTTATATAAACTCACAAGAGTGCGATCATTCTATTAACTCGCAGTTAATTTTTTTTTATCATTTTTACATTCAATGTAATATCCACAAAAAGGCGATAAGTAGTAATCTTCTTTACTATGGAACCAAAATCCAAGTACACATATTTCTTTAATGGCCCTTTCTTCACAGCTGCTCTGGAACAATACTTTAAAGTAATATAGTAATTAAGTAGCATGTTGATGATTATTTGGCGATAGCGTTCATAAAATTAATTATACCGTAATGACAAGAAGGCCATACAGTAATAGGAGCAAGTGGAAAGACATGATTTAAACATGGTTGAGAACTTCATACACCTCGAATTGAAAGTCATTAACTCAAGCACATTAAAACAAACTTTTAACAAAGATTGATTCAAGCTAAAAGTTTTTTAGAAAAATGGCAATGAAGAATGAAAGAGAGGCAACGGAGAGAGTGGAACCATAACTGCATGTTTCATTTATTAGTAATACTGAGGATTGCTCAACAACGCTGGACCAAAGGTTTCAAAAAAATGCCTCATCCAACACGTATTGACTGAAATCGCGAGAAAAATTGGTGTAAACAATTTTAGGATTTCCTGCGAGGACAGATGGCTGTGGCATAAATTGATACAAGAGATGGCAAATATTTTCAATGATAAAGCGCCATGTGATGATTTATTTATTTTATTCTTCTTCTTCTTCTACCCAACAACCTTTCTCCTTTTGCACCTGGGCTTGGGACGGGCAACGGCAGATTTATGATAATATTTAATGATATTCTTCTTTTTCTGGTGCCATGTCCATATTAAGTCTAAACTTCTATGTATCTACATAGTTGAAGTATCACATCGGAATTCCAACTTGTCCAAACTATCTAACTCTCTAACTGCTGCCAGTCCTAGGTATTTAATTACCACACCTCCTATATCCGGGTCCGAATATTTTTGTGTATTTTGTCTGCATTAAATTTTAATCAAAATAATTTTTTTTCTTTGCATAAAAGAACTGCGTTAGTGTGTGCGATGTGTGCCATGCTTCTCTTTCTTAAACACTCTTCAGTTTTCCTTTTACAATTTGTTTGATTTATTTTTCCCTCAGCTCTCTCTTTAATTTACTCAATTATATTTCCAATGTATGCGTTTTGTCTTAGAATGAGTCCTATCCATCAATTAGCCTCATAGCTTTTCTATTATTTTTTATTTTTTTTTTGTTATTGCGTTTATTGTGGAATACCTTCTTACTCTCTACTCACTATATCATCAATCGTTATTTTTAAGATTAATTTAATTGCAATTAACATTACTCTTCAGCACCATATCTCAAATCTTTCAACATATTCCTTCTTCTGTATTCATACCTTGTTCAGGTTATAATTCCGCACAAAGAAGTGCTCAAAATATATCGACGGCTCCTACGTATAGTATCATTACTCACAAATTGACCATTTTGAGTTTTTTGTGTATTTCATATGTATTAAATTATATCTTTAATTCGAAGAAAGAAACAAAAATATGTTGCAATAAATAACGTCTTTTTATTATATATTTTCTTTTTCTTTCTTTGAATTAAAGATACAATTAAATACCTATAAAATACACAAAAAACTCAAAATTGACGATTTGTGGGTTACGATATTATAGAAGGTAGGTGCCGTCGATATGTAGGTTTTGAATTTTTTTTTTATTCATCCTCAACTGTATTCACATATATTGCATGATATTTATAAATTATTTTGTGGCGGTCCTGCCGAGCCACCTACGCACATTTTACTGCTCGCCGCTGCTCCTAATTTCCCTTACACGTAAACAACTGACAAGTCATCGTTTGGTAACATTAAATCCTATAACGGAGTGTTCTGGATAGCTGCGCCGTCCGATTGCATCAACAGTTTCAATCAAACTCCCAGGTCAACCGCTTTCCGCCACAGGCCTGGACCTTGAGGTGCTCTTTTATATTACTGTCCATTTTTCTAATACCATTTCACTTGCTCCCAGCGGCTTTTCCACGGTGAGAAAAAAAAACATCTCTTAATAAGTTATCCTTTATCGGATGAACTCTTAAAAAAAACTCATAAAATTTTATTTGTGTTTGTAATCTTTTGGTTATAAAAAAAATCGCATTTTATGATAAATGTCATTTCTGATTTTATGCCGATTATTTTAAGCCCAGAATATTCAAATTATATTTCTTAACGGTGGACAGGTTATTGATTATCATGAAAATTTAAATTCAGGACAATATTTATTATAAATTTATTTTGTGGGGTTAAATAAACAAGTGATAAGATTAATGAACATATTTTAATGTACTGTGACCGCGTATCGAGGAAAGCGATGATGAGTGAAAGGATTGAGGATTTTATTTAAAAGGTACCCAAATAACGTTGAAAAACCTTTACACTTTGAAATTAATGGTTTATAAGAAACTTTTGTTTATCTAACCGAAGTAGTTCGGACTCATTTTTATGAGATCGGGTATTTACTGTCGAGTGCATTAGTGAACCTATTGTAAACAGCTTTGCTGCACTATAACTGACTTTACTCCTCAAAGTTAATAGCTGAAGTGAGGTATAAATTTATTGTACGACTGCATTAGACATTATATATCATTATAAATACATGTGTTTTTTTGGTGGTTTAAAAGAAAATCGGTGAATATAAAATTCCTAATTGTTTTAATGTAAAATGCATATTCCATGGTTAATTGATACATAAGTCTTTGTTAAAACAAAAGTATAATTGAACCTCTAATATCAATGGTGGTCTTGTTACCTAATTCAGATTATACAAAAACTTAAGAATGAAGTTAAGGTTTCTGTACATTTTTACAACACTCTGAATATTAAAAATAATGAAACAATGTTATACAATCTGTGATATAGGAGACAAAGTAAAGAAAAAAACGCTGAGATAGTTTATTTATGTAGAAAGTATTTGGGGTATTAATACAAAGGTAACAATATCCAAAAAAGTTTAATGCAATCGAGGATTACTAAATTATAATGTCATGAATTCAAGAATTAATAATAAAAATAGTCAATAAGGTACATAAAATCTATATTTTTTTAAAAATGTTATAATGATGGTTCACTTCACTATCAAATTTTTATTATTTATATTTTTTGGTTCATCATTGTAAAACATATTTTTATGTTAGGTATGTAAAAATTCTTGTACTTTGTATATACTGTAAAAGCCCACTAGGGCATTGGTAATTAAATAAAGAAATAAAATAAAATAAATCAATAAATTTTAAATAAGTAATTCTCAATGACTGCTTTTTCCTTTGATTTTATACCCATGGGAAGATGTATAATATGAAAACAGACGAGACAAAAGTGGTTTGCCGGAAAATAAGAGTGTGGATTTTCATATTGTTCTTCCATCCTTGCGGAGAATCGTCATGATGATTAGTTGGATTAGAAATCATTATTTGTTTTTAATTTCCATATTCAATATTAAGCTGTGTTTGAGCGTTTGCGGGCGCGAGTTGAAAGACAGACTTTAACTACTATATTTCCCCTCATTCAATAAGCTGGTAAGCTAACTAACTGATCATCAGTTGTTTCCGTCAAAGGTCAGGTAGACAGAAAAGAAGACCTCATTGTTTTACCATGGCACACTACTTTTTCTTCGGTCACATTCATGCATGTTCTACATTGTGGAAGTGAAATGGGCTTCACCATACATCCAGAGTCGTTTGATGAGCAAAAACTCATATTGGCACTACACTTATGCCGCCAAATTCGGAATTTTTTTATGCTAAAGTCATTACCCTCCCTACGCCACCTTAACTCATATGAGCGCTAGCGGCGCGAGGACGTTTCCACAAAAAAAGTTTGTGAGTGTATGAGGAAATCCAAATAACCAAAAAAACAAGAAACCAAAAAATATGAGAAGACTGAAAATTAAGTGAATATAAAGCCAAGTAAATGAAATGTAAGTGAGTACAATATATCACTGTAGAGACAGTTAAACAATGTACAATAGTCAAGAAAAATAAAAATAAAATGTACAACATAGTGCATGTTGTACATTTTAGCAGAGGACTTTTCAGTCGGTCAAACTATTGCCAGTAGATATAAACTATGGAAGAGATCAAGCTCATGACGTAACAGGTAAGGATTTAAAAAAACATGCTTTGGCAAGTTCTTAACAGGGCCATCTTTCAGTAATTATTTAACTGATCATGCCTAGTCTTTCGCGGAGGTGCCTCTATTCCTGTTCCTGTTAATTGTAATTAAACTCGTTGCAGTAGCAAATATGTTTGAGTCTGCCAAAAGTAGCCCAGCTCATTCCTATTCGTCTTGGCTATTCTGCTGTTTGGTTTTCTTTGTCCATTTTCATCTTGTATCTCAAATATGTATATATATATATATTTATCTACTACTTCAATGTCCTTGTTATTGAATGTGATGATTTTGTTTTCTGGACTCAAAACTTTTGTTTTCTTTTTATTTATATTAAGACCAACTTTGCTCGAAGCCTCGTGTAGTTTTATCATCCCATCAAACTTCAAGTATTAAATATATATCTTTAAATAAAAAAATACACAGAAAAATGATTTATACAAGAAAGAGTTAATTTACAAAGTGTCGTTTATAACAAAAAAAAGTTTTTTTTAATTATAAAATATGTATAAATAAAATTAAAGCTATCCGCACAAAGGAAATTTAAGAGCAAAACGCAGACAACACTTTAGCATTTTTTTTGCACCTCGGATGGCTTATTTTTGCACGTGTTTACTGAGCACAATGAATAGTTCGCTTTGTGTACAGTAATGGACATAGCCTCTTTTATATTCACTGCAGTCTTTAAAATGGATTAATGCTCAGGCGCATGACGCAAATAATTACATAAATTATACTCAAACATTAAAACCATCCGGACAAACAGCGTCCTACTTTATTTTATTATGATTAATCATGGGTTCATAATGTTGTCGTTTAACTATGCCTGGACAAAAGGTCCACGCGATAAAAGATCCACGCGACATTAGATCCAACTACACAATGACGTAAAATATATTTTTTTCAATGAGCTTTAAATAAATGATGAATTGATAATTATGACAAAATCAGTTAATGTAATCTTTCGCGAAATCTTAAAAAAAGTCGCCTTTAAAATCAATGGATGAAAATAACGAATATGACTATTGGCAAGTTCCGAAGCAAAAGTGCAGTAGATATTTATAACTGCCCTCAGCAACAAAGGTGCCAGGATCTTATATAATTGTGCTGTAGGCATAAACTGCATACTAGTCTTGATACTTCTCATACATTTTTGCAACCTAATTCTAATGTAACCTAATCTTATGTGTATTTTGTAATGGAGAGGTCATAATGAAATATTTATGTTTATTGATATTGTATGTCTCTATTTTTCAGCTGAAAACTTTACCTGTATTGCTGTGAAAAAATAATTTTATTTGTGATGACTCTATTTGCTTCGTAAGTTTTTGTCTGTCGAAAATAACTTTTTTCAGCGTTTTTCGATGAATAATATGGTGAAATACACGGGAATATAAAATTATTATATATGTAACAAAGTGCAATTTATTTATTTTAATTTTTACGCTTTAACATGCCAAGAGGCCTAATTACTGAAGCAAAACACACCACAAAAACTTCCAGCTTGAGTACATCACATAGATTGATTATGACCTCACCGGACATCGAACCCAGAACCTTTGGTGTGAGAAGCCAGTATCATGCTCATTGGGCTACGAAGGCCGCCAAGGCAATTTTGATAACGTATACATTAATAAGTATAGTGTATACAATAAATTTAGATAATCGTACATCAACTCACAGTTAGTGCATGCATATACTAATTAAGTATATGTTATTGAAATTTAAAATCTAGGGTGAGCTTAGATAGTAAGGGGTAAACTATAAAAATTAGAAATATTTATCATATTTTGTTAAAAAAATCATCGAAGGTACAGAAGAAAAATAATTAAGATACCGGATAGCATCAAAAATATATAATACGGAATATACATATATAATTAATAATAAAAATATAAAATAAAAATCACGAGACGTAATAATTGCACTGTATTGAATGTGGAAATTCATGGATAGAAACCATTCGTTTTTTTTTAATTGGCTATTTGCTTAAACATTAAACTAATTATAATAAAATAATAATATAAAAATGTCAAGATCGTGTAATTTCGACTTTTACATGTTGCTTGGGCCACCCACTAATTGTGTGTTACTGTCTATCTAAAGTTTTGTCTAGCAAGTTACGAATTTACGTATTGTCCGACAGACAGACGATCAACGAAATTATTGTATTTAGATTTCGTCGGCCTGTTTCAAACCTCATGTAAGTGAGCTTTTTTTAAATGTTTTTATATTTCAAATTCTAATTTCTTAGACCACTCAAAGGTTTTCTAAATTAAAAATTCATAGCTTGAAATACTATATAAACGTATTTTTCCGTAATACGTATGTAGGTACGTCATTCATATTTCCAACTAATTATTATTCCACGAAATTGTTTGTTGAATAAGTGAAATTATCGAAAGCAAATTTAACTTCACCGACAAACACTAGGTTAACATTTACAATACAACGCGTGAACCCACTTAACTTTACTCTTAAGAATAATTCACGCTTATGGTGAGTCGAGGTCCGCTGTGGTTGGACGCCGCCGCGCCGCTCGCACGCCAAACCAATCAATCGAGAGCTCGATGCGGGCACCAGTAATCGACCAACGAGGAGCCAGATGCGGTCGCCGAGGTCCACCACTCTTTCGCCGACCGCCGTAGACTATACCAGCTTTACCGGTTGCACTCTGTAAACCATTATTGTAACCATTGACATGTATCTCCATCTATCCTGCACTTACTTGTCGCACACATCAATATAAGCGTGCCTTCAGCTTCACACATACATACACATGCCCACTGAGAGTATGGTTTATACGGATGGCTATCCTTTCCGTGTGTATCGAATACAACCATTTATCTTACAACACCAAATAATCCGTCAACATGTAGGTATATATTGAAATAAAACTATTTAGTTTTATCTCTCTCTCAAAAAATTCGACAATGTTGACTTCTTCTCGATTTTTTTGTGTCATCTGACATCGGAGGTCGGCGATCATCCTGGCGATTTTATTTATTTTACACTTATTTTACCCTGGATGATGAGTTAAGTTTAGACTATATTTAGGTCCTCTCATAATAATATTGACTAACATGAGATAAAAAATTATCTGTTAATATGTAAACTAAGTTAAGAAATGAATGTTAAACAAATTAAACAAAAAATAAAAAATATTTAAATGCTGTAAAATAAACATTTACAATACAATATGCAAACCCACTTATCTCTACTCTTTAAAGGATTCTCCGTCGAGTGAAAAAAATATGGCAAAACTCTACGGCCGTGCCAAATATTTAACAACCACCCTCTGCCCTCCTCCCGTATTCTTTTATTTTCCTTGACAAAATACCTTTCTTGAAATATTTCTCGGTGTGCGGCTTAGGGATGGATTAAGGTGGATGTCTTAGGTGGAATTAAAAAATAAAATAACGAAAAATATATAAAGGAAGGAACTTCTATCATGAGCTTTTATAATATTGCGTGCTTGAAAGCTACCGCGATAAAAAAATAATACGAATTTTCTGATATAATAATGAATAATGTTTAATATATTAGAGGATAATATTTTATTAACTTAATTATAATGTTTTATAAACAAAGTGTTTCACATTTATTTTAAATTAAAATATCAACTCAGGAACAAGCTATTTTTTATGAATTTTATAAGGCTACGTCAAATTGCATCTAGTGAGAATCAAACTTAAAAATTTTCTTTTCGTAGGCGAGTTACCTTGCTCTTCATGAAAAAAAACTAATGAATTGCTATTATTTACCACGATATATTTTTCTTAGAAAATCTTTGACAAAATTGTCTTTTGTTTACCTAATAAAACATTTTAAAGAAAAAGAATACCGAATATGTATTTCGTTTTACAAATACAGTTTATACGATTTATTATCCGCATCATGCTATTGATTTTATTAATGTACGCATAAACTGTTTTTACTTCTATGATTTTACTGTATATCTATATTATAATATATTTTAACCTTAATATATTTTTTATAAATACATAGTTTAATTTAATATAGTTTTTTTGGCAAGGCAGCAATATACAAAATATTTAAGAAAATAATTTAATTGCAGTCAGAGCAATTTATTGCAATATAATATTTTATTTACATTACCAATTTACAATGAAAAAGAATTCAAGATGTTGTAGGAAATATAGCTCTGTCCTTTCTAAAATCATGTTTCCAAATCACTACTAAAATAAGGTAGCAATATTCACTTCAACCAATCAACCATCAAGGATGTGTCAGTAATAAAATGGTGGCTTCATAGTAAAGTGAGATTTGATATCGGTTTTAGATTCAATCATCATCATATCACAAAGATATCAATTTTCTAGTATGCAAATAAAAAAGGCAGCAATGTCCACTGTTTGATAGCCAATAAAGCAAAATATCCACAGTCAAAATTTGAATATTTATTTATATTTTCATGGACAGGTTTTATATGTATTTATCTCAGGAATACCTTAGCGGGAGGGATGTCGCTGTCTTTGCTTTTAAATATAATATTATTGAAGTTAAGTTCAATCCGTACCTGAAGCTATCCCGACCGCTTTAAGCTTCCTCGCCTTGATTCCAATACATCACACGTCCCGAAGAATGAGGAAGTAAATAACATCCTCGAGGTCCTAGAGACAGGGAACATGGCACTCATTATCGCCGCCTGCCCTTTCAACTCAGGAATGGGAAACAATTTGCAGGGACGACGGAGTTATTTTCCCCCGCCCAGAGGTGGGACTAAATATACCCGCTAAAGCTCCAACGGCTGAACTTTCTTATGAAATGTTGTTTTATACAGAGCTTTATACAAGGTGTAAAAAAGGTAGTCCACAATACTTTACAGATAGGTTTCCATCTAAATTCCTTCTTTTACCCTATCGTCGGCTATCGTGTTGACTACCATAACTTTATTTACAGCTATCTGGAATAGTTCTGCGGTAGACTGGCCAGACCACTGTCCTAGGGTTATCAGCTATATTATTCTCGGGTATTAATTTGCTTGAAAATATAACTTTAAGTACCTCTTCTCTATTCTTCATATTTCTATTACATTCTGGTAATTCAAGATCATTTTGTCAGTACCTAATCAATCTGTATTTCTACCTATTCATTGCAAGAATTCTATATTTGAAAGAAGTTTAATACCTCACCCGTAGATGAGAGATTCTGTTTCTCTGGAAACTTTATTTATTTATTTTTGGTCGTCAGTTAAGGTTGTGAGAACAGCGGTATCTAATAACGTAAGTAGCATGTATAGTAGAGTAACATGATTTTTTTTACTTCTCATTATTATTTGAGGCACTTGGTAGCGTTAGTGACGGACGTTGTTACACAGATAATTAATTAATTAATTATGACTAATACCAAAGACATGTGCTAAAACGTATTGAATGCACTGTAAAACTTTTATTTTTCAGTAAGGTGAAATATTAAAAAAATATTTAGAATATTTTATCACAAAATCTTTGTTTTCATTTTATTTAATACTAATTTTGAAAACGGTATGAGATCAGCCAATGGATATGAAGTTATGGATGGACGGATATTCGAAATTATTAGTATTGGTGATTTCAATTCAACTCACATAGAGGTAACAATTATTATGTGTTTCACCCAATAATGATCATTATAATTTACTGTTTGAGAATTGAATCATTTCCCGACTGTAATAATAATTAGATCGGTTTTCAAACCTCATAGGTGGTGTTCCCACTTCTGTGACGGGGATTAATAAGTTGTTTCCGAATATATTTTACGTATTGACAATTTAGTAATTTTCTTACTTTACACGGTTTTAAACTTTGAACAATTTAAAACTATTTAGGTAATCAGTTAAAAATTACTAGTATTTTGAGAGACAACAAGAAAAGAAAGCTTTATTTTAGAAGCACTTGTTAATATATATGAGATAGTATTGAATGTACTCGAAATTATGTAAATATAATACATATTGTGCTGACCTTAATTTTGATGCTGATATTCTTGCAAGCACCCTATTATCATCCGAAATGTCACTCCTACACAATACCAATTTTCTTAACAACCCAAAGAATACATTAAATAATTTATTTTGTTACCTATATTTACAAGATCACATTACATTAATACAATAAATATACAAATGCATATTTATTCTGGAGCAGGTCGAAGACAATTGTAATTGAGCTGAGTTTTATATAATAATGTATTGTTTTTTATGCGCTGTGTACCCAATATTCTGTTAGTATCTTATTTTTTCAAATAAGAAATTGATTTACTTTATTATTTTTCTAAATTATAACCGCCATTTTCTAATAGTTCACCTCGTGGACGACGAAACAGTTTTACACATACGTCACATGTATACATCTTTTCATTTAAGAAAGACTATCGAATTAGTATTGTAAGCCGTGCATACGAGGCACATTCTTTCGTTGTGTTGGTGTTACCCGTCAACATCGACACAACGAAACAATGTGCCTCGTACGCACGGCCTACACATACTAATTAGATTGTATTTCTTAAATGGAAAGAGGTGTACCATGGGTACGACATTGTTAGCACCAGATATCCAAAGCGGGGATGCGAAAGTATAATGTATATGTGTGCTTTATAACACTAATGAATAAAATATCATATTTTAGTAAACTTTTTAATTAATCCACTCTTTAGAAGCGCAAAATAAAATAAATATGATGTATACTAAAAATTATAGTATAAAACATTAAAAAGCACTGCACTGAATTCAATATGGGTAAAATTTAAAAAAATGAACACGTCTACACGTTCAATCCAATTAATTCTCCCAGCCCTATTAATGATTGTAAATAAATGATGAAGGGTATAAAGATAAAACAAGCTTTTTCCATCTCTTTTCAAATTTCAGTTTGTCCAACATTCAGCGGGTGGAATTTATCAAAAGGATATCAAATTATTTACCGAATTGCAAACTTTCAAAACATACACAATATTTGAAATATAACGATTCTTTGAAAAAAACATATATTTTTTGTGTGGGCGGAAAAGGAAGTAACAAGTTGTGATTATTATTTTTTATTCGCTTTTCAATGTTGCTTTTTGGATTTTTTTTTGATTTCTACGGATTTTTAAGTGTTCATTATCTATTTATAATTTTATTTCATTTTCAAACACGCAGTACATCCAAACAAATATTATATTTATTTACATTATGTAATTTTAATCATGATATTTTTTATTTTCTGATATAAAATGTTATGCTATTGAAATGAGAGAGAGAAAGGGGGGGTGCATGTGTATAAATAATATATTAGCAGTGCACTTAGATGCATGGATAAACGAGAACTGGGACCCATCTCGAGAAGTAAAAGCTCGAATAGAGATGGCAAGAAGTACGTTTCTCGGAATGAGATCGAAATTTTCGCCATTCTCTTATATGCGATCAAGGCATGCACTCTAAGCCATGAACTAATCCGTAATTGCGTAATAATTTTGAGATGTGTCTCTATAGACGCATATTGAAAGTTTTCTGGTTGGATAGAGTGACGAACGTTGAAGTCCTCCGGCGTATAAATACCGAGAAGTGCTGCGGACTATCAAGATAACATAACATAAAGACTATTCAGTTTCCAAGCTCCTTGAATATATAACCTAATTAGTAAAAATATTCAAACCAGCAGTAATACCAAAAAATTCAGAGAAACATATTTAATATTCTTTTCAATATGGGTAGAGAAAACACTGAAAAGAAATTAATAGAAATTATAAAATAAAACTCTTTAGTAAAACGAGTATTATCATTATATTTTTTTTCTCTTCTTCGTTTTAAATATTTATAAATTTTTTATCTTATTCAGAAAACTACTGTTAGACTAATGTATTAATTTATATAATGTATTTATCTAATTATCTTATTTGGAAAACTACTGTTAGACTAATGTATTAATTAATAGTCGAATATTGTGTTTTAAAATGAAATATATAACTTGCCCTAAAACAGGCCAGCCTAGTTAGGTAGTTACATATTTTATTATATGATTGTATGATAAATTAGTAAGTAAGTGGTAAACCAAGCGCAGGAAGAAGCTGCATTTCATAGCTGCGTAACTTGAGGGATTGGTACAATTACTGTAACTCAACTCAGTTGTTTCCTTCGGCGATAAATAAGTCGTAATTGCCAGAATGATCACCGACCTCCGATAGGAGATGGCACCATAAGAAGAAGTATATAGTTGTGTGATTGGTAGACCTTATATTGACAGATTCAGAAAGAGAAAAAAAAATGTTCGAAAATACTCACAGCGCTATATAAATGATCCAATTATTATTATTACCTATATACCTATTCGAAGATTAGACGTGAGTCAAAAAAAAAAATAAGTGTATTATTTTATCATAATAATTAGAAGAAGTTATTTTATTGTTGATTGTTGTATTTTTAGAAGCGTTCGTTTTGTAGCTTTAAGAATAAAAAAAGTGACGATTGTCATGTCCGGCGAATGGGTGTGCTACATCGTATTGGTCTGAAGTTTATAACAATCTTTGTTCCCCATCCAATAAGGCTGTAAAGGAACATAAGATCTGAAATACTTGGCGCGAGATCAGAGTAGATGATGCAATCGGTTTTTAGGTACTTTGTGGATTGGAAGGATTGATTTATTTATTTATTTGTATGCATACGGTGCAAGCATAACATCATTGAAAAAAATAGGAAAAACAAAAAGACATGCTTACAGTTTAAGCAGTATTCAAAAAAGTATACAAGAAAGCAATCAATAGATACATAAAGGATATGCATCACCTTTAATTTATGTAAATAGTGGAGAAATTTTAATTTATGGCTATCGAAAGATTGGTTCGTTTCATTAATGTGACTAGAAAATGCAAAACGCAAAACTACGGCCGATGTAAATTCACGATTTTATTTTTCCATTTTCCACAGAACAACACAAAAAGAAATATTATTACCAGAAAATAAATACTCTTTTTTTGGTGATATATTTAACATTACTCAAACGGTTTTTTCTCCGGAAAGTGGTCCAGCTGCTGCGTTGAGTACGGTAGGCAACAATTATTTTCCGGCAACATTCATTAACAGCCTTTGCTGTTGAATACATAAGTAAGTACCTACAACTGCGAATATTGTTGGCGATTTTTACCACCAATTATACAATTGAAAAGTTCGAATCATTGGAACGTGAAATAATATTGTCAATAATTACATGATTCAACTACTCGTGATAAAATTACTTAGAAAAAAATACATGATGTACCTACCTATAACTGACGTAAGAAATTACACAATTTTTTTTTTAATATTTTTTGAAAAGTTACCTTAGCCATATTTGTGTAATTTTTTTCGTTTGTAATTTTTTATTTGCTTAAGTTTTTGCTTAAATAAATCACAGTTTCTGTAACATAATTTCAGGATAAATCGAGGAAAATATCACAATGTCGATATTTCCTTCAGAAATTCAATCAACAATACATCTTGAAATAATTTTTCAGAATTCCTTTTGTAACAATTTCCGTCACCAACATTGCCACTGGCGCTGTTTAAATTCTAACACAAACATAAATTATGATGATTTTATTTGTTAAAAGTTAAATACTATCTCCTCTTTAGTGCCTTTCAGCAACCAATAATTATATTGTCGTTGTATATATAATAAAACCAATGTGCCGTTTAGTACACTCTGAGATGAATGAATCAATTTGTCAATTTTTCATATCAATAATGGAGATATAATAAAAAAAACATTGCCGTTCATCTGAAAAGTCTGCCTAGTAATTATTTAAATCTAGTCTGGGTAATTATTTTTTAAAACAGTTTTTTTTCGTTTATCTCGGCGTATTTATATATATTTGAATTGAATGAACGATGAGTTTAATCATATTGAGATGTATGTTAATGTAAATGTAATGTAAAAAAATATTTTTTTAAGGTTTGGATTGATTACGCAATATTTTCATCGTAAAAATTAAATCGTTTTTGGTATTTTTTAAATAAATGAAACCTGAAAACACAAAAACATTTTTGGCGCGTTTTGGCTAGTTTTGGAGGGTAACTGTACAAAATATTTTTTTTTTAATTTTAATAATAGCAAGAAGTAGATTTTTCATTTCCAACTGAACCTCATTTAATAGAGACACTATAGTGACTTGTTTAGGTTTCACATTATATAATATCAAGGAATTACAACGTTAACAATGTATACATCCTAATAATTTCCCCTCAATCTTAATGATATCCCCTCAATCCCGTCAATATTCCCTGGATATAGCACAGACATTAAATTAAATGAAAGTGATAATATTCATAATTATGTACTTAAGTAATTATGTTATTATTCTGTTATAAGCCATTTATCGATAATATGTGAACAATCACGATATTCAACATCTTTACATATAAATACACGATCTAACTATCCACCTATAAAGCCTCTATGTAATTATTATAATTTGGCTGAAAATTAATTTGTTTTTGAAATAAATTGAAAAATTACGAAAATAAACTGATTTTATCATGATCCAAGACAGTGATTAAATGTAAATACGAATCATAAAAATAAATAGCTGTGTTAAATAATTTGGCAAAGTGGATTCATATCATCACGCCATATTTCATTTAGGATAAGGGTAACGGATTTTTATTTATATTTATTTTTATATCAACATTCAAAGCACGTTGTAATAATTCTTATTCGAACTTGCATAGTTCCTTTAACATAAAAAATATTTGAATATTCTGATAACAAATATTTATGATTATATGCATATAGACAATATTTATTAAAAAATAAATAAAAATAACAGCGAAAGTGAACAAATAATAATTCTAAAAACTCTCCAAAGTAAACAGTAAAAAAAAGTGAACAGTAAAAAAATGTCACGACTCGCTAATGTCAATCCAAATCTAAAATGGCGACCTTCCGTTCTTTTAACATTTAACCAATAGCAAATCGTATAAGACATCAAATCGTTTAAAAATGGTCTTATGAAAATTGCGCGTTCTCCAGGCGCTGTTATTTTTTATTTTTTATTGTATTTTTCATGATATAATTGTGATCATTATGTATATACAGAATTATGTGCTAACAAATTCATTTTATATTTTTTATCCGATGGTAAAGAAGTGTCATTCATAGAAATTCAAGGCTTTTGTACTTGAGTTGAAACATTGCTGGAAAAATGGGCATGCGCAGTATACGCACCCATTTTTTTGTTAAGGATATCAAAAGAATAAAGAGTAAGTATGTTGTATTTATTATAGCAGAGATCTACGATATAAAACTAAACATTGTGAAACGATAAACAAATTAAATGAAAGCGGGAATACCTAAGAGGAAAAGAGAAGTGTCTAGGATTTATGATCTCATGTGTAGATGATTGGTCAGGATGTATCCGGCACTAATCTAGTCATGTAATATAGTCCTTTGTAGCTTTTTAAATAGTAAACATTAAGTAAATCAAATATTGTATCATTGTTTGACTTACTTGAATGAAGATGGTTACACAAAAGAATCATCTAGAATCTAGAATCCAGACTATCTGGATTATTCTAGATGGAACATGACATCAGTTGACTCGCTGAGTCAATATGTCTCAGCAGTAATCTTAAAAGTAATTACAAAATATTAGTTTTGTAAGTAAATAACCACTTGCGGAGATTTTTAGTACTGGTTTCGATATGCACCCGACTCTTCAACAGGACAACCACTACACTAGCATGTTTAATATCACTACACACCGCAACCATGGTACTATTCACACACTAACTACCGGAATGTTCCTCACATGCATTTTAATCTAACCGAAGGCCAGAATGCATTAAAATTAATGACAGACATAAATTATTTTAACCTTGATAACTCTACCGAATTTAAAATCTATAACTATAAAACTCAATGTCTGTCTGTTCTCTATGCATATCTATACCGTTTGTCTGATTCGACTCAAATTTTGCAAACTTATGCTTTAGGACCCTTTTTATCCCTTCCCCACCCCCTGATATATTTGCAATGTAAAGCGGTACCGTTTGACCAATCGAACTCAAAATTTGGAAACTAATTCCTTTGAACGGCGGGTAATATAGGTGACATTTATCCGCTCCCTTTTTACCTCTTCTCTTTGATATATTTTCAATGCAAATCTTCACCGTTCGACTGATTGGACTTAAAATTTGTACACTTATTATTTTGGACTAGGTGGGTAATAAAGGTGACGTTTCTGCTTCCCTCTCTACTGCCTTTGTTTTCCCCCACAAATTTATTTTGAACTTAATACTTAACCCGTGCAACGCCGGGTTTGAACAGCTTGTACATTATATTTTCATTACTTAAGTTTTGAGAGATTCTGATTCTCTAAAAACATAAGTAGTGAAAATATAAAATGTGTTTAACTCAGTAGAGATAAAAATGTTAATATAATTTAAAATAATCTGTCATCATGAGCAATCTCTACAAATCAAATCCATCCAAAAGGTCAAATCCATCAATAATTTAATGTAATAATTAATCAGCACGTGGTATTTCATAATACAGGGTATTCATAATGTTAAATCACAATAAATATATTCGATACAATATGTACTTTAATTTACTGAAAAAATAACCAAATAATCTTAATCCTTGAGTTTTTGGTTAATTTTCTTGGAAAGCAAAAGTAAATTTCTTAATGTCTTCGAATTCAAACCTTATATATCAGGATTCAGAAACCGTCGCCTTTGTTTGTCTGAAACAGTTAGATAAAAGCCGTCTTATAAGGATAATCTTGCGAATTAGTCTATTCATACAGTATCCTACGCCGAGATGTTCCCATAGAGAATTCACACACAGATTTGTGGGTAATCCTAACATTTAATTTAAGCATCTGAGCGTTCCGCGGTATTTATAGTCCTGAAACCAGAATTAAATACACCATAGTTATAAGCCATCCCGTACGACAAATTCAATAACACTACAAGCGTTAAGGTTTCTGAAAGGCTTTTAAAGCTTTTGAAATGATAAAAAAAGAATTCGTAATATAAAATCGAGGAAACTCGTATGATGGCTTTTAAAAAGTTTATAAACTACGAATATAACTTAAATGATATAAAAAAAACATTGATCAGCTTTCGAATAATCAACTGTAATGATCTAAAAAAATTTAAACATAAGGCTACGAAATATCTTATCAATAAACATGCAGAAGGTGGTATATTTTATGTTTTCCCTGTCCATACTACAGTATGCTATAGTTGGCTGGAGTGGGACCTTTAAGTATAATATACTACCAGTGGAAATAGTTCAGAGAGTAATTATCAAAGTGATTTTGAGGAAACCCTCAATATTCCCAACAAGGAAACTTTTCAATATTTTTAACGTCCTAAATATTAACCAAATCTATAAAAAAATTGCGATTCTTCAAATTAACAAAATGTACATCAATAATAGCACATTTGGATATTTTAGTAAGAGACCGAGATCAGCTGGAAATATTTTTATACCTAAATGCAATACTAGCACAGTCCAACACCATTTAACCTATCAATGAGTATCATTCTTTAATGCTCTTCCCAATGAAATGAAGACGGAAAAAAATTATAGAAATTTCAAAACTAAATTAAAAAATCTTCTACAAAAATAACTACAATAACGAAATGATTTTTTTTTACCAAAAATAGTCAATATATACATACTTTTAAATGTAATTATAATATCTTTTTAATTTGTAATTTTTATAACTTAATTTAACGTTTCCTTGTGTATACCTTATTTACTTAATCTAATGTCTTACATTTTTGTCTTCTTGTATTTTTAATATCTTACTTACTTTATTTAATGTCCTAATTTTTATAACTTAATCTAATGTTTCTTTTTATATATCTACTTATTAAATCTAATGTCTTACACCAATGATTACATTGACAATAGATATATACATATATGACAATGCCTCCCACTTTTAGACACGAGAAGAAATTTTCATTTAAAAGTGGGTAAGCGTGTAATAAGGTGTATTAATTATTTATAGAATATAAATATATCATATTCTATATATATATATATATATATATATATAATATATATATATAATATATATCTATATTATATATATATCCAGTGCTGTAGTAAGTGGCAAATATACAAAATACACAGAAAATATTTGAGGCGATCATCCATAATTCATATTCATGTGTTAAATAAAAATATTTTTTGCATTTTCACCAATAAATTGTTTTAAATAACAACATATTTCTGGGCCAATGGTCCCTTCATCGGGATACAACATATGCTAAAAATTTTAAATCAAAAATATAATATAGATTAAAACAAAATAGAAATAAATGTACGGTAGGTGAATGAATATTTAAATACTTATATAAAAAAAAATAACTATTTGTAAAAATTAAAATGAAAAAAGTACCTGATTGTTAATAATATTTTGGTATTTTAATAAAGACTTTGGTATTAAAGGGAAATTTGGAATTTTAAATATTGACCTGGTTATTTATAATATTTTGGTATTTTCAACAATTTTTTTGTGAAAACAAAAATTTTTCTTATTAATTGTACGCCATGATGCCACCTCCTCCCCCTGATATATTCTCTGTACAAATCGACATCGTTTGACCAACCTGACCCAAATTTTTAGGATTCGGCTTGCTTTGTGTCCTCCCACAAACTTTTTTTAACTAAATCCTTAAATGGTGCAACGCTGAGTATGAACAGGTAATAATTTTTATATGTGTAATATTCATCAATTCATTAATACCACAAGATGGACTTCAAGTGTTCTGAAATGAAGACCTTGGAAGAAAAAGAGGGGCGTCGGAAGACCTCAAAAAAGATGTGCTCACGGTATAGTTACTATAGGGAGGTAAGTAATGGCTACAAGAAACAAAGAACAGGGAAGGGTGGAAGGGTATGGAAGTGACCTGTATGAGAGATGAAGACTGAATAAGAAGAAAATGAAGAAGAATATTTCAAGTCAACATGAATTCGATCATAGAATTAGAGAAAATAGTTAGAGTTAGACGAAGTATTCTATTAATTGAACGTTTCAGATGATCTAGAAGGATTTCGATGTGCCTCAAAATTTTGCTCGCCTTTTAGAGTATTCCAGAAAACGTCGAATACTAACCTTTTGCAAGTTTATAAGGCGCTGCGCACGACCAAAGAGAGAGTTTTTGTTTAAACAGAACGCAACATTTGTGAGCGATAGAACCAAAAAATTTAGCAAGTAAATTCTCGAACGGATTATTTTTGGAGTGATATCTAGGAAATTCATAAATTGATTTTTTTGTACAGTTACAATAATCAACATAGCCTCCCTTGTGTGATTTTATACTTTTTTACATTCTTGTTTTACTGTTTGGATATGTGCAATTTCATTTGTTATGGTTTTGATATTACGCCCGCAGACGATGCGTGTACCAACTGCGTCTTAACTAAAATATAGTAGATTTAAAGAAATATTTGATGACAATAATTAAAGCTTCACCGTCATGTATACAATTTTTGAGCACGTAGTGTCTTTTTTTGCGCCAAGCAAAATAAATAAAGATGATAATTAATCGAAATGTTTCCTTAACACTCCTTTGCCATAAATCTCAAACATTTATACTTTATTCTCTAATGTTAGGACCACCTACTAGGGTCAATAATGACCTGCTAACGTTTTATTTGTACTGAATATGGTTAGGCTTAAATGACACACGCAAAGTCACGTTAATTATTATTTTATGTAAATACGTATTTTGTATGTTCTGAGTTATTGTTACTAGATTTTGTCCCCAGAGGGATTATTCATTAATTAAGGTAAATTATAGAAGTTTCAAGGAGATGAAACTATTTATATGAGAAACAAGTATGGGAGTCTTCGAATAGGACGGAGCAGGGCTTACGACCTGTATGGGCTGGTTTAATTCATCACTCGACAAAATGCAACGTTCACCAATTCCACCGTAACAACATCCACATACGACTATGCTAGAGACCTCTGTAGTCTTTTTTCATGAACATAGATAGTCATAAATACACATAGATAGTCTCTAACATATGTAATAAACAAAAGGTTTTCAGATTTAGGACATATAAAGAAGTGTAATAATGTATGGTTATTATTAAGATGGATTTGGTGAACGTTGCATTGTGTAGAGTGATCACATAAGGCAGATGGGCCATCCTATAAAAAGACTTTCCTACATGTATCTCACAGAAATATTTTCATCCCTGTGAGACTTATAATTTATTTAAATTACGATAATTTTTTTTTGTACGTATGGTATATGTAATTTTTTTCTATTTACCCTTCCATGGTGATATTGAAGACTAAATTTTATATATTTACCAACATTCCAGCTGGATAAAACTTGCCGATCCTTCAAATAAAGATGGACCTGAATTTCGTCACTGGCAGTGCCGCCAACTAAGCAGCGGAAAACTCTTTTATTATTATTACCAACTGAATAATATACATAAGTATCAACTCTGATGATTTTATAAACACAAGGTACAAAGATATTATAATATACTATTATCATTATCACTCATGAGTCACTTCAGTCTAATATTTGTTTTTTATATTTTTTGTCGAACGTTAATAATTCCATTCAACTACTTAATATTTCATAAAGACCGTAGATTAAAATTTTCAAAAGTTTTCTGTAAAATTACAAAGGCGTGTTCTTATGTTTTCTATTAAGAGTGGGTTTTTATTTTTTTAGGGGAGGTGGTTGACACGATTTTTAATCTTACACGCAATGTTCAGCGTCACTCGACAAGGACATTCAGAGTTATGGAACCATTCAAGTTTATTGCTTATATGCAAAATCATATACAATATGTATACGCAAGTAATTATACACAAATCACCAAAATTTTAGAAAGACGTGATTAAGCAATTGCCATTTGACATATATTATATTAATGATAAAACTTTTAAAATTCGCTCAATTTTTAATACCAATTTTAAACAAATTTTATGAATCTATGGCGTCTCATCCCATAAATCCGCACACAAACGTGGCGAGTCTGCTGCGTAAACAAAACTCAGGCACAGCAGTTTATACGAGGCAGCGACACAGGTCGATGCCCAGAGCATCGTCAGCACACACACACAGCTAGACTTCAAGAGAGTTTTTTATTCTCAAAACATTTAAACATAGCTAACGCCCTGTACGGGCTTATCAGTCTCTCAACTACCCCCGGCGTAGGCCGGAGGCCCTGTTCCGTCGAAGTCTTTATCATTGTCTTTATTATCGTAATTATATATAACTCGTAATTGTTTTATCAGTAAATAAATTAATCAAACATTCCACGACTTTGGAGAGTTCCCGTTGCATAATGGGTGGTGACCATAAAGCAACTTTTTCCTCATTCATCGATCAACATAAATTGGTGACTACCAACACTCACCTTTACCCCCAAAAATCAATCAAATCCGGGAAACTGAAAACAAATCTCTGTGGTAACTACTGAATATAAATTAAAAGTTAATAAAATGTAGACAAATGCATATTTATGTATGATATATTTTTAATTTTATTATATTTTCAAATAGCTATCAATTCTACTTTATTAAATCTGGAATATTTTCAATGAGTACAACTTACATATTTTAATATTTTAAAGAAATCCCATTCTGTTGTATCGTTACAAAAAGGATTAAAAAAACGACAGAGATCCTTCTCCTCTTAATCCCAGTATACAATATATGTCACTTTCGGGCTAATTAATATTAATAACAAATATAAATAGTTAAGAGCGACACAAGCAGATGTCGCACTTATACTCGGTTATGTTTGAAATTTAAAATAAATAAAAATATTATGTGTAACGTATTTAAAAATTCATGTAAAAATTAAATATTATACATACATGAAAATGAAACAAATATTAACTTTGTTTATTGGTACCTATATCTACTACCAAAATCACATCCCTTTTATAAGTTTGATGGAGCTGCTTTTTAACTTATGTAGATGCGAATTGCAGAAATCGCCGTTTAGCGTATTTGATCTTACATTTAGCGCCAGCCTCTATAGCTTTCTCAGATTACGTATTCGAAACACTCGACCTCCTTGCATACTGAGAGATCCTCGACCCCCCGACCTCATAATGACTCGAGAGCCAACGGTTCTCTTCTCCCATCTGAACACTACACCGGAGTTCGTGATTGCGTAAGTACTATGCAAGGGTGAGTACCTGCGTGTGTAAGGAATAATTTACAGTAATTTATTATTCAAATTTCGTGAAATGTTTCCCTTTTGAATTTCACGTAGAGCCAAAATAAACTTTCTTGACCGGCCTTAATCATTACCCTTTCGAAAAATCGAAATACAGTTTTTTTATCACGGCTGTAGTGGTGTGGTAGGAATTATTGCACATAATATTTATTTTTCATATAATTTTGAATAGAACGTATTCTTAATTATGATAAATTACAGAAATCTCATAGAGGTGAAGGTATTTCTATGGAAAAAGTATATGGAAGTATTTATAGTGTAGCCCATTACTTAGACACAACCTATATGAGCTGGCTAAAGTGATCACTTTACACAATGCAACGTTCACCAATTCCATTGTAAGAACACCCATGCATTATAAAATTTTTAAAAGTTCTATATACACATATATGTTAGAAATCAAGGAATCTTTCGTATATTTCAATGGTCTAGGCTAGAGACATCTGTTGTTTTTTTTTCTCATTAACTGCATAGATTTCGGAACTAGTAAAGATACCTCTAGATTTAGTTTTTTAATGTGGAGTTTTAGGAATGTTCCTTTAACGTATGTATGATATTCTTTTGAATCATTAAACATATCCGTAGAAAATCTAATTAACTAACTAACTAACCATCACGCCATTTCCCTGCAGGGGTAGGCAGAGAGGATTGAACGCCACACTCTTCTATCCTGGCACACCACTTTTGCTTCGGCCACATTCATACATCTTCTCATACACGTTCTACGGTTGTTGCCTCTTTTAACAGGGCCATCCTCAAATACTTGTAGTACCTGATCGTGCCAGGTCTTTCGCGGACGCCCTCTATTCCTGTTGCCTTCAACATTCGCCTCATATATTTTCTTAACCATCCTTTCCTCGTTCATACGTTCCACATGACCAAACCATCTCAGCACTCCTTTCTTTATTCTATCTACCACACTACAGCCAGCATTGCATTCACTTCTAATTTGTTCATTCCTCACTCTATCGACCAAAGATTTTCCACACAAGCGTCTTAGTGACCGCATTTCAACCGCATTCAGTCTACTTTCATTCCTCTTTTGCCAATTCCAGGCTTCACTTCCATACATAAGGGTTGGCACTAGAACGCCATTATGTACCGCTAGTCTTGCTTCTTTTGACAGATTCTTATTGGCCATAATTGCATTTAGTGCACCATTAACTTTGTTTCCCGCAGTTACTCTCCTTTCGATATCATTCTCAGCCTTGCCGTCTCTACTAAATATACTTCCCAAATACACAAACTCGTTCACTTGTTCTAAACATTCGTTGTTTATAATTACATCACACTTAGTCACGCTTTCGTCTCTCTCGAATACCATCACTTTCGATTTGCTGACATTCATCAGAAGTTCACTTTGCATGCATACATCGGATATCCTGGATACCAAGCACTGCAGATCAGCTTCACTGTTAGCCACTAATACTGCATCGTCTGCGTATAGCAGACAGGATATGGTGAGTCCGTCCATTTTCGCTCCAACTTCTAGTTCCTTCAGTTCTTTCATACAATTATCCATATACAGGTTGAAAAGCCATGGTGACATTACGCATCCCTGTTTGACACCTTTTGTAATATCAAACCATGATGTGAATGTCCCATTAATTCTCACGCAAGCACTACTTCCTTCGTACAGGGATGCAATTGCCTGTATGAGTTTACTCTTCACCCCATATTCAGACAAAACCTTCCATAACTTTCGTCTTATCACTCTGTCATACGCTTTTTGGAGATCCACAAAGCCACAAAAAAGTTTTTGGTTCTTTGCCAAAAACTTTTCGGTCATCTGGCGCAGTGAGAAAATCTGGTCCATGCATCCTCTTCCACTCATGAAGGCTCCTTGTACATCCCACACTGTTTCTTTCGTTGTCAACCTCACTCTTTCTATCAAAATTCTCGCATACAGTTTGCCAACAGAGCTCAATAGGCTAATGGCCCGATAGTTCGCGCAGTCCATTTGCGACCCTTTTCCTTTGTATAGAGGCATGATGACAGCCCTTCTTCAATCCTTAGGAAAGTAGCTGCCCTCTAAACATTGGTTGAAGAGTCTATGAAGCCACCAATTACTGGACCACCACCCTTAATGTACTCGGCAGCAACATTGTCATAACCCACAGCCTTGCCATTCTTCATGTGCTTCAATGCTCTTTTGATTTCTTCCACAGTTATTTCTTCACACTGTCGTCACTATTCATAAATCCATTGGACGCCTCAAAGGAGTCCTCACTCACATTCCCATTACTCTCATACATATCTTCAAAAAATTCCTTCATCTATCTTTTATTTCATTTTCGTTTCTAAGCATCTTTCCATTCTTTGACATAATAGCATTCACACAACCTATTCAATATTATGAATTTTTAACTCTTTTAAAGGAGTTAAAAATACAAGGTTTCTCATATATAAATAACTTTGTCTCTGTGAGACGTCTATAATTTATCCTAATTAATTAATCATCCCTCCGGTGATAAAATACAGTAATTATAAGATAAAATTAATTTATATTCATATTTATAAAATATTTTTTCTTTAGTAAAAATAATAATATATATTTTTATATTATTGCATAATAATATTTTAATTTATATTATTATTCCAAAATCTTCCATTTAACATGTACCAATGTAGGACATGTACGATTTATCTTACGCAGTTCACTTACTATTATAAAATACTGTTTTGCGTAGTCTCATATATTTGAGGGAGGACTTTGCGGTAGCACCTCAGGAGTTTTGCAAATTGAAGTGATTTTTCATTTTGCAAATTCGTGATTCAATTATTTTCCGACATAAGTCAGAATACACTTTACATTAGCCGGGAAAATGGCTAATTTGAAGTGTACTGCTTTTCTTTTCTTGGCGTTGCTTTTTGTTTTATTAAAAATCACTTGATTTTCAGATTATTTTAGTAAATTACTCCTCACTGTTCACGCGAGCCATTTATCGATTAAACTTAAATATCGGTTAAAATTAAAAACAGTTTTAAAATATGAAAAAATTTTGATAAAAAAAATAAAGGTGCCTTTATGATGCCATATTATATCAACATGTGAATGAAAGTTTACCCTTCAGGCTAGAAAGTATAAAAACAACTTTGAAATGAAAGAATAAAGAATTATAGAAATCTAGTAGCTTTTGTTATTGTTGTTTTAATTTGAATATTTCTCAAGACAAAGGTATTTTGTAAAAAAATGATTATTTTATTTTCATAACCAAGTGAGTGTCTGCACAAAGACTTAAAAATTTTGAGATAATATGAACGACTAAATGAAAGAAAATAATAATTGAGTTTAGGTGACAACTCACCAAACTACAGCAACCTACACAATGATAACCAAGTGAATTAATATAGAGAGCCACTAGCCCCATAGCTTCGAGTTTAATTGATATTCTTTCAACATAATGATGAGAAATATTTCCCAGCGCTCCCCGC
Source organism: Agrypnia vestita (assembly GCA_016648135.1). Classification (NCBI taxonomy): domain Eukaryota; kingdom Metazoa; phylum Arthropoda; class Insecta; order Trichoptera; family Phryganeidae; genus Agrypnia; species Agrypnia vestita. Next base: position 172,769 of record JADDOH010000494.1, read on the forward strand.
CGCATAACAGTCAATTTTGGAGTGTGAATCAAAATATTTCGATTTCACGAAGGTTTCGAATTCCCAACAAGCTAATTAGCTAAATATCCTATAAATCCCACACTGTTAATGTTTGTCCTTTATTATCACTTGTAGTCGGTATGACGACCATGTAGGTAGACACTGAATAATATGATGAAGATGCCGTTTTTAATCTGGATTCTCACGTAGTCTGAAGCTCACAATTTCAAATGGTTATAAAAAAAATAGATCAGCTTTAAATTGTTTTTTCGAGTAAATACATGACACGTCAAATTGTATCACCTTGCGAACACCTTACTTGATTGGAAATCGATGAGCTGGCTTGTCAGGTTTAGCGTTACTGTGTACATAAATTGCTGATTTTGCTTACACAACACTTAGTTACACCATTAGGTTATACCATTGTTTAAACCAGGTACCTATATATTGCAAATGTGTACGAGTATTAGAGAACGTTCAACATTTGTACACACATTATATTCAAAATAAAAGTCAGAAAAATATCACAATTGATACTGTTACTGGTTATATCATTACTCGGAAAAATGTAAAAGATTTTTATTGGTTAATCGTGATAAAATCAAACCACGTTATAATCTTAACTTATAAATTTGCTACATTTTATTTATTTTCACTTTGCTTGTTACTTTTATTTGTATTCTAGATTGTTACCGTGATTATTTTTGCATTTTTTTTGCATCATATTTATAAGATATTTTATTCCAACATTTTTTTGTGCTTTTATTTCTATTTATCTTTAAATTTAATTACATGTTTCTTTGTTCCTTACTTCTCCATTCTCTTTATTCTATTTTAATACGTTATTTTGATATGAAAAGGAAAACTACCGTTTGAATTTATTTTTAGTTTTTCTAGCACCTCACATAAAACTTTAATATTTTTTATTCATGTATTTTACTGTTTGTTTCTTTTGACTTTCTTTTAAATGAAATATTAGGTATCGATCTAAGGTGATAAAATGTTAAAAAAGGCTACCTACCTCAGAACAGGTATTTCTGTATATCTTGCGAGTCACATAATGCGCGAGCATTTCGTTGCATACTAAAATTTCAACCCCAATGCGTCTATAACTTCAAAAATACAATTGACTTTTTACTAAACAATATGTTAAATCAAAATTTTCATTGAATTTTTGAAATAACATATATAATAATGGTATGTTTTCATTTATATTACTTTCACGGGGTATCTAAACGTATTTGTTAAACCTTCGCTTTTTATAAATGTTCACTCAGATCAATATTTTTATCCCTTATCCGCGATTTTTACTAGCTGTCATGCTAGTAGTTAAGATTGAGTTACTGAGAATAAGATTGAGTTAGTTTTGCTACCGCAATGTATTTAATATGGATCCGATTTTTTCGAAACTTCTGGTTTAATTTTGCATATTCTAGATCTTTCTAAATTATTCCAGACTTATGCGCAGTTGTGAAATTACTCGATGATGTACAGTTCCTTTGAATTTACGAATCTCATGACGACCTGGGTGAGGAAATGAATTCGTCTGAAACCATTTTTGTAATATTCATCGCATAAAATATTTGATATGTACTGTTGATCATAAATTTGAAATAACAGGTGTGCTTGAATAATTACTCCGATAAAATTCGTCGGTTTTTCAAGATTCTAATTATCCTAAAAGAAATCCAAAAACAATTTGAATTAAATATAAATCTTCAATTTAATGGTTCGCAAACATCTGTAGGGTGTAATCACCGGATTAATTTAATTTCTGTTTTTTCTGAAAGAAAGGTAAAAAAAATGTTTTTTGCGCATTAAATGAATAAGTACTCACTTATTCTTTTACCCAGCTAGGAAAATCATTAGTCATACGGGACAATGAAAACAATGAAGCACTTTGCAAAATTTATCTCCCCGCTCTCGGGCTAATATGAATAGGGGGAGATATTTTTAGAAAATAAAAACTATTCTAACCGTCATTCGTGGTTTTCTTTCTAAGGATATAAAAAACTCAGTTTAGAGTGTTTCACGACCTAAGGAGTTTTTGGAAAAATGATTGGTCTTTAAATAGTATGAATCGACCTGAAAAAGGGTTTAATATAACATTATTGTAAATTATTAAATATATGAGACGTGGGTACTAAGTAAGAGGAATGAGCGAGCACTGGACGTATTTGAAAGGAAAATTTTGAGGCGTATCTTCGGACCGGTTCTAGAAAATGGACTTTGGCGTAGACGTTACAACAATGAGCTCTATACTCAATTTAAGGAGCCAAACGTCACAAAATTTATAAAACTGGGAAGACTCGGTGGCTGGGTCATGTGGAGAGAATGTCCGAGCATCAAGCACCAAAGTCCCTGCTAAATTCAAGGCCAACAGGGCGAAGAAGCTTAGGAAGGCCAAACTTAGATGGAGTGACAACGTCCTTAAAGATGTCTCTGCCTTAGACCTTCGAAACTGGAGAGAGCTGGCACTAGACCGAGATGAGTGGAGGAAAATTATTGAGGAGGCCAAGACCCACCAAGGGTTGTAGTGCCAAGAATGATGATGATGATGATTAAATATAAATAACATTTCATTTGGCGGGTTGGTTATGTTAAGAGAAGAATTTCCACGAGTCTAGAAGAATTCTTTCGTGTTCAGTGAAGGTTCAGTATGTATCGCGTATGTAATAATCAAGATGACCATGTACAACAGAGTTAAGAAAATAACTCAGTTTTTGAAGTTGAGGTTTATTAGAATATTTTGAACAGGTTGTGGTTGCGAACATGAATTTTACATATATTATAATGGGTGCTACAACCATCGTCGATAGAATGTTCGAAGCTGTGGCGAGCAGGAGTACGTTGCCGTGTCTTGCATCTGATTGGCCGAAGTTCTTTGCTGCATACGGCTAAAATCTGGGACATATCCCGACCAACTTAACTAATTGAGAAAATAATTGGACAATGTCAACTGCTAAAGTAATTAAAATAATGCTGAAAATAATTGGACAATGTCAACTGCCAAATTGCGTGGCTCCGGAACTTACGCAACTGTGACCGCATCAAGAATGACAGGAACCTCGAACTCTTTCGGGGGTACGTTAGAGCGTGGGTGTCGCGCTGGGAACAGCTTCGTGGGTGATTTTCTGTAAACTGTGAACCCGTGGCGTTCGGACTTGAAGTCCTTTTCTGTGTGTTTACTGTTTCGTCCTTCCCATTAGGGAGAGTTTCAGTTTATTCTTTGTTCCCTCACTGTCCCGTTTCCCACCAAACTCCTATCATTCTTATACCCATGATTTACTGCTTTTCTTATATGATTTATTTATTTATGTTAATTTTTATTTTCGATTGTTTCTGTTACCTTTTATTACTATGTCTCTTTAATTTACCATATTACTCTTATTTTTCTTTCTTTACTTTAAGATTATTTGTTCAAGAAGGAACTGTTCTGTAAGTACAGTTCCTTCTTGAACAACACATCTCTAGTCTCTGTCTTTACATATTCTCGTACGTTTACAGCAATTTAAGCTAATTGGATTCCCCCACGAAATGTTGACTTAAATAAACAGTCTCTTGACAGAATCACTTCGCATTCTAGTCTTAGAAATGCATCAGCACATGGTAAAACATTTATTTTTGTCGTTAACCGGTTTATTTATATGACAAACTGCCTGCTCGTGGATATAATTATATTAAGAGCAAACTTTAAGGCATATGCAGCTTCTCTTATGTTAGTGTAGTCGTATGCCTGGCCGCCCATGGAATTCTCAACATCCTTCTCAACCGAACTTAACCTCACTTAAGCAAAACTTTACCTAACGCAACTTAACAAAATATTTATATAACGTATGAAATCATTTTGGAAATAAATAAATTTTAAATCGTTGAGCCTCTCTAAGCAAATTTTTTTAAATGGATTTTATTTATTTCTCCTCCTGAATTTAACAAAGACAAACTGAATTAATTTTTTAATGAAATTGTTTAAACCTATTATTTCAAAATTAACAAGTGAAGGTTTTAAAAGACAATTTTTTTGTTGCGTTGGTGTTTAAGGGTATAAACACCACGTTGGTGTTTATACCCTTACGTATACGTGATACGGCTTATACATATTAATACTATTGTCTTTCTTAAATGGAAAGAGGTCTACTTCCCACGGATTTTTTACTAGTACAAGATAGCTAAAAAATACAGCGTTATTATGAATAAAATCAAATGTATTGATCATAAAACATACATTCTAAAAAGCAAAAAATGTTAAAAAATACTTTTTTTAATATTACAAAAATTAAATATTAGCTATGTTCAAGTAAAATTATGCTTTGAACTTAAGTTACATTTTATAATCAACGTTTAAAGAATATAAATGAATCATTCGTTCATGTGAAATTATAATATACAATAATACCTTTAAAAGACTGTTTCGCTCCAGTCTGTCATGTACGCCCGCGCGTTTAAACTGAAAAATTATAAATTTTGAGATGGTCAATAATGCATGATTTTGTATACTCGTTTTAAGTAAAACTGGTCAGTATTTAAAGAAATGGAAATCATGTTTATTACAAGGAATACAATTGTGACTCACACAATGACACAGATAAAATATATCCCGAGTGTGGTCTATGTATGTTTGTGAATGAAAATCGTTTTAAAAATATGTGTATTGAATTTTACATTGTCCCGGTTTTGGTATCAGGAGCGCAAAATTTACTAGGAACATTAATTTACGATTTGAAGTAACAAGTTAACAGTACACGAACTTGGTTTAGATTGTAGTAAACATCCCGAGTAGTTTGGCAAGTTTCCGCCAGAGTGCAGCGACGCATAAATGGGTCTGAACCCGTTTCAATCAGATTAGAATGAAACTGAGCGATAGTGATTCGTAACATTCCCTTCGCTGGTTGAACAGCACTATCTTGTATCTAGTCAAAAAGTACGTCACCCTCATATTTTATCATGTGTATTTATTTATACAAAAAACTAACCCATAAAAACCAAGTTTTTACAATACTCCCTTTCTCATTTTCGGGTTTCGTGTCTACCAGAAGCGTCAGAGTATTTTCATACAACTTACTGAGTCGTATGAAAATACCATTAAAAATTTGAAAAATCCAAAATTATACTATAATTATTATTTTTTTTAACGAAAATTTGATAGATCTGCTTGCAAAGTTTCAGCTCGATTGGATCACGGGAAAAGGGTTAAAAATCGATCCAAAGTTTTTTTGTCAGACAAGCAAGCAATCGGACACCGCGAGTTAAAAGAAAGGGAGTAAAAATAAATTAAAGTAACCGTGTATAATAAATAAAAATGAACTTGGTTTTCACCACTTCTTTTATATTGAAAAATATCAACATGTTTCAGAGCACATAGCTCCATCGTCACGATACAATTATAAACTAACAAATTAAATTAAAAAATCGAAATATAGACAATCAAAATATAGAAAAAATTATATGTAAAAAATTAATAATAATGAATTACCTACTTTGCATGAAAACAAATTTTAAAGATAACTATTTTGTAAAAAGTACCTGGTTATTTATAATATTCAATTTACTTACAGATAAGGTCGATATATTCACGGAAGTGTACAAGGCCCCTATAGCGTAATTGGATAACGCGCCTGCCCAAGATAGTGGGCAATTTGATTGAAAAATAATTTTCCTTTATGCGTTATTTTTGACGTCACGAAGTGAATTTTATATTCCACTTATTTAGGATGTTTAATAAATAATTGTATTTAGAAGCACAATTTAATACATAGATTGTTTGCAATGTCAAATACGTGAGAAATATTTCTTCGATATTTGATAGTTTTGTATTATCAAATTTAAATGGATTCACTATTTTAATTTCATTTTTATTTGTCTAATTTTCAAAGAATCGTCATCGTCGTCTTCTTTCGGAGACTACCATAACAATGATTAAATTAACCTGTTAACCGGGCGGGACGTATAAATACGTCAAACGCAAACAATATCGGGTACGGGCATATGAATACGTCTGTGGAGGTGGATGAGCCCTCCGGTTTAGGATGAGTTGAAGGGGTGTTGATGATGTAAAGTTACGATGGTTTTACAGAATTTATTGAATTGCAAAAGCAACAGTTATAAAGAATACAGTAGGTACAAAGGTTACAAGTGAAAGTGTGACGTTCGAAGGTATGACGGCGAGGGTTTCCGCTATACGAGCCGTTCACTGGGGAAGTGAGATAGTCTGCTCTGGAGACTACCGTTTTTATAGTTGTCGTGAACAAAGGACTCGGTGTATTATGAATTTGTCTTACTCGGCCGCTCGTGTGGGTAATATTCAGTCTGGTCAGCAATGTGAGTTTATCCGCTCTTCATGCCCTCTGCTATACGCTGCCTTTGTACTCGGTCATTGGTCCGGCTTACATTGTCGCCTTGTTCGTTGTGCTCAGCGCTTTTGCTTCGATCTCTGTATTGAGGGTAACGGTCTGCCGTGCTCGATGTCAGCATATGTGGTACCTCATTACACGTGTATATGTACGCGTCTTTGGCCACCAGACGTCCTTGAAATATATGTTGCGCCCTGGAATGGGCAGAACGTATATTTTCGAATAACAAAGGTATTAATTAGGTCATCTATACATGTCTCGTCATGAATTAAAGACACGGAGGGAATCAGTATAAATTCGCTATTGAGAGTGGTAGATGTGTTCTGGGTCAGCAGTGATACGCACGGATGTGTACTTACCTACCTATTTTCGTATTATATATTATTTTATTTTTTATATTTCCAACTTTTTTATTTTAGAATACATTTTGAATGAAATGAATGAAAGCGATATCAGCGATGAAAAAATCAATGTACCAATCCATTTTTTGTTGGTATTCTTTTCTATTTGTTTGTAATTTTGTATTTTTCTTTGTATTTTATATATAAATAAATAAAAAATATATATTTCGTTGCCTTTTTAAGCATAAATAAAAAAAGAATAATATGAAATTACGTCCACCGGGTGTGACGTACTGAAAAAGTTTGCGCCCGTTATATGTTGCGTAATTAAAAAGGGACTCAACAGGTTAATAAAAAATATTAAGTAAATAATTAAAAATTATATAAATCTTTGAATCTTTGTAAGCTTTGAACGCAACATCTTCTTCTTGGCCATTTAGTTCACGACAGGGTGTCATGCTTGCAGTGAGGAGTGGTTGCAGTTTGCAGACTTGGGCAGTGTCAAGGGCCGCACTCGAGAGGTGCCGGGCTTTATCGGAATGCGTCACCTGACCTGGTAGAGAGCGACATTTTGCTATCCGCCCTTGTGCTCTCTAGAGACCACTATCCAGAATGTCACCGCCCATTGGGCAATACGCACGAGATGTTAGAGACTCCTTCATCCGGATGGCAATGAGCGACTTTGATTATTCTTTAAGGACGGAGTTGTGCGTCTTAATAAATTTGGCATAATATCACTTGGCTCCGTTTTGTTCTCGGTGCCCAAATTATAAATGTCTCGCAATTGAGACATATAGAAAAAAAAACAATATGTCTGCTATTGTAAAAACAAATTTAAAAGGTTATTATTTGCAAAAAGGACCTGGTTGTTGATTATATTTAATTTAATATTTAAACTGTAGTGAGGCTGTGGGTAGTGAGTAATTACTAGAGAATGCAATCCCGAGTCGGGATTGCCCTTTCGGGATCCCTCGAGATTAGAATTTACAATCCCGCGTGATCCCTAGGGATCGCGATCCCGAATAATTTTGTGTTTTTTTTGCTTATAGAGCTGAATAGCAATTAAAGACAACGCCTTGCGTTTTTGTATCCACAATTTTAATAAAAAAATATTATTAATCACCGCATTTTAGTTTTTGTAGACGTTTTTCTGAGCATCAATCAGTCAATGTAGTAGAGCTACTAGTAGTTTTTATAAGTTAGGTTCATAAAATACAGCAAATATTATTCAACGCTACTTGCATTATTTGAATGTGACGTGAACATAAGTTTTAAGTACTTACTAAAAGCGATGTTGAAATACACAATTAAACATACAAAACATAAAAAATATTGATCAATCCCGGTAATACCGATAATCTCATCCGATTTTTCGGTTCGGGATTGATCTCGTAAAATCTCGCGGGAACCCGAACTCGCGGGATCCCGATCTTGCGGGATCGGGATTGCATTCCCTAGTAACTACATCGAAGCATGACTTTTACGTAATCATATATTTTGGAAGAAAATCGGAATAACTATCTGAAAAAATTTTGAGATTAATTAGAATCTGAATAACATAATATTGTGATTGAAATATTAGGTGATATAGATTTTTTTTCAAAATATATATCTCGTCGTCAATATAAAAGTCATGCTTCAATGTACTCACTGCATGCTCCTTATCAGGAGCCATGCCATGAAAATTAACTTAGATTACTTCCGTCTAATTTTATAATATTTGTAAAATGTTAATAATTTTTTTTTTCTAAAATTATGTGACTTGAGTTTTTAGATTGAATTTCCTTTATAAAAATACCATTTCGCTATATCCACTAAGATAAATGATACGCAATAAAATATAATTTTTATTGTTTTATAAGCTACACATATATATAATAAGGTTTATTGAATGGGTATCGTTTTTCAAAAAAAAATGAGGATATATTAATGAAATCTTATCCCGGCGGTGTTTTCAATTTCCGTTTCCCAAAATATTTCCACGGCTTAACAAAAGAAATGAAAATGGTATCTCTTCTATCGTCCCTCCCACACTTACCCTTCGTGGGTCTCTTTCTTTCCCCCAAGTGTGCCGAGCAATGATAAATACGGTACGATATTGAAAAAAAATACAGGCGATTAAAACACAATTAAATAAAACCCAGTTTTATCTTCTATAAAATAACAAAGCTCGCCAATTAACACAACAATAAGTACTCTCTGAATACTAAACTAACTAATATAGCTCTGATAAAATCACTTATAGAAATGACCGTTATTTTTGGTAAAAGTAACTGCTATTAATGCCTTAATAGTAAAGCAATATAATAGTATAATAAATTAAAGTAATGAATGAAGATATTTTAAATGAATGGTAAAAAATATATATAACGCAAATATTGATTTCGTCCGAAAGAGAGGGCGATCGCGGAAGACGTGACCAGATTAATCAGATACTGGAAGATGGTCCCAATAGATGCTTCAATAACCATAGAGCTTGCATTCGAGGTGTATGAATGTGGACGAGGTGAGAGTTGTATGTCAGGACAGAAAAGAGTGGCACTCAATTCTTTCTACTTAACTCCACGGGGAAAGTATGTAAGTAATTAATATCAATAAGTGATATTAATTATTGTTATTAAGTTTTTTAGGGAATGGCGTGGTGATGGAATAAAAGATTGTTGAATGTTTATATAGATGTTAATTTCTTACTAGAGATATGCACCGGCAGCAATTGAAGATGTGCGTCATAACAGCGTAAGACTGAGAACACGCCTGACGGGAGGTCCACCCGAGACGAAAGCATAGTAAGGCAAGCAGTCGGCCTGCTGTAGTAGCTTAATGATGATGGTGCAATATACTATCCTTTTTCGTCTTCCAGCCCCTATACAGGGTGTACCAGAGCTAGCAGCAGAAACTTTCCCGGTAGATTCTTGACTATGTTATGAGTCTAAAATGTTCAAGCAACCATGGCCTAATATCAATAGTTATGGATATATGCAATATCAAAGTTTGCATTTTTTTTCAATATTTCTTACTTATTTTTTGCAAAAAGTTGAACCCTCATTACAGTAACTTATATCGAGTATGAAAAATTCCTTCGCTTTTATACAAGTCGAATAAAATGATAAAAACCTTGCAAAAATTGAAAAAACTTATTTTTACAAAGTTTTTACCATTTTATTTAAGTTGTATTGAAGCAAGTGAATTTTTCATAATCGATACGTTGAAGTAGTGATTTTTCAACTTTTTATAAAAAATAAGTCTGAAATATTGAAAAAAATGCAAACTTTGATATTGCATATCTCCATAACTATTGATATTGGTCATGGTTGCTTGAACATTTTAGACTCATATCATAGTCAGGAATCTTCCGGCCAAGTTTTTGCTGCTAGCTCTGGTACACCTTGTATATGTACACCCTTTCTGACACAATTAAACAAGGTTGCTGATGAAACATTAACCTGACTGTCGATTGATGCAGTATTATGAGCATAATCTTATCTGCTTCTTGACTCGTACCAGTACAATGATACAATTTTTTTTTTCCAACGTTTCGGACCCGTTTCAGGGTCCGTCATCAGGGCTAATGCTGAGCCAACACATTAGCCCTGATGATTGACCCAGCATGGGATCCGAAAAGTCAGCCAGAAAGGTCTTACGGATGAAATACGGCAGAATATCCCAAGAAAATCAGAATAAAGATCCTGAATTGCCGTAAAAACCTATGAAAATTTTTAACATATACTTCTATTATAAAATGTTGTGTCCAACCTTTCATCATGCTAATTAACTTTGACTGTTCCTTCTAAAAATAATCGTTTCATTGTCTCTCTGTCTGTCCGTAAATTCGCAACTTGCTGGAATTAAAACATTAGATAATTAGAATGTGACTCACGTAACCGAAATTACCACGATTTTATCAAACATAATAATTTGTTTGTTTGTCTGTCTGTTCATCCGTTACTTCATGTAACGACTGTAATGTCGTTCGAGCTCACGGCTAAAAAAACGAAGTTAAACGGGCGGGGATGGGGCTTGAACCTCGAGCCAGCAAACCCGAAGGCGTCAACGATAGCGATGTTGCTACAGCCAAGCCTGGGTCAAAAATGAAATACATATTGTACTTAACAAAGACGGAAAATTTCATATTCCACCAAGCACAAACGTCAGGGTTTTAAAAATAGTACAAAATAATTCAAATATTATATTTTGATAAAGTCGTTATTACTATTTCAGGGGTGTCAGCTATAAGTAAGTGAATACTGAACCGGCATATAAAAGTACCGTTATTTTTGACGGGTAACAGGTGGTTTTAATATTATTTCCGTAAATAATTTCGCTTATTTTTCAATTTACAAAAGACATTTTATGTGAAAATTCTCACAACTTTATCTGGTTATAAGAAAGTACGAAGCCAATTTTCTAGACAGTCCCTAGATGATGCTATAACATTTTTTTATAATATTTTCATTTCATTTTTCAATTCAGTTTCTTTCTTCGTATACTTTAATTTATTCCGTTGACGTGTACAATATGAAAATTTTAATAATTCTGATTAAAATTATGTAAAATATAAAAAAATAATAAAATAAATAAAATATAAGACTATTCCTATGAAATGGATAGTAGAATTATTAGATACAAATATCGATTTATAAAACTTTTGTAATATATCCGATATCATTTTTATTCGCATTACATTTTACATATTATTATTATAGGATATTATTATATCTTCGGATTCCTTAAAATATTAATTAATACTAATAAATTAATTTGTATTGCATTTGAATTTCACCTTAAAAACATAATTATTTTACTTTAATAAAAAATGTTATATCTTCGGATTCCTTAAAATATTAATTAATACTAATAAATTAATTTGTATTGCATTTGAATTTCACCTTAAAAACATAATTATTTTACTTTAATAAAAAATGTTATATCTTCGGATTCCTTAAAATATTAATTAATACTAATAAATTAATTTGTATTGCATTTGAATTTCACCTTAAAAACATAATTATTTTACTTTAATAAAAAATGTTTTTTGAAAACACATAAAATTAAGTTTTTTTAAAAATAAAGTTAATTGACAGAGTTAAAAATAATTTTCTTATTTGTTGAAAATCATTATTCTGATTCGGATAATAATTTTAATATTTTATTTAAAAAAAACCTGATGATATATTCGTTAGCCCATATTATCTCTATTTGAAAATTTTAAGTATTCATAATTTTTAACAATATAAGACAAATTGAATCTAATTAATTGACGTTTCTTTTAAATGCTACAATAATAGTTATTTGCACATTTAATGAACATTTATTTGAATTATAATTTATTTAAACTATTGCCACACATAGTGAAAAGCTTGTTGGTGCTTTCAGGATACCAGGAACATAGGTTTATTTTCGTAGAACAAACATAGGTAGAGCTTATTCGAAAATAGTAAAAATATTGACTCAACACTTATGTATTTCATGGTTGCATCATCGTTAAAAAAATCATAAACCTAATGGTAATTGGTAATTTGAAATCGTATCTTTACCGCTATTACATAACATTGTACACTTCGTTTATCTTGACGTAGTGAAATTTGACAGATATCTTGACATTTCTCATAAAATAAAACTTTGTAAGTATATAAATTAGTTCTTCTTCAAACACAGCAATATTGTTTTGTGGTGACATTATAATTATAATTTATCGAAATAAATTTTGTTTACACCACTTTTTTTATTATTGAAAAAAAAATTCAACATGTTTCAAAGCCAATGTCTTGTTCGTCAGGAACAAAAATGAAATTTAAAAATCGAAGCATAGATAATCAAAAAATTAAAAAGTTATATATAATAAATAATAAAGATCATTCTTATGATATTAATGAGGGTTTACAAATTTTACATACAAATTATACAGAATCACAGTTTAATAAATTAGAAATTTTGGAAAAAAGAAAGAGTGTTAATATTAGGTCTTTACATATGAAATTGGCGTTTTGCCGTACTGGAAAATTTGATCTCAAATATCTTCTCTTTGGTAAGGAATTCCAAATCCAAATTTATACAGCTATTTACTCATGTATTTGTGTTTTGAAAATTATAATTCATTTGTTTTTTCCTCAATTGTTTTTTTCTTTGCGTCACTCAGTTTACAAAATGAAAAACTTGAAGTATCGCGTTATTTACGAGTACGAGTTCCACCGTGGCACCAGTGCTGCAGAAACGGCTCGAAGGATTAATGATGTGTATGGCGACGGTGCCGCAAAAGAAAACACAGTGCGTTTTTGGTTCCAACGTTTTCGTTCTGGAAATTTCGACCTGCAGAACAAGCCCCGTGGACGGCCGGAGACCAAAGTTGATAATGAAGAATTGAAGGCTATTGTGGAAGCGGATCCATCGCAAACCACATCCGAGTTAGCTGCAGGCTGCGGTGTTAGTGATAAAACTGTTTTAATCCACTTGAAGCAAATTGGTAAGGTGAAAAAGCTTGAAAGGTGGGTACCTCACGAATTGAGTGAAGCAAATCAACAAACGCGCGTTGACTGCTGCGTTGCATTACTCAACCGGCACAATAATGAAGGGATTTTAAATCGAATCATTACCTGTGATGAAAAGTGGATCCTGTACGATAATCGGAAGCGCTCATCGCAATGGCTGAACCCTGCCGAACCAGCCAAACCATGCCCCAAGCGAAAATTGACTCCAAAAAGTTACTTGTGAGCGTTTGGTGGACTAGTGCTGGTGTCGTTCACTACAGCTTTCTTAAATCTGGCCAGACGATTACGGCAGATGTCTATTGTCAGCAACTGCAAACCATGATGGAAAAGCTAGCTGCTAAACAACCGAGGCTGGTTAATCGCTCTAGGCCACTGCTGCTTCATGATAACGCTAGACCACACACTGCACAACAGACGGCTACCAAATTAGAGGAGCTTCAATTGGAATGTCTAAGACATCCACCGTACTCTCCGGACCTTGCCCCAACAGATTACCATTTTTTTCGAAATTTGGATAACTTCTTGCAAAGGAAAAAATTCAACTCCGATGGGGCAGTCCAAACCGCCTTCAAAGATTTTATTGATTCCCGTCCGAATGGTTTTTTTAGTAAAGGGATCGATGAACTACCTATGAGATAGCAAAAGTGCATAGATAGCAATGGTACATACTTTGATTAAATAGATATATTATAATAAAAAAAATCAGCTTTATGTTCCTCCCATACTAAACGCCAATTTCATATGTAAGGACCTAATAGTAAATTGAGTGTTATAAATAATCAGATCCTTTTTGCAAATTGTTATCTTTTAAATCTATTTTCATGTTAAGTAGGTACTTTATATTATTCATTTTCCATATGTAACTATTTAATATTTTGATTAAATATACTTCGATTTTTAAATTTTATTTTTGTTATCCTGACGAAGAAGCCATTGGTTTTGAAACATAAATAATAATAAAATTTTCAATAATAAAAAAAGTGGTGTAAACAAAGTTTAATTCTATAAATTATAAATATAAATTAGTACTTACAATCTGCTGTCTATTGAGATGAGTGTTTTGAGATCTTGTATTCCTGAGTAAAGGGGAAAAGTGAGCAATCATTTGCATTTAAACTTATGTCGACCTCAAATTGATACAAGAAATATTTTGAAGTTTTGAACACAAATTTAAAATTACAACAAAATAAAGGTTTATCTTTCAAGTAAAGAAAAATTAATTATAGTTCCAGGCTATTCTTTAAGTATTAATATTTATACTCCAAACAAGCTGCAATAAGAATTTTCCGTCCTTCCAGGTTCACTTAATTTATTATTTTCAAGCTCAATTTTTTTCTCAGGAAAAGCCGGAGTTCTTTTTCCAGCACAAAATATTTCTGGGTTTTTTAATATTAACCGTTTTAACCTTTTTTATAATATTGCCTCAAAGGCACGTACTGACAATTATTTAATCAGTATCAACGTTAAATAAAACTTTTATACCTGACAGTAGATTCTCTAAATTGGGTGGTGCAAAAAAACTTTAATTTGAGACAATGGTGTAAATATTTTTCTTGGCATAGTTGAGTAAAATCCATTTCAATAAATATAACATTTTTTTGAATTTAGGACAAATATCCGAACTTGAGTTGAGTGATTAATACAATTAGAGCATTTTTCTTAATATATGATCTTCGAAAGACTTCAGTTTTGACTTTTAAACCGTCCATAGCCTTACATTTTATAATATGAAACGTGAAATTAGTCAGAAAAAACCAACTGTTTAAAACTCATTATGAAAAAAAAAAATCTCGCACTTTCAAGACGGGTATAATTGGTAAATCAGGAAAACGCAATATCAAAGAAACATTCATGTTTGTCATTTTTTGGTTAACGTTTGAAGTGGAAACGATGGCCTTTACAAAGAATAGTGTAGAACAGCTCAAATGCACATCCATGGAGAGATCCATGCTCGGCGTAAGCCTAAGAATTATAAATGATGAAATTAGGCGTAGAATTAGAGTAGTGGATATCATGGATTGTGTATCGAAGCTAAAATAGCAATCAGTAAGGAATGTTGAAAGGCAGGATGCTACAAAATGGACTCCCATAGTTCTGAAGTGGAGTCCTTGGGAGAATAAAAGAGGCGTCGGTAGACCTCAAAAGAAATGGGCCGACGATATAGCCGAGGAAAAAATGGCTACAACTAGCAAATAACAAGGAAGGATGGAAGGGTAAGGAAGAGGCTTATATTTAGCAGTGGACGGATAACGGCTGAAGAAGAAGACGAGATGAAAATTTTTTGATCACATTTTTTTTTGATGACACACGTCATGACGAGGATATAAGCTTTGGTTTTTTCAAATTAATTTTAAGCTCTATCTGTCAGTGTGGAAAATTGCACACACCAAATGTGTTGGTCGTAAATATGAATTTAACATGATTCACCGTCAAATCTTTGTTGATATTATTCATTTGTCATCTGTCAAAATTTATATTACAGCTTTCGACTGGTAACTAATTTTTTTTATTATGAAAATTTTCAATAATAATTTAAGCTTATTGCTGTAGTGGTCGTGTAGCTCGCTTAGTGATCTTGTGGTCAGTATTTTAAGCCTGCTAGTCTCCTTGAATTAAACTTGAACCACCAACTTAATTGGATTTTATTTGAACAACAAACATAATTTGATATTGTTTAGTTTTGTTTCAAACATAATTTCAGTTAATACAAATTTACAGAGATTGATCAATGAAAAATGCAATATTAATGCAGTTTTCCTTTACCAAATAACTATCCCAAAATGATGTTTTTGCACTTAATTAATTCTCTCATTATTTGGAAATTGCCAGAAGGTTCTATAATAAAGGATGGAAATGCTGACTAATTTCGTGAAACATCTGGAAACTAGAAACAGTTTTTAAACAGGACAATGCCATCAGGAAAGACAGTTTAATGTGACAGTTCAGCGTAATTCTAGAGAGACAAAAGCGGCAACAAATGCAAAATATAAGCGTTCAGAAAAAATAGATAACGAGAGTACATATCGAGCTTACAAAAATCAGCTAGTAAATTGTTGTGGCAGAAGGCGATGTCGTAGATGCGAGCAAATTATAATCCCGTGCGATAAACCATAAGAAAGCGATAGAAAAAAGTGTGGTGAAATAGAAACACACCTACCTACGCAGTTGAGTAATAATAAAGTCCTGCTTCTGTTACGTTCATGTTCAGTAACTTTTTGCCCAAAATAAAAAATAATTGATTTTAAATATTTAATTTGTACCCCATCGCCGTTATCCTTTGACAAAATAAAAAAAAATATTTTTTTATCATTTTGAACAAAGTGTGTCGAGATTTTCTCGCATTATTAAAAAAATTACTGTATTTTTTGTGCCACCCGATGGCCCCAACACTTTCACTATAGTTGTTACCACGTAGTTAGGGTCATGTCAAAAGTCGTAGAAGGGGCGCCAGACGTCAGAGGGTAGACACGAGTTCTCGCAGCCTAAGAAGTTAATTCTGACCATTCGTTTTGCGTATATATTATACAAAGCACTTTCAGGCCTCCAAGAATTTTCGGAAAATTGGATTTTTACTGGTTTTATTTAGTTGTAAAGAAATAACACTCACTTAGTATTATCAAAAATACGTTTCTTCTACACTTTTATTTACTTTGATATACAGGATTATTTGGAAAATATTACAACTATTATGACCTAATGTCAATAGTTATTGAGATATGTGACATCAAAGTTTGCATTTTTTTTCCAATATTTGACTTATTTTTTGTAAAACGTTGGACTATCATAACAGCAACTTATATCACATTTGAAAATTTCTTCCCTTTAATAAAAATCAAATAAAATAATAAAAACCTCCGAATTCCAAATGGAAATTGGTATTTTCAGTGTTTTCTTTTTTTGGATGTCCGCTTTTCTGTTCTCCATACAGTCCTACACCTTTTTACCGACGATTAACAAATTTGCACAATAACTCCTCAGGATGCAAGACATAGACAGCATCCCCTTCCTCCCGACTTCCCTTATCCCTCACCACGTTGTGAATATCATCCATTCCACATTTTTTCATCGTTACTCTTTGAAACCGTTCCATAAATATTACTATTCCCCTCCTACACAGGGGGAGGGGGATGTGAGTAAAATCCATTCAAAATGAATTTTTTGTCATCTATTCCAATTTTGACAATATTACTCTTTAGGATCCTGCGTGAATCGTATGCACCACCTCCCCTCATACAAAAGAAAAAGTAAAATAGGTTAAATAGAACCGCCGGAAAAGCTGAATAGTGAAAAAAGGTGAATAATATAACTTGTTAGGTAATCTGGCAGTTGTCGTTATATTAAAGCCCAAGGTTGTTGTTATTCCTTTCCTTCCTGGCTTTCAATCCGTGGGATTGGATCGCTGCAAGGCACATCTCCTTCTCCATTCTGCTCGGTCTCCGGCGATGCTCTTCAGCTCTGTGTAGGAGGCACAATTCAATTCTTGCCACACTTGCTCAAGATATTCACGAAAGGGCGCCCTCTGGCAATCTTTGCCTCTGCCATTTCCTCCAGAATAGTTTTGAGCAGATTTTCACGACTTAAAATATGCCCTATCCATTTTGCACGCTTTTTCGAGATGGTATTCATCATGTGACTGGTTTCATCGATCCTGCTGAGAACTTCTTTATTCGCAATGTGGTATCTCCGGTAAATTCCTAGGGTACGTCTGTAGGTCCACATCTCGAAGGCTTCTAATCGATTTTTCTAATGTTTTTATATAAAAAACTAACCCATAAAAACGATTTTTTTATTATACTCTCTTTATCATTCTCATACACTAGTGGAAATCGGTTTGGCGCTTAACCTATGCATTGGGCTTCGGTCGGGCGACGCTACGAAAGGGAGTAATAAAAAATTTTCAAAAATCCAAAATTATACTATAATCAGGTTTAGTGTCTACCAGATGCATCGAAACATTTTCATACAACTGAGTAAGTTGTATTATATATATTTTTTTTTTTAACGAATATTTAATAGATGTTCTCGATCGTCGCCACAAGTCTGCTTGCAAAGTTTCAGCTCGATTGGATCACGGTTAAAAATCGATCCAAAGTTTTTGCGTCAAAGAAACAAACAGACGCCACGAGTTAATATAAAGGGAGTAAAAATCAAAATCATTATTTTAACGTATTTTTAATTTTCTTTATACACTCGAATGAACATCTATTGAGACAAGAAAACTACTGAAAGTAGATCTTGGTGGCACGACCCAAAAACTAAACAAGCGAACGACAGAACTTCAACGTCATTCAAACTTAGTTTCCTCGTGTCCCTCAGGAAATAACGTGAGGTAATAATACTCCCAGCATGGAACGCATTACAATAAAACTTGACAGTTGAGAGTGTTTTGAGGATCTCAGACAGAAAAATGACGTAAATTAAAAAAAAACCTTAGCACGAGTAAGAAAAACTTATTTTTATGTATAACACCGATGAGATACTTATAATATCTCAATTTTAGAGTGACAGAGAAACATAATGAGAGTCGTAGATTTCATAAAATATTTATAAATTTTTCAAAATATTTTAATATTTCAAATTTTAGTGATATTGAAAATAATATTTTTTTCCTGAAGCCTTAAGAAAATTGGATGAAAAGACAATAAAACGTTGGAAACACGAAAAATTCAATTTTTTTCAATGGCACATTTAGGAAAGTCACTGGCTGTGATTATTTTTTAGCTCGCATTTTTTAAATCCTGGATCAGTGTTTACTGTTAACGCAACAATAACCAAGATTATTGGATCGATTTTGACACACTGAACTTTTGGAGCGATAAAAAAAATTATTTTGAGTTTAAAAAATTGTATAAAGGAAAGAATATTTAATTCTTAAAATTTGTTACAATATGGCCTAATTCACAGACCACTAAAATATATAGACATGAGCTAACGAAAATTTGTTGGTATTCGGTCTGGTTCAACGCCTAGTTCCGATGTTTAAAAATATATTATGAGCTTGGAAATTTTGAGAAAGAAGAACCATATTCTCTTTAAAAGTAGAATTAGTAAATAAGTCGCGCTTCGTTACAAAAATACGTTTTTACCTAAAAAGACTCGGTTTGAAAAGAATTTTTTTTTTTTTAAATATCGTAAATTGTAAAAAATGTTTTGTATTCGAGGGGGGACAAACTTCCACTGCGACCTAATCCCTCGCCTTACTAAAGGGTGTAATTTATCTCTGTACAATTTTATATTCTGTGGCAAAACTATAATATGCGATAACACAACGATTGATCCGAAACCAATGAATGTTAAAATAATTTGTCAGTTAACATGTTAGCAGTTAATTAATCACACAAAGTTTTGTAAATTATGTTATTGGATTGTCGTGGTTTATTTGCTCTGATTTTTCTTTGATAATACAACGCAGGTATATATAATAAGGAAAATGTGTTTTCGTAATTTAATCCTCGGTACATTTATTTCTATGAATTAAAAATTTACATTTTTAATGTGTGCTACAAAAACTTTGCATTTTAGTAAAACAATAATTTTAAATAAAATGAAGAAAATATTTTTCCGAAAACATTTGGTTTGAATGATGAACTTATTTTGATAAGTATCGAGTTAATTATACATTTTATATGTAAACAAAGTGTTTATTTTGTTCGAGTTATAATTTATCACCGAGAAATTTCAATAATAAAATAATAGCTTGATGACCTAAATCTGGAATTCAAGTTTATTAATTCTAACGACATAAAAACAAACTAACAAACGTACATCTACTTTATATGTCGCCCACGTCTTTTTTAATCCACATTTAAAATGACAGTATGTATAACACACGCTTTTTATTTTAAAAACATTTTGTTGTAATTATACTTTTTTTACTTTGACGTTATCAAACATGTTTAAATAATGCATACAATGAAACATAATTAAAAAGTATGTTGGTCATTCAGATAATAGCTTTTTTAAGTACTGAAAAATTTACCATCTATGAAATATATAAGTTATTAAAAATATATACCGTCGTTAATAATATTACAAGTAATAACAATTACCTTTAACCTCTCGTCGGATTCTGCTTTCCCGATTACCTGAAAATAAAATAAAATTATAAATAATAATCTTTTGATGAAGATAAATTACAAAATTCTCACAGGGAAGATGATATTTCTGTGAAAATTGAGGTCTTTACTGGGTAATCCAGGGCTTAAGCTCTGTATGAGCTTGCTTAAATGATTACTTTACACAATTCCACCGCATAAGTTCACCGATTCCATCGTAAGGTCACCCACATATAATAAAGTTTTTGAAATTTGTACAACTATAATATGATGTTCTAAATCAATATTTTTTTCATATAATATATTTATTTATTTAATATTCGTGGAAGACCAACAGCACAACAAAAAAGCATAGAAAACATTGATATAATATAGATAGCCAATTACAGGTCTCCACATTTAGACTATGCCAGGGACATCTGCAGTCCTTTCTGTAACAATATATAGTACACATAGATAGATATTGCAGCTGGTAAAGATAACTCTTTAACAAAAACTTATTGGAAAATTAATAAAATAATATGATTATCGTTTCAGCCGAAAAAAATAGAATTCAATATCTGAAAAAAGTAACCCATAAAAACCAAGTTTTTACTATACTCCCTTTATTTGTAAAATATAACAATAATTAAAGACTAATTAAAACATTTAACATAACACTAAACTTTAAGAAATTTAATTTATTTCTAAAATGTCAGATGTTTTGAGATGTCAACATTTTAATAGATTCAATTATCATCAATATCGTACCTTATTAATTTCCAGCTCAAATGATTTAGTCAGAATCAGATTTGAGTAATGTAGAATTCTTCAAAACTAAGCAGAAATCTAAAATAAATAAATTATTTTTTGATTTATTCCCAAAAACTCCAATTTTGCTGTCATCTGTGAACTAATTGTTTTGTAAATTTTCGAAATTCGTAGTGATGTACCTATTATACCGACGGAGTAATTCAAATTTAAAAAATATTCCGCGACGTTATCGGGCCGCTGCGAGGTTGCTAATCAAACTTTTCTAATGATTCAATTTGAAAAAACTAATAAAAGTTCTAAAAATCCAAAATTATACTACAATTATTAATTTTTTTAACGAAAATTTGATAGATCTTCTTGATTGTCGCCACGAGTCTGCTTGCCAAGTTTCAGCTCGATTGGATCACGGGAAAAGTGTCAAAAATCGATCCAAAGTTTTTGTTGACGGCAAGCAAGCAGACGCCACGAGTTAATATAAAGGGAGTAAAAAAAGAGTCCAGTTAATAATCATTTACACCTCTCTGTTTATTGTAGGTTCTGTATTTTTTTAAGATTGATTAAAACAACCTATAAAGGATCTTCTTGACAGATATTTACTTACGTAACTTTTAATACAATAAATAAATGGTTTTTCATAAATTATCTCCTCTCAAGGTGTCGGACGGTTATCTAGGTATTGAAAAAGTTGTATTTGTTTACTATTTTTTTGTAATCAAATTTATTTTATAATTTTTTTTTTTTGAAAAATGTGTTTATTGAGATAAAATATAACTAGCCATCCTTTAGTCAAGTATTTAGCTTTTACGTTTGAATGTCCAATTTCTAAAACTCTCCTTTGGGAAGGTTTATGGTATTCAAAGAGGTACCGTACTCGTTATATTTGCCATGCCTTCTAAATATAATAGGTAAGGGATACCGTCTGAATTTGTTCGTCCTTAAATTTAATTTAGAATGGAGAATTAGGAAATTTTTATTTTAACTTTAGCGGAAATTTTTTTGTGAAATTTTTTACCCCGTTTTCTGACTTCGTGTGTTTTTTTAATAATTTTTCTACTTCTAGAAATTTGCGTACAGATATACAAAAGTGTTTATTTCCAGATCTTCTTGTCAAGATGAAAAGCTGTGCATTTCAATTTTCCAGAGTTTTCTTCAAGAGATACAGTAAAATAGATCTTTTTATTTATATGAAAAAATAAATATTTATAAAGTAAGAATTTAAAAAATATTATGTGCGTTTTCATTGATACATTATATTGAGCGAGATGTTTTAAAATGTTTATTTTAAAACATATATTTTTTTAAATTCCCTCTCTTAAAATATGTTACCAGTATGTCAATCATAATTTCATCACCAAGTGTACTACATATTGGTGGATTTGTTTTAGTAGATACTCCTCATTTGATAAACCTATCTTCTTTTTACTTCCTTTCTTTTAACTCGTGGCGTCTGCTTACTTGACGAAAAAATTTTCGATCGATTTTTAACCCTTTTCCTGTGATCCAATCGAGCTGAAACTTTGCAAGTAGACTCGTGGCGACGATCAAGAATATATATCAATTTTTTGTTAAAAAAAATTATAGTATAATTTTGGATTATTCAATTTTTTAATGTTTTTTCATACAACTCAGTAAGTGTATGGAGATTCTAACGTATCTGGTAGACACAAAACCCGAAAATGAGAAAGGGAGTATTGTAAAAACTTGTTTTTTACGGGTTTTTTACTCCCTTTCTTTTAACTCGAAGCTTCTGCTTGTTTACCGAAAAAACTTTGGATCGATTTTTAACCCTCTTTCCGTGATCCAATCGAGCTGAAACTTTGCAGTCAGACTCTTGGCGATGATAAAAATGATCTAACAAATTTTCGTTTAGAAAAATTAATTATAGTATAATTTTGGATTTTTCGAAATTTCAACGGTTTTTCAAATGGTTATATGTATGGTTTCCACAAATGAGAAAGGAGCCCGACGCGTGGGGACGGTTTCGCCGACACCGTGCCCCCCTCTATCAATTATTACGTTTTCAATATTCTATAAGTTTTAAGGATAATAATATACATGGAATAGATTTTCCACTTGAACTTAAAGCAAGAGGAATATGTTGATAGAATATAAAATTGGAAACAATACAAATGAGAAAAGGAGTATAATAAATACTTGGTTTTTATAGGTTAGTTTTTGTATTATTTAAACGTATTAAAAAAGTTGTCTTTTATTATGATCTTAGCGTAGTTTTTATGGAAACGACGATGATAGTTTCGAAATAATGATTTTGTTTTCGAAGTGGATTCTCTTGCAATTTTTTATTAACTTACTTTATGTGTTGTATATCATTTCTAAAAAGTTAACATATAGGTATGTTGAATATTTTAAAGCAATATCCGATGCAGAAAGAAATAAAAAGAAATTAATTTTATGCGCTGCCCTATTGAAGATTTGCTTGAAGACAGATTTAGTGACAGTTTTAAGTTTGGTATTTATCATTATTACAACTTTTAATATTTTACGTGATAAAACCAATCTTGAAATTTGTGACTTTGGTGATTATATGAGCCGGCAATGATAAACAAATATTCTGACACATTTTAAAATAATAAGAAACACTGTGTCATTTTATTCTTCACGAAATAATTTTACATCCAAAAACTATTTTCCGCTACATATTTCTTAACCGAGAAAAATCTCTCCTAAAACCTATATAAAATGCTTTCTCATCAATACCTGTCTTTCAAAGCACGATAAATTGGTAAGTAGTCAGTAAATTGATCACCACGGCCTTTTCAAGTAGTTATGCGGGTAGGAAAAAAGCGTAAGTATTGTAAATTCTCCAATATTCGTCACCTACTATAGAAATATTATTTTACACGCAATTAATTGCTTAATCAGTTGAATATAATTAGTAGTTACAGCCTTATTGATATAAGAAAATATACCAGATATAAGAAAAAAAGCCTATTTATCATATTGTCACGGTACGTGACTTTGGAAGACTAACAAAAACACTGTAAATTAAATAACGATTTTTTAATTAATTTAATTAATTCACAAAGTCACTGGACATAAATTAAATGTAAGCACTTATACCGAATACACAGTATTTCAAAAATATCACTCGTCTGTGATCACATTACTATTACTTATAAACATTTTAAAGAAAATTACATTAAAGTATTACACTAAGTGGTAATTGATTTCGCTGGGTTTATCTGTTGTCGCTAGTATCACATGCGCATTGGTAACACTACGGTCGGTTCACTTGTATGTCGCACGTCAAACGTCAAAACAAGGATGAAGCGCCGCGGACTGGTTCCGCCTTTTTATATTAAAGACGTTGGTTTTTCGAACCTTCGAGATTATTTTAGTGTATACAATAATGTTTCCATCGCTTCCAGATTATCAGTGTTATAGTGCGTCCCAGAATGATATGGAACGTTCGATCGCATTATTTTTTTTATCTTATTTAAAATATGACAGAGATCTGTAATGACTGTAGAATAGAGAGAAAGAGAGCACACGAGTGTGGACGCGAGAAAGGGTTACACGGTCGATCGAGATCACATGCAGAGATAGACTAAAACATCGAGATAGACAGTTCGCGCGCCATATAATGTATAATAAATGCTGCAACTCTGGTCTCTGTGACATTTATAATATATCTTGATTAATGATGTCCCTGTGACAAAATTCAGTACTGTGCTCTGAAAAAATTTCGACCAACTCAAAATATTCTGAATAAAAACACTGGTCAAAAAATGAGTTTAAAAAAATTAAATGATATTTCAGGCGTATTATAGTGTAATTGCTAATAATTCGGAAGAATCTCATTACAGATATAAAGGATATCGCCACAATTTTCCAATCATAAAAATATATATCTCATGAGTGACATCTGTGGTTAATTAGGGGATGAAAAAAATTTGGATGCCGGTCGCGCTAATGATTATTACAACACATATACGATACAGGTTGTAAAATTTTAATATATACAACTTCTAAAAATGGAAACTTCTAAATGTTGAACGTTACATTACGTAAAGTGATCACTTAAGCCAACCGTACGATAGATCGTAAGTCCTATGAAAACCCAGACTTCTTAATATACTTTCCCATAAAAAAAATTAGTTTCTGTGAGATATCTTTAATATATCTATACGGTGTATTATTTAAAGATACTTACCAACCCATCGTAATAGAGACTAAGGACGTAACAATAACAAAAATATTTACTAAAACTTTATGTTGAAAATTCTAAGAGCGGCTGGAGTTTGGTACACTATTAAAAAATATTGTTAAAATTCGATATTTATGAGAATTTTATTAATCTGTCCTAGTTAGTAAGTTTTAATGAGACTTCTTTCAAACAAAAAGTTTAAAGCTTATAAAAATACCAACGTACACTTATATTATTATTAACGCTGTTACAGAAGTTTTCTTATTAAAAATGGAGAAGATATTGACCATTCATTCATTCAGAATTTTACACAATTAATTTATTTACAATCAAATTATTCACAAATCACCACAGTTTAACGACAAAAGTTCTCTTAAAATTGTTTCTTTCTTACTACACACAATTTTGATATTTAAAAACTGTTACTTGTAGGTATTTTTAA
Organism: Agrypnia vestita; assembly: GCA_016648135.1. Taxonomy (NCBI): domain Eukaryota; kingdom Metazoa; phylum Arthropoda; class Insecta; order Trichoptera; family Phryganeidae; genus Agrypnia; species Agrypnia vestita. The sequence continues at coordinate 198,363 of JADDOH010000494.1, forward strand.
AAATATTTTTACTTCGTTAAACGTCACAAGTTAATTAGGTTATTTTTATTTAATTTTGAATGTTACCTATAAAATTTTTTTTTCCAGTAATATTTGATCATTTTTATTAGTAAGGTTCGTTAGTGATGGTCAATACCGTTATTTAAAATATCTTTCGATTATTGACAACTGAAATTAAACTGCTATCTAGTCCAACGATGGTAACCCGACCAATTGCAAAAATCATCGATACAATCAGATACAAAAAAAGTACGATGATACAGCAATGGTCACGCCTAGCATAAAAATATGCAATAATAAAACAAATACCACATAGCAACAGTAATACACAAATTACACAATTCCTCCAACATAGCAACATTCGTCGCTCCTTGCTGCACAATAAACAAAAGAGGAGCAAAGATTACATTACCACGATACAAGTATCGATCATTTGCAAGATAAATATCGAGGAAGGAGGAACCAAGCACGATCACATATCAAACAGACGTCTGAAAACATAAAACATTAATATCATACGCGAGGTTACGCACCTCAAAGAAAAAAAAAAGAACAACATCAAACTCATATTACGCGCTCCCGAAGATCTAAACCAATCTTGATCGAGCGACTGATAACATGTACGAACCGTTTTGCGACCGCGACTTACCGTTAACAGCATTTGAAAAAAAAAGGATTATACCGGAAAAACACCGAAGCCGATCCGAGCTTTTCCCAACAATTATTTTGATTCCAAAATTCTCACAACTCGAAATCAATCAACAATATAATCCGACATCCTCGTGATTCGAATTAACATACTTCTATACTGTTCTCGACACGATATCGTGAACCAACCAAAAACGTTATTTGAATTTCACGCATTTCAAATTCAACAATCAACCCGGCTTTCCGTAGATAAGTTACCACTCTATCGCGATCGACCATTAACATACCATATACCGTGCGTCTATTATGATCAGTAAAATATCGCGGTCAACAAACAATATAACATATACCATTACTACGCATCCCCAAAATATTATCGTATAGATCAATCACTCCTTGATCTACACTTACCGCAATCTTCAATCTCTAACATTTCTATGCGACGATTTATTAACCCGTCACGCACCATATTTCGCTACTACTAAACAATAATAATGTAGATGACCTCCGCTTGCACGGTCATCCACGGACATATTTCGCTACTACTTAATAATAATGTAGATGACCTCCGCCTACACGGTCATTCACGGACATATTTCGTTACTACTTAATAATAATGTAGATGACCTTCACCTACACGTTCAATCACGGACTTATTTCGCTGCTACTAAATAAAAATGTAGATGACCTCCGCCTACTACTAAATAAAAATGTAGATGACCTCCGCCTACACGGTCATTCACGGATATATTTCGCAACTACTAAATAAAAATGTAGATGACCTCGCATGTAAAAATGACACCGAAGATGGCACCAGACACGGCAGAAAACGTCCACCCTGCAAGAAAAAATGCTGCCAACCCGCGAATCCGATTCCCGACTTATTTTTATTTACTTTATGGCTAACGCGCAGCCTCTTATATAACAATATATTTTTTTTTTTTTTGGTTTTGACCATCACATAGACTAGAAGCCAGCAACCACCAGATTAAACGTTATAGTATCAAACCTGAAATATATATGGAAGAAATGATCTACGAAAAGCTTCTGGTAATGACTAGTATACGAGTAAATATACAGTACTGTCCGGTTAAACATATTTAAAAAAAGGTTTATTATTTTTACGTTTAACTTACATAATTTTTTGTACCTGCATTACCTTTTCTGTATCTGCCGAAATGCCCTGAACTCAAATGTCGTAATATGCAAATCTTCTTACCTACTATAGTGTACATCTACAGAAAATATTTCAGGTTTGACATTATAATGTAAGTCTGGCATTCTATAAGTAAAAGCGGTAAAGACATAATTTTTGTGCTCTTTTATTATAGAAAGTTTTGTAAGTTTAGTAATATCTCTCAAAACTTAATTAATCTTTAATTTTGTGAAAAAAAACATGACGTTCAACAAATAAAATAAAAAGACAATATTTTCATTATACAAAGAAGACAAAGGGCGGTTGGAATGTCTGCACAAGATGTATGAAGAAATACCACATTAGATCTACCAGCGGGAAGATTCCACTGAGGCTATGTCAATAGTGCAACGGATGCTGCCCCCCTCGGCTCCTTTGTAATCCTGGCCTCCTTATCCCTATTGTCGTCTAGCAGACGTAAAAAGGCAAATAATACTTAGTTTTAATAGCAACACGACGCTTTAAACTAAAAATAAAATTTGGTTTGTTTTATCGAAAATAATGTTTTATACCTTAATCCTTATTTGAAAAACAATTGAAACCAATGCACTCAAAATTCTATATAACCAATTCAAATTATTATTATTCAATTCACTTATAAAGATTCGCACATAAATCTATCCATCACCGGGATTAAAATCGGGATCTTTATGTACATATTTAATAAATAAGCATTATTGACTCTCTGAACTAACTAGAGAACTATGATCAGAGTTAATTAATTTATTAATTAATTAAGATCATAGTTAAGATTTTTTAATAATTCTTAATTAATAACTAATTAAGCTGTGTTTGAAAAAGAACTATGATCTATTCGTATCAAATGCGTTTTTGGATATATTGAATAGACACATCATAATGCGTAGTGTAGTAGCAACGCATTTTATGAAATAACAGCATTAAATCAAACACAAAAGATTGCTTTACCTCATAAATCGAGAAATCTGTAATGCAATTACCAAAAAAAGGCAAATATAATAAAGATACAAGCAAACCGATTGTCATATAAATATTGTTACTAATTGCAAACTAAGTTAAACCCTTGTGCTGTGAAAACAGGACTCCATTTAATTTTTATAAATACATTTTTCTCGCAGATAACTAGCGTACTGTAAAATCGTTAACATATAATAATTTATAAATATATATTTTCACAAATGTAAATTTTTTATATTTTCTGTTTTAAATTTGTGACTGAAAATTATTTATAATTAAAAAAAACTACTTTGTATAATCTACACGGATTTATTTTAAACGCCGATTGATTTCGATATTGCCTATTTAAGTAGTTGACTATCAAAACCATCACCATGAACTATTTTATTGGCAAAATTGTTCATGGTGATATTGTTGGCCAAAATATTATGTTTATAACGTGAATAAGCTGATTTTTAACAAGCCATAACTTCAGATTGTTACGTTAAAATAAATAACTAATACGTAATATGTAGGAATGAGTTTAGAGAATATATTGGCATTAAAAACTAAAAAAAGTGGTTGCGTATATTTTGATTCTCAACAAATCATTTTGGAGACACCCAAACAGTAAAAAAAAATGTCTTAAAATTTCGCATATAACTTACAGAGGTATTTGGCTAGATGATTTACAAATAGGTACTAGAAATCAAAACATCTCGACATTATATAAAATAAAATTTATTGCCAAATGTATTTCACGAAAAGGCTATTATTTAATTTATTTACTATTTCAATGTCTCCTTTCTAACCTTAACCCCACATCAAGGATGAGGCAACACCCCCACCCGACATTTGAATCTTTTATATTTTTAATTTACTTTACAGTTATTATGTGTCGATACTGACGATGACACAATAGTATTAAAACTGGTCTGAGTTAAAATAACCAATGTGGTTTAAACAAAGTTTGTTAGTTATTTTGAAATTGATTAATATTTTTGTGACTGCTGAAGCCATTGCAATAGCTAGGCGCATTATTAGGTTATTGATATTACTTATTAGATATTGCTTCAAGGTATTATCTAAGACAACAACACCCTCCTACACCGGGCAATTAATATAAGGCTTCTGAGCCGTTTTACCTGAATCAACAATTAATTTCGCTTAAACCGGTTTTGCACTAATATTGGCATCTTACCGGATTTGTAAGGCTTTCCATATTAATTTCAATACTCTTGACTTCAATACTCTTCATTCACAACTTCCAGTCTTCAGACTAAAATATACGTTGATATCAATAACGGGCTACATTACTGACTATAGTTAAACCAACTGCTCCATCATCTGTTAATTACAAATAATGTTTCACGAGAGTCTTTTGAATGTTCTACATAAATTTGGAATCAACTGAACTATTCTCGAAGAAACTATAGTCTGCGAAAATATTTATCACTCAAACATTCTCGATGTATCGCGATTCAACATTTTATATATAAGAGATGACTTGCCATTACTGAGCCAGAATCGTTTTGAGGAGCGATATAGAAGCAACCATAGAACATAGCAAATTAGGAACCCGTGCGAAACCAAAAACCAGTAATAGGCAAAAGTGTAGCGAGTTAAAAAGTACCTATGTGGACTATTCTAGTGAAAATTAATGTGAATTAAAGAAACCACCTCTATTTAGGGTGGCTTGCAGTGGCTTCACGATTTTTATCCCGGTCCATTTTCGGATATTTCAATGCCATTTCTTTGCCAAAACGACACTTACCAAAAAACGATGCTGTGATAAAATCCAGTGATTTAATTGAATAAATAAAACTTTAATTAATCTTAAGTGTTTCATTTGCCTCGATCCCACGTTTGTGAATGTGAAGTATGGAGGTTTTTCCACCCAAGCAAATTCCATGGCCACCGTGGTCTTTTATCACTCTCTTGACAAGCTTAATACTCATTTTTGGCTGAAAATAAAGAAAGTTGTAGAACGCATCGGAAGGCAAAGATCTTACATCTCGCTTATTTAAGAGAGCGATAATAGAAGACGCCGTGGTGGCATAAGTCATATCTCAAGCATCAAGTCGGGCAGATCTCGTGTTTCTTGGGTTATTTTACTTCTGAGGAACTTCACTTCTTGTACTAGTTGTTGTTTCACCTTTACTTGCTCCCGGAGCCTTTCTCCAATAATAAATAAACGTACACAAGAAAAATTTCTTTCAATCCACAAAATTACCACAAATTCATATATTACTAATTCATATAATCATAATTCATATAT